>JAXLNO010002931.1:0-108925 GCA_038087875.1 Malacoraja senta | reverse complement strand
GTTTTCGATCTGTGCAAAGCATTCATTGATGCTGGAATTCCACTGTGGAAATTGGAAAACAAATCTCTCAGAGGTTTTTTAGGGAAATACACAGACGAAACATATACCAAGTGAGTCATCATTACCGAAAAATTATGTTGACAGCAACTTCAACATTGTTGTGCAGAAAATTAGAGATGAAGTTGTATGCAACAAAATATGGATCTCAATAGACGAGACAACTGATGCTGTGGGGAGATATGTTGCCAATTTGGTCATTGGTACACTGGATGCAGGTCAACCATCAAAGGAGTATTTCTTGACATCGGAAGTATTGGAGAAGTCAAAGAGCTCAACTATTGCTCAGTTGTCTACATCTTCACTTGCTGTACTTTGTACTTAAAGTTCCTGGCGATGTAGGTAAAGACATACAAGGAAAATGTGAGAGGGTGATTTTAGCTAACAAAGATCTTGAAGAAGTACAAAACATAGCTATAGTTCTCAAAGGTAGTTGTAATGCACAAGATATCGACATGAATGTAAAGTTTGTAGCTTGTTTCAGGTATGCACCAGTGACCTCAGCTGGGGTAGAAAGAAGTTTTTCACAACTGTAGCATATTCTGTCTGACAGACGGCATAGTTTAACACCAGATAATTTGAAAAAAATGCTGGTAGTTATGTGCAACCAGGCAACTTTGGTCATTTAATGTAGTATACCTTTATAATTATCATTTTTAACCATATTTTGGGGGTGGAAAATGCCTTTTTCGTGCCTTTTTTGTAATTTTATTATGCCTTTTTGCCTGCCTATTTCAGAGATTTTTAGCGCCTAAACATCCTGGCTCTAGTTATTTCATTTCACCTCTGGAATTCTGCTCAGGATTTTGACCTCAGGGTCTGGATTTCGGACTACACTGCACAGCACTGGCAGGGCTCACTATGTTTGGTTCAGCAATCTAATCCTTTGGAGCAAAAAGCAGAGAAAATCCAATCTAGCGATTCACTGCGCAAGCAATCCACTTTCAATCATCATAAAAAGTGATTGAAGCTGCGGCTGACAATCAATCATGAACCAAAGAGCTGAATCCCAGAGGAGAAATGACAGTGACTAGCACGTTTCACAACATTTGACTATGTGTGGCAGAATGGAATCCAGCAAAATTGAATTTTAACTGGCCTCAGCAAGGCCAGCAGCACCACTAAGAACAAGTCGCATCTTGGCCATTCCCTCTTCTCCCGTCTCCCATCAGGCAAAAAGTGTGAAAACGCACACCACCAGATTCAGGGACAGTTTCTTCCCTGCTGTTATCAGGCAACTGAATCATCCTACCATAACCAGAGAGCAGTGCTGAACTACTATCTACCTCTTTGATGACCCAAGGACTATCCTTCATCGGACTTTGCTGACTTTACCATGCACTAAACATTATTCCCATATCATGTATCTATACACTGTAAATGGATTGAATGTAATCACGTATTAGAAATATGGAAAATAGAAAATAGGTGCAGGAGTAGGCCATACGGCCCTTCCAGCCAGCACCATCATTCAATATGATGATGGCTGATCATCCAAAATCAGTACCCCGTTCCAGCTTTTTTCCCATATCCCTTGATTCCCTTAGTCCTACAAGCTAAATCCAACTTTCTTGAAAATGTCTTTCTGCTGACTGTTCCCCAATATCAATATCTGAGCAGGCGTCAAAAACTCTTCAGCACAAGTCAATAGAAACCATGGCTGGAAAAGCAGATCAGAGGCTGGGTATCCTGTGTTGAGTGATTCTCATTCATTTTGCAACGTACAATCTGCAGGGTATAATCTGCAGGGTACAAATCAGGTTGTGGTTTTGGCAGCATGTCCAGAGAGGGAACTCCTTTATCTACTGCGACCCTTTCAAAGAAGTTGGATGTCATAATTCCCACGGGAGATGGAAAGGGTTCCGACCCAAAATGTGACCTATTCATGATCTCCAGAGATGTTATCTGACCTGCTGAATTAATCCAGCACAATGTATTTTATTTAGGATGTCATTTCATGTTGTCTACATGACCAGCATCTGCCATCCTCATGCAATCTGTAAATGTGATGCTTTCAAAACAATTGCACGAGATTCCTGAATTCTGCTGCGGCAGAAATTGGGCTGTTAGTGGCATGTGAAATATTCTGTGATATATCTTACTACAATGGAAGAGAAAATGTTTATTTTTGATTTCAAACCTTACGTTACAAATATGTATGTTGAAATTTTAATCATAATCATAATCATAATCATACTTTATTAGCCAAGTATGTTTTGCAACATACGAGGAATTTCATTTGCCATACAGTCATACCAATAAAAAACAACAGAACACACAAAATACATTTTAATATAAACATCCACCACAGTGACTCCTCCACATTCCTCAATGTGATGGAAGGCGAAAAAAAAGTTAAATCTCTTCCCTTCTTTGTTCTCCCACGTTCGGGGACCTCGAGCCTTCCGTTGACTGGGCGATCTTGGCTCTCATAGCTGGCGGTGTTTGGGCCCTCGCGATCAAGCTCCTGCATCGGGGGGGGAATCTTAGCTCCCCTGCGCCGGACGCAACGGGTCAGGGTTGGTCGAAACCTTCTGCGTAGGTCTCTACCCGAGACTGCGAGCTACTCGATGGTGAAATCCAGAGGCAAGGGATTGTCTCCAACGGTAAGTTCATGTCCCCGCGGTGGGGCTCAAAGTCAGTCCCGAGCAAAGCCACCAGCTCCATGATGTTAGGCCGCTGAGCGACCGGAGATATGATCCGGAAAACAATCGCATCTCCGGCAAGGTACAGATTGAAAAAAGTTTCCTCCGACTCCCCCCCCCCCCCCCACATAAAACAAGCCAGAGAACATTAACATATATTTTTAAAACACACTAAAAATAACAAACAAAGACAAAAAGACAGACAGACTGTTGGCGAGGCTGCCATCGTGCGGCGCCCCATGGTGGTAATATATGACTATTTAGACCATAGACTACATCATGACTATGAGAATAAGTAACCATCTTCACAACTAGTTTAGTTTACTTTTGGTTTAGAGATACAGCATGGAAACAGGCCTTTGGCCCACCGGGTCTGCGCCGTCCAGCGATCCCCGCACACTAATTCTATCCTCCACACACGAGGGACAATTTTACATTTATACCAAGCCAATTAACCTACAAACCTGTACATCTTTGGTGTGTGGGAGGAACCCGAAGACTTTTGGAGAAAACCCACGCAGCTCATGGGAAGAAAGTACAAACTCCGTACAGACTGCACCCATAGTCAGGATCGAACCCGGGTCTCTGGGATTGTAAGGCAGCGACTCTACCGCTGCGATACAGTGCCACCCATTTAGAAATGAAGAAAAAGATCGGAAAATAATCTAACAGCCAAAAAAGAACCTGGATGGATTTTGAAGGAGGATGTTGTATCACATCGAGATCTGGTGCAGGGATCGAAACCAGATGATCCATCTAGTGTTGATCCTGTTGGGCCAATCTTCTGGGAAATCACCTCGCTTCTAAACTGGGAATAGACACAAAATTCTGGAGTAACTCAGCAGAACAGGCAGCATCTCTGGAGAGAAGGAATGGGTGACGTTTCGAGTCGAGACCCTTCTTCTAAACTGGGAAATCGTTATTTCATTTTGGATCTAATTTAGACTTTACGTAATCATAGAGTCATAGTGGCACAGTGTGGAAACAGGCCCTTCGGCCCAACTTGGCCACAGCGGCCGACATGTCCCAGCTACACTAGCAACTTAGTCCCAGCTGCCTGCATTTGGTCCATATCACTCCAAACCTGTCCTATTCACGTAAATTGCCTATTCCGTAAGTCAGGGAGTATCTATTTATATTTCCTTCATTATCTCTGGGTCTAAATCCTTGGATTATTGGATCAGATCTAAATCCTTGGGCTCACCAACTGTATTGTGGGAGTACCTTCACTTTAATGATGCAGAGATTCAAGTAGGTGACTCACAGTGACTTGCTGATACATTTATTGATGAAAATTATCCACAGAAAAACGTTTCAACCAAACAAAGCATCTTCCATCGGGCTGTCAGTGAAAATGATGAGATGGTATTAGTGAAGGATCAGTATGGACAAGTTCTTTGAAATCCAGGTCTCAATTCACACAATTAGTACTGCAATCAAAATATTACAGAAATATTTCTCTAGTGAATGGATGTTTTAAAACTGAAACTGAAACACATCATTATAGTCATTTTTAATAAACAATTATTTTGTGTGGAAATTTATTGGCCGTTAGTGAACTGAAGCATCCAGTTACAGCAATTTAAATAAATGTAATGATATTTGATGGTTAATTTCAATTTCATTTTTTATACATTGTAATTTTTTCGAAACAAAAATTCGAAAAATTACAGATATAGATAAAAATTGATACGTCAGACCTGTTATTAATAAAGAGATCAGAATGCAACTCCTCCAATTTCCTCAAGTATTAACATCCTGGGGTTTTCAATTTGCATTGAAGGACATTTCAAAGACAGTAATTTCTGATGGGAAGACAGTGTTATTATTAGAATGTAAATGAGTGTGGACATTCTCTCCTGGGATCTGGCACAATTCTGGAAGGTTTTGATTGGTGCGGTAAAGGAATCACATGAAGCTTGAACTATTCCTGAATCTGCAAAAATGCATTAAAGGTTCAAAAGATAGTCTGGGAAGGAGATCACATTATTGCACATCACTATTCACAGCATTATGTTCTGTACTCAGCAATAATCTAGCATTACATTATTTGTAAAATTTAAATTGAATAAAACTAGGTTCAACACCTGGGGCTCCTGCTTATTATTAATTCATATGCTTGTTAAAATATTTGGCACACATCAAATTAAGAACATTTGGATATGAACCCACATCGTTTCCTCGTGTGTTTTAAAAATAATGGATTACTTTTGAAGCTTGGTCTCTGTTCTGCATGCAAATTATTTTGCTCCCGTAAATTAGTGCATGAGCAAGACAGTGTTGCCTTGAAGAAATTGCAGAAGGAAACTTATCGGACTGATACCAGGAATGAAGGACTCCAGTTTTGTGGAGAGACCAGAATAATTTACATTATTTTGTTTCAAGGACAGAAGGCTACAAGATTTAATAGAGATAGACTAAGTGGGACCCGTTGGGTCCCAGTTACATGGGAGGCCTAGTCCCCCAACGCAACCCATTCCCCAAAGCAATATTGCACCACTCACCCGTTCCCCCAACGCAACCCGTTCCCCCAATGCAATATTCCACCACTCACCCATAGCCCCTAACTGCGAAGGCACAGTTCATTTCCCCTCATCCCCGAGCACTCCCTCCCCCTCCTCTTCATGTGTGGGAGGGGAGAAGGAAAGTGGGGTCTGTGGCGGGGGGGGGGGGGCGTGGGGGTGTGGGGTGGGAGGGGAGGAGGGGTGTGGGGTGGGAAGGGAGGAGGGGTGCATGTGGACGGGGAGGTGTAGGAGGAGGAGAGATAGTGGTGTGGGGGGACGGGATGTGTGGCAGGGTGTGTGTGTGGCAGGGAGGAGGTGTATATGTGGGCGGGAGGGGTGTGGGAGGGGGGAGGAGGCATGTGGGAGGGGGAGGAGAGATGTATGGGGGAGGGCATTTGTGTGTGGGAGGGGGTGTGTGTGGGCGGGGGGGGTGTGTGTTGGGGTGTTGTGGGGGGTAGAGGTGTGTGGGCAGGAGGGATGTGAGGGCGGGGGGATTGTGGGGGCGGGGAGTTGGGCGGGGGTTGTGGATGAGGAGGGGTGTGGGGTGGTGTTGTGGGGGGAGGGGGAGGGGAAGTGTGGGCGGGGGGAGTTGTGGGGGGATGGGGGTGTGTGGGTGGGGGAGAGCGGTGTGTGGGTGGGGGAGTTGTGGGGGGAGAGCGGGTGTGGGTGGGGGAAGGGGGGGAGTGAGCTCAGAGAAAAACGGGGGAAGAGCCATGGGCGAAAGGGGGGCATCACGGGGGAGGGGGGGAGGAGCCAGCGAGGGGGACCAGAGGGGTAGTGGCTGGAATTGGCGGTGCAATGGGGACTCACGCATGGGCGTTGGTCGCTGGTCGTTCTCCTCCCTCGGGATCAGAGTCTCCGCTTTCCGTTTGACGGCATCGACGACATCTGCGACTCCGGGCTGGGTTGCGTCTCCGACTCTGGGCTGGGCTGGGTCTCTTGCACTGGGCTGGTTCGGGTCTCCGACTCTGGGCTGGGTCTCCCACGATGGCCTGGGCTGGGCTGGTTCGGGTCTCCGACGCTGGGCTGGGTCTCCCACGATGGGCTGCTCAACACTGGGCTGCTGAATGCTGGGCTGCTCGATGCTGGGCTGCTCGACGCTGGGCTGCTCGACGCTGGGCTGCTCGGGGCTGGGCTGCTCGGGGCTGGGCTGCTCGGGGCTGGGCTGCTCGGCGCTGGGCTTGGCTGCTTCGGGTCCCTCCAAAAATTGTGTCCGGTTGGAACCTCCTCCGGCCATCCTCAGCTACAGTAAAGACGCGCTGGCGCAGGAAGGGGCGGACCGTCCCGGTGAGTAACAGGGGAAGAGACTAATCCACGCGGCGCCGACTGGCAGGCGAAGAGATCGATCTGCGCATGCGCGGTTTTTAAGATTTTTTAAACCTCGCTAACTTTTACGACATTCAACCGATCGGAACGAAACTTGGTGCAATCGCAGCATAGGAGAACTGGCGAAAAATCGTAGCGCTATTGCGAACTGTTTTTGCGCAAATAGAAAGACCGCACAAACCTGAAGATAACAAGATCAAGTTTTTGTTATGTATAGATAGATAGATAGATAGATAGATAGATAGATAGATAGATAGATAGATAGATAGATAGATAGATAGATAGATAGATAGATAGATAGATAGATAGATAGAAGATGTTTGAAATCATAAATGCTTTCACTGATTAAATAAGGAGCAACTCTTGCTAATAATATAAGAGGTAGTTTGAAGAGGCAATGGATTGAACATGATTTACAAAATAACAGCAGGTGCAATGTGGAAAATTTTGTTTGTATGGCGAATTATTATAATCTGGAATGCACAGCCTGAGTAGTTGGTGGAAGCAGATCTGAAACTGCAGGAAACTGGATATATTCTTCAAGGAGAAAAGGTTCAAGGAGCATGCAGAAAAAAATCATTAAAGTGAGAATAGTTAGGATGCTTTTCCAAATGGGTAGCACATGCACTGTGAATCAAATGCCATCCTTTACCGCTGTATCCATCAACGATGTTGTGATTTACAGTCGTTTGAGGGGATATTTATTGACAGAGAATACCAACCTTGTTTAAGGGAGAAACATTCATCAGGATACAGGGCAGACAGCGAGTGGTCCTTTCATCAATCCACTTGAGCTGAGCAAGGGTTCATCGGAAAGACAACACAATCCAAGATGAACAAGAGTACCAACCTAACAGTCAGTTTACCCAGGTAAAGATGACCTTAAAAATTACTAGAGGTGCTGACCAAAACTATTTAATTCAAACTCTTCTTTGATGCAAATATATTTGATGTCCCTTGAGAGCTACACTCTTAGTTCTTAAGGGCCTGTCCCACTTTCACAACCTAATTCACAACCTCAGCCGAGTTTGCCCTTGACTCATACTCGCAGCAAGGTCGTCACGAGGTCGTAGGAGGTCGTAGGAGGTCGTAGGTAGGTCGTAGCAGGCCCTGATGCTAGTCGTAGGTACACGTGGCATCAAGTAGGTCGGGACGTTTTTCTAGCATGATGAAAAATGTCCACGAGTAAAAAAGGTCGTGAATTAGGTCGTGAAAGTGGGACAGGCCCTTTTTGTCCGATATTCTGCCTATCTTCTTTCCTCAAGCATATAATCAACCACCATAACGCTGTCTTAAATTACTGCACACTATACTTCATACAACACCTTAGGAAGAATGTGAATATAGTAAATCCAATCTAATCCACTCTTTGATAACTCAGAAATCCCAATGGTTCAGCAATTGGCTCAGCAGGTGCTGGTTCCCATTCTTCCCTTAGAACGCACATAGAACATAACACAGTGCAGCACAGGAATATCTGTGCAAAGTACCTACCCCACGCATCTCCTTTAAACATTCCCCCTTTGACATTATTTCTATGCCCTCCAGTAGTTTGCATTTCCACCCTGGGAAAAATATTCTAAAACTCTACCCTATCTATGCCTCTCATAATGTTATAAACTTATGTTAGGTCTCCCCTCAGACTCTGATGCTTCAGAGAAATAACAATGCATGTTTATCCAACCTCCCCTTACAGCTAATACCTTCTAATCCAGGCAGCATCCTGGTAATCCTATTGGCCAGAACTGCAGGAAGTATTCCAAATGCAGCCTAACCAAAGTTTTGTAACTTTGTCTAAAGAAGGGACTCGACCCTTTTCTCCAGAGATGCTGCCTAACCTGCTGAGTTACTCCAACATTTTGTGTCTATCTTCAAAGTTTTATAAAGTTGTAACATCACTTCCTGACTCTAATACTCAATACTCCATCCAGTGAATGCAAGTATAGCAAAAGCCTTCTTAACCACTTTATCTCCACGCATTGTTATTTTCACGGAGCTATGCACTTGGATCCCAAGATTTATCTGCACATCAATGCTGTTGAGGGTCCTGCCATTAAGTGGATACTTTAACACACCAAATCCTGTGCACCTTTAAAACTCACCAGGTTATTCTTCCTGTGCATTTTTGTAAATCACCTTGTCCTATTTTCCACGCTCCCTTGACAATTACTGGAGCCTTGCTTTCTCAATCTATCTCTATGTTTACATGGTCTACTTGAAAAAATATTATTCTACTCTATATCATCCTTTAGAGCTGTGATGGGATTTTAATAACACTCACTAGCCTTCTGGTCCAGCACCTGGGTATGCTGGATTAATAGTGGGTTATTGTATGTGCCCATGTGAAATACTGCAATGGTGCAAAGGGTGAGGAATGATGAGACTAGAGGGCAACACGGTGGTGCAAGCAGATAGTGCTGCTGCCTCAGTTCCACTGACACATATTCAATGCCAAATGTGCGTGTTATCTGTGTTTTGCCTGTTCTCCCTGTGCCCCGATGTGCTTGTGGCAGGTGCTCCGGTTTCCACCCACAGTTCAAAGTTGGGAAGTCTTTAGCTGAGTGAATGGGCATGAATGGGGTCAACGGATCTATGTGGAACTAGTGAATATGCGCATGCAGAATCAACCACAGTCTGAAGAAATAAAGAATCAAAGAACTGCAGATGCTGGTTCATACCAAAGATAGGGTCAAAGTGCTGGAGTAACTCAGCAGACCAGGCATCATCTCTGGTGAAAAAGATTGGGCCAGTCTGAAGGTCATAAGGAATAGGAGTAGAATTAGGCCATTCAACCCATCGTCTACTCTGCCATTCAATCATGGCTGATCTTCCTCCTAACCTCATTCTCCTACCTTCTCCCCATAACTTCTGACACCTGTACTAATCAAGAATCTATCTATCTCTGCCTTAAAAAAGAACTGTCACTCATCCTTTTTCTCCAGAGATGCTGCCTGGCCCTCTGATTTGCTCCAGCACATTGTGCCTATCACTGTTTGAGGAACCTCTTTGTGCAAAATGAATAAATGCAGAACAGTGAAGTAGTGGCAGAGTGGATAAATTAGCTGGCAGTTAAACCAGAGAACTGCATTAACAATGTTAAAAATTAAATTTAAATCCATGGTGGAATAATAATCTGGAATTTGAAACAATTACTCTTATTGATGACAAATGTCATTAATAATCCACCAGGTGCACCAATGTCTATCAGGGGAAGAAATACAGCATCCTTGTCTGTACGGAGTTTGTACGTACTCCCCGTGATCTGCATGGGTCTTCTCCGATATGTTCGGTTTCCTCCCACACTCCAAAGATGTACAGGTTTGTAGGTTAATTGGCTTGGCAAATGTAAAAATTGTCCCTAGTGGGTGTAGGATCATGTTAATGTGTGGGGATCGCTGATCGGCGTGGACCCGGTGGGCTGAAGGGCCTGTTTCCGCACTGTATCTCTAAACTAAAACCCACCCAACATGACTGATTCTTAAAATGCCCTTTTAATGGCATATGTAAGCCACTTAATTGTATCACTGTTTTCTCAATGACAATTTGAGATGGGCAATGATTTCTAGCAATGCTCATTAAGCAATGTAAATGCCTTTTCAGTCTGATTACTAATTTGGGATACCTGCTTCCTGTAAGGCAATGTCTCTCTAGATGAAGTGATGGAAGGGTAAGTACTAATCTTTATCCATGCTTTTCCATCTTCAATACCAACACAAGGTTAGACAACACTCACTTCTCAGATTAATTTGACATACTGTGCACCAAAGTTCACATTACTGCCCATTATCGATGGTGACTGTATCAAATTTGCTTTTAGATACATGGAAATGTAGATGTTGGTTTACCTAAAGGGACACAAAGTGCTGGAGTAATTCACAGGGGTCACAAGAAGGGTCCTTACCCAAAATATCGCCTATCCATATCCTCCATAGATGCTGCCTGACCTGCTCAGTTACCCCAGCACTTTGTGTCTTTTTTCAAATATGATTTCTTTGGCTGAGGATGTTTTTCCCATCCTTGCTGTGGTCATTGGGTTGGTCTCAATTGGTTGGTTTTGTTTGCAGAATTAGTTGGCAATCGGGATTTTAAATTGTAGTTCCATTGCTGGTTTTAAAGATTAAACAGACAAATCAATGGCATCATCTCTCATGGAAGATTGAACAACTAATGTTACCTACAAAATAGGGGCACCTGTTTAAAACTTTGCTGAGACAAAATAGTATTCAAACTTCATTAACAATTTTTTTAAATTTTTTTTAAATTTTTTTATAGTTAGAAGAAAAGAAAGGAGAAAAAGCAAGAAAGAGAAAAAGTGAAATGTGCAAAGATAGAACCCCTAAACTATCAAAGTGGTGTAGCCAAAGAGTGAGTAAATAAAAGAAAGAAGAAAGGAATAGAGAAATAAAAAGACAAAAAAAGAAAGAAAGAAAAAAGTGATGATATACCTGCCTCACCTCCCTCCCCTCCCTCCCCACCCATCACCCAACTCGTAATTAGATTGAACTAAAAAATTGTGTTGTACCATACTATCCTTGTAATAAATCAATGAATGGTGTCCATGTCTTCGAAAAATGATCTGGTTTTTCTGCTAAGACAAGTCTAATATTTTCAAGATGTAGTGTCTCAGACATATTTGTAATCCACATTTTAAGAGTAGGGACAGATGTATGTTTCCAATATATGAGTATTTGTTTTTTTGCCGTTATCAGCCCATAATTAAGGAAACGTCTTTGAAATAATGATAGCTCAGAGCAGGCTTCTGACGTACCTAGAATAATCAATTCCGTGTCAGGGTCCAATTTTGTTTCTAGTGTTTCTGAAAAAATTTCAAAAATTCCTCTCCAAAAATTATGTAACTTTACGCAAGAGGCGAAGGAATGTGTTATAGTTGCTTCCTGAAGGTCATTTATCACAAATAGGAGATACATTTGGAAAGATCTTATTCAGTTTAGACTTTGAATAGTAGAGTCTGTGCAGTTTTTTAAATTGAATTAACGAATGCCTAACGTTAATCTAAGTGCGAGGAATTTACCACATTTTTCACCAGCAAGGTAAAGAACATAAGAACGAATATTTCCCCTAACACCCGTGACCTGGCTGTCTCATTGGTCTGCTCATCAAAATGAGACTGTTTCCAACCCGTTACTCTACCCTCCCTTGTAAAACTGATCACCACCATGAAACCTATTACCTGCCCCCTCGACACTGTCCCCTCTGCCCTCCTAAAGGACGTCATTACAACAGCTGGTCCCAGCATCCTCGTCATCTTCAACAGCTCTCTGGCCACTGGCACTGTACCTACCTGCTTCAAGCATGCGGTGGTCCAACCATTCCTGAAAAAACCTAACCTCGACCCCACCTTGCCAAGCAACTACAGACCCATTTCTAAACTGCCTTTCCTCTCAAAAGCCCTTGAAAAGGTAATTTTAAGTCAACTTATACCTTATCTTCACCAAAACACTATCTTGGAAACTTTCCAATCAGGTTTCAGGGCTCACCATAGCACAGAATCTGCCTTGTTGAAGGTACACAATGACCTACTGCTCACCGTTGACTCCGGCGACTGTGCAATCCTGCTCCTTCTTGACCTCAGCGCAGCATTTGATACTGTCGACCACACCATCCTAATTGACCGTCTCCGGTATGGGGTTGGTATTGATGGCACTGCCCTGAGCTGGTTCATCTCCTACCTCAAAGGTAGGAGTTTCTCGACTAATATAGGCAACTCTTTCTCCTCCCCAGCTAATCTCTGCTGTGGGGTTCCACAAGGTTCCATCCTTGGCCCCATTCTCTTCTCCCCGTATATGCTCCCCTTAGGCCAAGTCATTGAAAGGCACGGCATTCCCTTCCATTGCTACGCAGACGATACACAACTCTATCTCCCCCTGAAGCCCAAAAAACAATCAAATCTGTTTAACCTTACCCACTGCCTCGAGGATATAAAGTGTTGGATGGCCCAGAACTTCCTCCAACTAAACGAGAGTAAGTCTGAGGTCTTCCTTCTCGGCCCCTCGCACTCAATCAAAATGATAGCAGGCAGCCTTGGAAGCCTTACCCCACTACTCAAACCTCACGTCAAAAACCTTGGCGTGATATTTGACTCAGCACTGAAATTTGACAAACAAGTCAATGCCGTGGTAAAAGCTAGCTTCTTTCAGCTTCGGACAATAGCTAAAATAAAACAATTCCTCCAATGACCTTGAAAAGATCATCCACACATTCATCTCCTCCCGCCTAGATTACTGCAACTCCCTTTACACTGGCATCAGCCAATCTTCCCTGTCCCGCCTGCAACTGGTCCAAAACGCCGCAGCGAGACTCCTGACGGGCACCCGAAAAAGGGACCACATCACCCCGATCCTGGCCTCTCTCCACTGGCTCCCTGTGCGATTCCGTATAAACTTCAAGATCCTCCTCCATGTCTACAAAGCCATCAACGGGCTTGCCCCCACCTACATAAAAAGTCTTCTCACCCACCACTCCACCTCCAGGCCCCTCAGATCGGCTGACTTGGGGTTGCTGAATATCCCACGGTCTAGGCATAAGCTCAGGGGCGACCGTGCCTTTGCGGTTGCAGCCCCTAGACTGTGGAACAGCATCCCCTTTCCCATCAGAACTGCCCCCTCCATCGACTCTTTTAAGTCAAGACTAAAAACTTATCTATACTCCCAAGCCTTTCCTGACGTTCTCTGAGTGAGGGCTACATGTATATATGTATGTAGTTTGTTTTGTTTATGCTATTCTTATAACAAATGTAAAGCACTTTGGCCAACGAGAGTTGTTTTTTAAATGTGCTATATAAATAAATGTGACGACTTGACTTAATCGAACAATTGTGTATATATAGAAGGTTTTCTTCCCATCTGTCTTTTAGAATTTTTAGGCCAAGTTCATCTTCCCAAGCTCTTCTAATTACTTCTGCCGATGGGATTTCTATATTTAAAAGGGTGTTAAACAGATATGATATTAACTTGTTTGACTCCGAATTTCTATTCATACATTCGTCTAGTATGTCTGGCAACAAAGATTGGTAGTCCTGGGTATATGTTTTCAGATAGTCTCGAATTTGAACGTATCTGAAATATTGATTACCTTTCAGGTGATATTTCAACTGTAATTCTTGAAATGAGAGAAAAGTTCCCATCTCATAAAGATCTCCGAGTTTTTTGATTCCTGATTTTTCCCAATATGTGAAAGTTTTGTCTAAAATGGATGGCTTGAACAAAGGATTATTGGCAATTGGTGAAAGAAGAGATAAACACCTGCTATGGTGTTTTTATGTTTAAATGGTATGCCCTTGCGGATTATAATTGCAGTGCCTTTGGATTTGGAGAGATAAGAGGAGTGATATATTTGGCCGATCCAGTTAGCCTTCAGCCTGGTCTGAGCGTGATCTTTAAGGTGCGTCTCCTGTAAAAATATTATATCAGCATTAATTGATTTTAATTGGGCAAGAACCTTACCCTTTTTAATTGGCTCGTTAACGCCCCTAATATTCCAGCTGCAATAGGTAATTCCTCCAGTTTTCTTCAGAGGGTCGTCTTGCATTATAGCTTAATGGATTCCCTTGTTTCAGATGGTGCAACACAATAAATCAACCTTCTGGGTGTTGGGTATCACAAGAAAAAGTGCCATATGAAGAAAAAGCAAAAAAAGTGCTAAATGACGTAAATAATACAAAAAAACTGTATTTAAGGATACTGTGTGTGTCCACCCCCTGGTGGGAAATTTCAGGTGAGCTTCCGTAGGTGTTAATTACATGTAGCTCCGCCCCTTACAAAATGCTATTACAGAGAAGTAAAACCGGACAAAACAGAATGTTATGTGAACAGAAAGAAAACAGAACAAGTACTGTAAGTAATTAATCTTATAGCTTGGTCTAAGTAGGTATTTACTATTTAAATACCGTATTTAAATTAACAAAAATTTTGCTTATTGATATATTAAACAAAGTCAAAGACTGTGAATAATTTCCTCTGAGGATTACATTTCTTCTTATAACTAGGTCTAAGTGGGTATTTACTATTTAAATACCCAATTTTAATTTACAAAATTTCTTACTTATTGATCTTCGTATATTAAACACATACTCGGTTGGAAACCGTCCGGCTTGAAGGGATTAATTGAAATCACCAGCCTGCCAGCCAAACAAGGTCTCTCTCTCTCTCTCTCACTCACTCCTCCCCTCTCCAAGCACCGTCGTCTCCCTCTCGCTTTGGCCTGGCAGTTGCTGGAAGCTCCAACCCACCCCCCCATCGGATAGATATTAAACATATTTTAAATATAAACCGATACATTGATCGTTGCCTAGAGGTCGTAAATCTAGTAACTATTAGGTATTAGCTTTAAAAAATAGCTGATTAGTATTTGGTGTTAACATTAGGTTAAAGTAAACGGTTTAGTACATTTGTTCGTTTTTTATGTGTTAATGTGTTAATGTTAAAATTATTTATATAATTTGTTAATATGTTATAACGTTGCCATTGGTTTAAATTGTTTTCAATGCTGTGTAATTCAAGAATCTTGAACCTTCTCTTGATAAACACGAGGACCTTGAACAATCTATCTGCTTACATTCCAATCTATCTATGATAAGTGTGTCTAGACATGAACGCATGTGAGTTTGTCGGCCATCTTATTTGCAGCTTTTATATATATTTTTATGTAAAGAAACATATTCTATCAGTTTACCCCTGTTATATGTAATTACATATAAAAGGTGTACATTAAACATGCAGTTTAGCAAACGGGTTCAGTGAGAGTTCAAGAATCAAACAGAGCCTTGGCATTCTACTTATCCTTTACGGTCTTTTCTTTAAAATCTTGCGCATATTTGAATGCATCTTCTGGGTCAATAAAGAAACGCTCTGAACTTTCATATGTGACCCTTAATTTGGCAGGATACATTATTCCATATCTCAGGCCTGGAATGTCTTTAAGAATAAGACGTGTCTTTGTGAAAAACGCTCGCTTCTTGACCACCTCTGCTGGATAGTCTGTGAAGAATCTTATGTTTTCTCCTTCAAACATCAGGGTTCTTGTGGTTGTCATTTTCTTCATAATGTCTTCAGGAACAGCTATGTTGTTTAGTTTAAGAATAATCTGTCTTGGTGGGGCTCCAACCCCTGATCGGGCTCTCTGGACTCGATGTGCTAGATCAACTTTAGGACTCTCAGGCAGATTAAATACCCGTTGAAGTAAGTTGGCAGTGAAAACTCAAGGGTCTTTTCCACTTTCCTTCCCTTCTTTCACTCCAACAATTCTTAAATTTTGGCGTCTGGACCGGGCTTCAAGATCTAGGCATTTGTCGGTCATTCTGGCCAGTTGCCCAGAAACACGGTCTAGGTCTTCCTTCATTCTTTGCATTGTGTCAGACATGTCCGTAATAGTAACTTCCAGTTCTTTGATAGCTTTGTTTTGTTTTTTTGAAGTGAGGAGAATGGGCTCCAACTTTTTGCTAAGATCTTCTTCAACCCGTTTGATTTCTTCTTGCAAAACAGTATTTACCTCTTCAATGCGATCATGTAGAGTGTCAATTTTTCCACAAATGTCCTTATTCCCGATTTCCATTCTTGTTTTTAGCTTCCCCAGCTGATTAGTCCGAATATCACCAAAGTCCTTTGCCATAGCTTTTCTTAAGGATTGTTCTTGTTCTTTTATATTTTCTTCCATAGTAGAAATGTCCTTCTCCTTCAGATTCTTCCTCAGATTCTTCAGAGGTTACTTTCTCTAGCTCTTGAACAACCTGCAGTCGGGTTCTTTGTCATCTGAGGTGGAGTTGGTAAAGTCCATTTATTCATTTAAAAATACAATCGGTATACGGCGATTTCTGATGACGTCACTTACACGACGTCGGGTATCTGCCGGTAAGTATTTTTAAGTCGGTCCGTTTTCCTTTTCAGGATTTTTATGCGTTTTAGCGCATTTAAGGAGCGGAGCTAAAACGGCCGCCTGCTTGCTACTCCATGGCGCCACCGGAAGTGATCTGCGTGGGTCTTCTCTGAGATCTTCGGTTTCCTCCCACACTCCAAAGATGTACAGGTTTGTAGGTTAATTGGCAAATGTCAAAATTGTCCTTAGTGGGTGTAGGATAATGTTAATGTGCAGAGATCGCTGGTCGGCGTGGACCGGTGGGCTGAAGGGCCTGTTTCCGCACTGTATCTCTAAACTAAAACCCACCATACAGGACTGATTCTTAAAATGCCCTTTTAATGGCATATGTAAGCCACTTAATTGTATCACCGTTTTCTCAATGACAATTGGAGATGGGCAATGATTTCTAGCAATGCTCACTAAGCGATGTAAATGCCTTTTCAGTCTAATTTAGGATACCTGCTTCCTGTAAGGCAATGTCTCTCTAGATGAAGTGATGGAAGGGTAAGTACTAATCTTTATCCATGCTTTTCCATCTTCAATACCAAACCAAGGTTAGACAACACTCACTTCTCAGATGAATTTGACATACTGTGCACCAAAGTTCACGTTACTGCCCATTATCGATGGTGACTGTATCAAATTTGCTTTTAGATACATGGAAATGCAGATGTTGGTTTACCAAAAGAGACACAAAGTGCTGGAGTTATTTACAGGGGTCACAAGAAGGGTCCTTACCCAAAACATCGCATATCCATATTCTCCAGAGATGCTGCCTGACCTGCTCAGTTACCCCAGCACTTTGTGTCTTTTTTCAAATATGATTTCTTTGGCTGAGGATGTTTTTCCCATCCTTGCTGTGGTCATTGGGTTGGTCTCAGTTGGTTGGTTTTGTTTGCAGAATTAGTTGGCAATCGGGATTTTAAATTGTAGTTGCATTGCTGGTTTTAAAGATTAAACAGACAAATCAATGGCATCATCTCCCATGGAAGATTGAACAACTAATGTTACCTACAAAATAGGGGCACCTGTTGAGAACTTTGCTGAAACAAAATGGTATTTAAACTACATTAACAAAAAATATTTAATTTGATTTGAGACTTCAGGACAAAATTAACATGTTAGAAACAAGGAATTGCAGATGCTAGATTCCAAACAAAGACACAAGGTGCTGGGGTAACTGTCGCTGTAGCAAAACTGTTGGGTGGCACTGTGGTGCAGCTGGTGGAGCTGCTGCCTCACAGCACCACGGACCTGAGTTCGATCGTGACCTCGGGTACTGTCCATGTGCTTCCTTTGACCATGTGGGTTTCCAACGGGTGCTCTGGTATCCTCCCACATCCCAAAGACTTGCAGGATTGTAGGTTAATTCGACTGTGTAAATTGCCCCTAGTGCATAGAAGTAGTGTGTGAATGGGTAATCAATGCCCGTGCGAACTTGGTGGGCCAAAGGCCCCGTTTCCATGCTGTATCTCGAAACTAAAACTCAGCAGGTCAGGAAGTATCTCTGGATAACATTAATTATGGGTCATTATGTGTCACCTATCCATGTCCTCCAGAGGTGCAGCCTGACCTGCTGCATTATTCCAGCACTTTATATATATTTTTTGGTAAACCAGCATCTTCAGTTCCTTGCTTTTATATTTTACTACCCCACTGCGAAATCTCCTCAAGGTATGCCTCCTGATCCTTCTTATAACTACAATGCATCATTTCCAGCATCTGATCAGGATAAGCATGCAACCTGAAAATGGCCAAGTGCTGTCTGTAACGGAGTCTGGACATTCTCCCCGTGACCACGTGGGTTTTCTTCAGGTGCTCCAGTTTCCAGTCGCACTCCATAGGACAGGTTTGTTGGATAACTTGGCTTCTGTAAATTTAAAGTTGTCCCTAATGTGTAGGATAGTGTTAGTGTATGGGAATTGCTCGTCGGCGCAGACTTGGTGGGCCAAAGGGCCTGTTTCTGTGCTGTATCTATAACCTAAATTAAATTAAACTACATATTATACTGAAGGATGTCATCCTGGCTGGAGGTCTGTAACCCTTGGAGTTCTGAAGCGATCTGTGCTTGGACCTTGTGTTGGGGGGGGGGGGGTGGTTTGGGTGATTCCCTGGTCAATTAGTCCCTTTCCACCCAAACCACCCCCTCCCCTGGTACTTTCCCATGCAACCACAGGAAATGCTACACTTGTCGCTTTACCTCCCCCCTCGACTCCATCCAAGGACCCAAGCAATCTTTCCAGGTTCACCTGCACCTCCTCCAACCTCATCTATTATAACCGCTGTTCCTTTCCTCTCCCCCCCCCCACCACCACATCAGTCTGAAGAAGGGTTTTGACCCGAAATGTCGCCTATTCCTTCGCTCCATAGATGCTGCCTCACCCGCTGAGTTTCTCCAACATTTTTGTCTACCTATGCTTGGACCTCTATGGTTTGTGATAGATATAAATGACATGGACGTAAATGTTAGGTAGACAAAAATGCTGGAGAAACTCAGTGGGTGAGGCAGCATCTATGGAGCGAAGGAAATAGGCGACGTTTCGGGTCCAGACCGTTTTTCAGACTGATGTGAGGGTGGGGGGGTGGGGAGAAGAAAGGAAGAGGCGGAGACAGTGGGCTGAGGGAGAGTTGTGAATGGGAGGAGAAAGCAGGGACTACCTGAAATTGTTGAAGTCAATGTTCATACCGCTGGGGTGTAAACTGCCCAAGCGAAATATGAGGTGCTGCTCCTCCAATTTACAGTGGGCCTCACTCTGGCCATGGAGGAGGCCAAGGATAGAAAGGTCAGATTCGGAATGGGAAGGGGAGTTAAAGTGCTGAGCCACCGGGAGTTCAGTTTGGTTATTGCAAACCGAGCAGAGGTGTTGAGCGAAGCGATCGCCAAGCCTACGCTTGGTCTCACCGATGTAGAGCAGCTGACACCTAGAGCAGCGGATGCAATAGATGAGGTTGGAGGAGCTGCAGGTGAACCTCTGCTGCACCTGGAAAGATTTCTTGGGTCCTTGAATGGAGTCAAGGGGGGAGGTAAAGCGACAAGTGTAGCATTTCCTGCAGTTGCAAGGGAAAGTGCCAGGAGAGGGGGTGGTTTGGGTGGGAAAGGACGAATTGGCCAGGGAATTATGGAGGGAGCAGGCTCTGCTGAAAGCAGACAGGGGAGGAGATGGGAAGATGTGGCCAGTGGTGGATCCCGTTGGAGGTGGCGAAAATGTCGGAGGATTATTTGTTGTATGTGACGGCTGGTAGGGTGGAAGGTGAGGACAAGGGGGACTCTGCCCTTGTTACGAGTGGGGGGATGGGGAGTGAGACCAGAGTTACGGGGTGTAGAAGAGATCCTGGTGAGAGCCTCATCTATAGTAGAAGAGGGGAACCCCCATTCCCTGAAGAATGAGGACATCTCCGATGGCCTGGTGTGGAACAGCTCATCCTGGGTGCAGATGCGGGGTAGACAGAGGAATTGGGAGTAGGGGATGGAGTCCTTACAGTAAGCAGGGTGGGAAGAAGTGTAGTCCAGATAGCCATGGGTGTCAGTGAGTGTATAGTAGATGTCGGACAGTAGTCTATCACCTGCGATGGAGATAGTGAGGTCTAGAAATTGTAGGGAAATGTGGGAAATGGTCCAGGTGTATTTGAGTGCCGGATGGAAGTTAGTGGTGAAATGGATGAAGTCAGTGAGTTGTGTATGGGTGCAAGAGGTAGCACCAATGCAGTCGTCAATGTAGCGGAGGTAGAGTTTGGGGATAGGGCCATGGTACGCCACAAACAAAGATTGTATGACGTACCCTACAAAGAGGCAGACATAGCTGGGGCCCATGCGGGTGCCCATAGCCATGCCTTGGATTTGGAGGAAATGGGAGGAGTCAAACAAAAAGTTGTTAAGGGTAAGGACCAGCTCCGTTAGGCGGAGGAGAGTATCAGTAGATGGGGATTGGTTGGTTCTGCAGTCGAGGAAGAAACTGAGGGCTTTAAGACCCTCCTGGTGGGGGATGGAGGTGTAGAGTGACTGGACATCCATGGTGAAGATGAGGGAATGGGGGCCTGGAAAATGGAAGTCATGGAGTAGACGAAGAGCGTGTGAGATGTCTTGAACATAGGTAGGGAGGGATCTAACCAGGGGGGTTACGATGGAGTCGAGCTATGTGGAAATGAGTTTGGTGGGACACAAACAGGCAGAAACAATGGGTCTGCCAGGACAGTCAGGTTTGTGGATTTTGGGGAGAAGGCAAAATCAGGCCGTGCGGGGCTGGGGAACGATGAGGTTGGAGGCTTGGGAGAGCAGGGAGCCGGAAGTGATGAAGTCAGTGATAGTGTTAGAGATAGTGGCCTGGTGCTCGTCTGTGGGGTCATGGTTCAAGGATTAGTAGGAGGAGGTGTCCGAGAGTTGGTGTGAGGCCTCAGTCTTGTAGTGATCAGCGAGCCAGACTACCACAGCATCTTCCTTGTCGGCAGGTTTGATCACCCAGTCTGGGTTGTTGCAGAGTGAGTGGAGGGCTGTAGGTTCATGGGAAAGAGAGGTTAGAGTGAGAAAGGGAGTGGAGAAATTGAGGCGGTTGATGTCCCGCCGGCAGTTTAAAATAAAAAGGTCTAAAGCCGGTAGATGGCCATGAGGGGGAGTCCAAGAGGAGGGGGTCCGTTGGAGATGAGAGTGATGTAAATGTTGTGTTTGTTAGTAAGTTTGCTTATGATATCAAAATTGGTAGAGTTGTGGACTATGAGGAAGACTATCAAAATATATTACAAGATATAAATAAGCTACATAAATTGACAGAGAAATGGCAGATGGAGTTTAATCCGAGCAAGTATGAGGTGTGGCACTGGTAAGTGGATTGTAAGGGGAAAGTATACAGTTAATGGCAAGACACTTAACACCATTGATGTGCAGAGGAATCTTGAGGTCCAATTCGATAGCTCCATATAAATGGCAACACAATAGAGGGTGGTAAAGAAGATGTATGATATGCTTGCCTTCATTGGTCAGGCCAGTAGTACAAGAGTCAGGAAGTTGTATTGCAGCTTTATAAGACAGTGGCTTGGCCAAATTTGAAGTATTATGTGCAGTTCTGGTCATCCCATTACAGAAAGGATGTGACGGCTTAGGAGGGAATGCAGAAGTGGTTTACCAGAATGCTGCCTGGATTAGAGGGTATTAGCTATAAAGAGAGGTTGGACAAACTTGGATTATTTTCTCTGGAGAATATGAGGCTGAGGGAGATCTGATTGACGTTTATAAAATTATGAGAAGCACAGATTGGGGAGACAGTCAAAACATTTTTCCCAAGGTGGAAATGTCAAAGACGAGAGGATATAGCTTCAAGGTGAGAGGGGCAAAGTTTAAAACTGTTGTGCAGGGTAAGATTTTTAAACAGAGAATGGTGGGTGCCTGGAATGTGCTGCCAGAGGCAGATACGATAATGATTTTTAAGAGGCTTTGAGATAGGGATAGACAGTAAATATGCAGGGAATGGAGGGATATGGATCATGTACAGGCACAGGAAATTGGTTTAATTTGGTATTATGTTCGGCATGGACATTGTGGGACAAAGGGCCTGTCCTATGCTGTATTGTTCTATGTTCTATTTACCTGTCACGTTAACTGTGATTCAGGATCTAAAAGAATAACTGGGAAAAATCTCAATCAACACCAACCTTTCATTGAACTTGGCTTCCTTAGTTAAGGCACGATCAGGCAAGAAATTAAAACTGGGAATGGTGAGATTTTACCCTGAAAACCTTCTGGTCATTACCAGATAGAGCCCTACTGAAGGCCCTAACAGTAATGCAAACAAGAGCACTTTAT
This sequence comes from Malacoraja senta, assembly GCA_038087875.1. Taxonomy (NCBI): domain Eukaryota; kingdom Metazoa; phylum Chordata; class Chondrichthyes; order Rajiformes; family Rajidae; genus Malacoraja; species Malacoraja senta. Next base: position 86,726 of record JAXLNO010002931.1, on the reverse strand, counting down.
CAGTGCTTCACATTTGGAAACAGATTGCAGAAATTATATTTAAAATGGCAACCAGCACTGAAGTTTTTGACATTATGAAAAAAAAAACCTAGGTTCAATATGTGTACTCAATATTCCCCTAGGCATTCCTTGTATAAAACATACCCTTCGAAGAGTGTCTGTTGTTTGTGTATCAGTAACTTTTCAGCCCAGAGCTCACAACTGTTAAACTTTTATAGTCGTGCAATTGTTGTTGGAAGTGTTCAGTTCTCAGGATGTTTTTATTTTGTAATCATTGAAACATGTGTTGGTTTAGAAGTGATTTCAATGATATAAATGTTTAGAGAACTTGTAACCCTGAAATGTTCCTAAACAGGTGACTATTGAATTTCTGGCACATTATGTCTAGCAACGTCTCTAAGTTCTTTGAAAGGGTGTGTTTTTCTAGTGGTTATATTTTATATTTGCATTCCCCAGCCTCTTTGAAAAAGTATGATCCCGACCAATTTATGAGTCATCAAGAAGGAGCATGCGGGTGGCATTGAAAACCCCACAGATCATTCATCAGGAGCACATGGAAGCTGAGGGTGTATGGCAGAAAGAGCACACCACGTCCCAAACCATCCACCCATCTACCCTGCCAAGCATCTGCAATCACACTTGTGGAAAGGTCACCCCAAGAGACAACTGAGGATCCACAGACGTGGAATGGAACGAATCCATCCTCAATCCCACAGGAACTCTTAAGTAGAAGGTCCCAGCATCTCCTTCATTGCGGGAACTTATTTCGCTGGATTTGACTTCAGAACATTGTGGGATAAGTTTCTGATGGTTCAGATTGGATAGACCCACCACATTATTCCCCTGCGCTCCCAACGCCCCTCCCTCCCAGCTCACTTCATCTACAATTGCAGGAAATCACAGAGAAAGGGAAAATTCTGTCACCTAAGACACTCTGATGCAATTATAAAGTAAGCTCATCAACACTTCTATTTCCTTAGAAGATTGCGGAGATTCGGTATGTCAGAGAGGATTTTCTTGAACGTCTACATGTGTACAGTAGAGAGCATATTGACTGGTTGCATCACGGCCTGGTTCAGCAACTTGAACGCCCAGGAGCGAAGAAGACTGCAAAAAGTGGTGAACACTGGCCAGTCCATCACGGGTTCTGACCTCCCCAACATCGAATGGATTTACCGGAGTCGCTACCTCATCAGAGACCTATATCACCCTGACCACACACTCATTTCACCCCTGCCATCGGGAAGAAGGTCTAGGAACTTGAAAACTGTACGGTCCAGGTTCAGGAACAGCTGCTTCCCTACAGCCATCAGGCTATTAAACACAACAACCTCAAATAAGCTCTAAACTACATAGACTATTATTGCACTATTATTATTAATTTTTTTTAATGTGTACGTATCCGTGTGTATATATATATATATATATATATATATATATATATATATATATATATATATATATATATATATATATATATATATATATATGTGCGTGTGTCTGTGTGTGTATATGTGAGTATGTGTATACACACACACACTGAACTTTTTTTTCTCATTTATTAGATTGCATGGTGTACTATGTATACATCACAGGACATATTCCTCTGACGTTTTTGCCACCTCCAATGGGATCCCACTTCTAGCCACATCTTCCCATCTCCACCTCATTCTGCTTTCTGCAGAGACCATTCCCTCCCTATCCCTGGTCAACTCGTCCCTTCCCACCCAAACCACTCCCTCCCCAAGTACTTTCCACTGCAATCGCAGGAGATGCAACACCTGTCCCAATACCTCCCTCCTCGACTCTGTCCAAGGACCCCAACAATCTTTCCAGGTGAGGCAGAGATTCACTTGCACGTCCTCCAACCGCATCTACTGTATCTGCTGTTCCAATATATGGACTCCTGTATATCAGCGAGACGAAGCGCAGGCTGAACACCTCCACTCGGTCTGCCTCAACGTACCTGATCTCCCGGTTGCTCAACACTTTAACTCCCTCTCCCATTCCCACAATGACATTTCTGTCCTGGGCCTCCTCCATTGTCAGTGTGGCCCAGCGTAAATTGAAAGAACAACACCTCATATTTTGCTCGGGTAGCTTTCACCCCAGCGGTATGAACATTGACTTCTCTAACTCCAAGCAGCCCTTGCTTTCCCTCTCTCTCCATCCCCTCACCCTTCCCAGTTCTCCCATCAGTCTTACTGTTTCCAACTACATTTTATCTCTGTACCGCCCACTCCCCTGACATCAGTCTGAAGAAGGGTCTCGACCCGAAACGTCACCTATTCCTTCTCCCCAAAATTACTCCAGCAGTTTGTGTCTACTATGTTTACATATTCTGTTGTGCTGCTGCATGTAAGAATTTCATTGTTCTATCTGGGACAAATGACAATGAAACTCTTGACTCTCTTGACCTTGAGCCTTGTGTAAAATAAAATATATCGAAGGCTCGTCTGTGAGCAAATTACCAAAGGCAACATTTGGCCCATGTGACATTGTTTGGGCAAACATTACGTAAATCATGTATAATTAATGTTTTCTTATCTATGTTAAAAAGAAACGGAAATCAAAATATATTTGACCAAAATCAGACCACAGTGTATAAGAATACATCTATGGTAACCACAAATCATAAAAACTCAAGATCGCCAATATTTTTTATGAAAGGAAATTTGCCATTCTTATCCAGGTCGAGCCTAAATGTTATTCCAATTCAACCTATGTGATTGACACTTCATAGTTTTTTCAGTTGAGGGGTAATTAAGGATGGATATCTAGATCATGTAAATCAATCAGAAAAAATGGCTGAAGGTCATAATGCTCACAATGTGAAGCTGACCCATGAAGTTCAGGTCCTGACCACCTATCTACCTCATTGGAGACATTTGAGCGATCTTTAAGCTGACTTTTCGGACTTCAATGTTATTCCTTTGCACTTAAAGTTGTACCCTTTGTCCTTTATCTTTGCATTGTGGGTGGCTTGATTGTATTGATGTATCGTATGTTCTTTTTTTTTGGGTGGGTAGCATCGAAACAAAAAAATGTTCATTGTACATATCACAATAATAAACTAACAAGGATAAAGTGTCCTAAATGTTGATATACTTTTTACTCACTGGTTTGTCCTGTACAAATATTATGAGCAGAGCTATTTGAAGAAGTGTATCACACACCACAGAAGACTAAAATATCTTTCTGTTCAAATGTATAATCACTTGCTGTGCCCATTTATTACATGTACAGATGGGTGTCGTTTACAGTTAGCATTATTTTGGATGGCAGACAAGCATCTTTTGTACATGTCTTAAACTGAACCGAAATGTGTCATTCATTAAAATATTAGTTGTGGCTTGGCCAACACTTGCTATGCACGAAGATGCTACATTGGATGGTTGCTAATTTTGAGATAATCATCTAATTGTGTTCCCCACGCATCATAAAAGTGGTTCTCTCTTGACAATTGTTAGAGATTCTGAAAAAAAACTAAACCAGTAAAAATGTTATACATTGCCACAATAACACTACTTATATTGAAATTCTGAACTGCATTTAACATTGGCCAACTTTCCCTCTGAAATAAGAACAAAAAAACACTTAATTTATCAAAATAACTTGGCAAGTTTAGCAGTCAAGTAAAGCAGCTCTCTTCTAAAATAAGTTAAAGGCTGTATTTCTTTTTTTGCAATGAAAGAGAATGATTGTTTTATCAGAATGCATCTGTTACCGCTGAGAAATGCTGATTTCTTCCAGCTAGGCCCAGCACTAGTTTTAACATACAGATGGTCCTGTTGAGGTTGGAGAGACAGTTTCTTTGGGTAGGAGCATCATTAATCATAAACATGCAAGTGCGCAATGACAAAACAAATTGCACCCATTGTAGGGGTTTAGTTCCCTTTACTCCACTTCGGGCCCAACTGCCCGAAAAAGGGGTTCCCCTAGGTTCTAGACCTCGGAATTATGGTGGGATATGATAAGAGGTTGACTTGACCAGAGCGTGCTGATGAGAGAAAACAGAAACCAAGACGGACTCAAAGCAAGTCTAAAATTTACAGGCTTTATTAAACAATAAGAAATCGAATCTCACCAACACTACATAATATGTGACTAAACTTATGCTTTAAACTAAAACTATGAAAAGAAAATTATCGGGCACGTCGTAAAACTTACTTTGACAATATTTTACTCCCCTTTCCCTTTATTTACTCAACCTCCTATCCTATTTCGGGAATTTCTCCAGGTCACCAGGATACTCACAGCTAAGTCGATGCAGCTCATGAGCTGTCCAGTAGTGCAGAAAGAGAGCAGGAAGAGCAGGAAGAGCCGAAAAGAGCAGAGAGCGAGTTCTGGCTGGACTCCTGTTTTATACCTGAGATTCCTTTGAAACCCCCGTGGTCCTCTGGATAAAAGGGGTTCTTTTGATGTTTCCCAGTTTCGATCTGGCATGAACAATAGGCTTCTGATGATAAGGGGTTTGCTGATGTCATGATCCCTCAGCCTGATCGTTATCATCCTCGATGGTGATAGTGCTCTGCTGGCCAGTTTACCACTGTCTGCTGAGGCTTGGTTCCTTCCTTTGTGTATCCAAGAAAATCTCGTTATCTCCGTCTCAGCCTTTCCTGTTCACACCGTTGTGTGATGTCCAAGTCCACAGGCCAGACGGGTTTGAAACTTGAAACTGATTCTTTCTGTGGATTGCGGGTTTTTCCGTTGCAGCCAGCAAATCTGTCTTTTTAAAATGTCCATGTCCTTATCCAAGTTCTTCCATAATTTTGGAGGATTTGCCCCAATAACTTACACCATGACTACCAATTTGTGTAATTGATGACTATAGTGAAACTCAATAAGAACAATGTGTTTTAATGTAAATGGGACCACTGTAACATTGTGAAGTTACATTTATCAGAGGTCTCATTGGGAGGTATTTTTTCAAATAAGAGAATCAGAATTATTTCTCAATAGAAAGGACAATGATGTGATTTCTGGAATGGCACTGCACCCACAAGACAAGTTTTATAATGTTTGGTGTTGACTGTGCTTATAAGGATGTTTAAAATCAAAAAATATATATGATCTGAGAAAGGGCACTCAGCACCCCTAGAGCTGACATTTCATCGGCATCACTTGTCATTAAGGTTTTAGCAGTGGACTCATTTCAATCTCATGTAATCTTAACTGGTGTAAGAAGGATGAGGTAAAGGTCATCAAGAGGGTCCAGCATATTGCTTCTTTGTGACATTAACTTTGTCTTCCTGTTACATCAGCACCTATTTTACCAATGAATTATTAGTACAGGAGTATATTTCTATGTACACCATCATGTGAAATGACATTCCCATGAATCAAAAATCAAACATTGGAGGAACTCAGTAGGTCAGGCATCATCTTCTGTCTGAAGATGGGTTCTGTCATGGTTGCCTGTCCATTCCCTCTTCAGATGCTGCCTGACACGTAGTTCCTCCACTAGTTTGTGTTTTCATCCAGATTCCAGAATTTGTATTTTCTCATGTCTCCATTCCTATCCATTGTTTCTTTAAAGATGTCTGGCCAATATTTTCAGTCATCGTTTTTTGTCCGCACTGTATACATGCCAGACATGTCATTCACTTTAATTGTGATATTTACTGTATCATAACCAGCTTTATTCAGTTTTGCACTCCTGTTCTCAGCCCAACTTTTCCATCATGCAGTCAATAAATTGACATACTCTTCTATTTCTTCACAGTGATTGGTATTGACAACATTTTTGCACAATTTTATATTGCATGCACGTTAAAACAGTAAATGGCCTCGCAGGAAAATAGAAAGGTGTCAATTTTAATTCACATAACTCACAACCCTGATGCTTGGTAGAGCTACTGCCTCACAGTGCCAGAGACTTGCTTTCAATCCTGACCTCAGGTGCTGTCTATATGGTGTTTGTACATTCTCCCTGCGACTGCATAGGTTTGTCCCACGTGCTCCAATTTCCTGACATGTTCTGAAGACGTGCGGGTTTGTAGGTCAATCGGCCTCTGTAAATTGCCCCAAATGTGTGAGGATTGAATGAGAACATGGGATTACATAGAACTATGTAAATGGGTGATTGATCATTGATCACTCGGCGGGCGGAAGGGCCTGTGCCCATGCTGTATCTCTAAACTAAACTAAACACCAGATGAATGAGCAAGATTAGAACTGCACTCTTTGCTTATTTATTCAGCTGCCATAAATACTACCCAGAGAGTGGAACAAATTAAACTATGATATTGATATACCAAATAATAAAAAAAACTAGGATAAGCATTCAACCAAAATAAACAAGCCCAAAGTAAGGTCAAAGGGAATAGGAGTAAAATTAGGTCATTCAGCCCATCAAGTCTACTCCACCATTCAATAGGCTGATCTATCTCTAGCTCCTAACTCCATTATCCTGCCTTCTCCCAATAACCTCAGACATCTGTCTATCTCTGCCTTAAAAAATATCCACTAGGCCTCCACAGCCTTCTGTGGCAAAGAATTCCACAGATTCATCACCTTCTGAATAAATACATCTCATCTCCTTCCTAAAAGAACATCCTTAAATTCTGAGGCTATGGCCTCTATCCTAGACTCTCCCACTAGTGGAAACATCCTCTCCACATCCACTCTACCCAAGCCTGTCACTATCTAAACTATCTATATACACTTGTGCTATAGGACAATAACTAACTTTATATTCAGTAATAAGCTATCTACATGTTAACAAACACACAAGCTAAATGTTTAACCCAGAAACTAAATCCCAATGACACATGAGAACCTAAAATGCCTTTACACAGTTAAACTATGGAAAACCAAAAATAGGTGTGTAGATGCCAGTATATCAATGGGGTTATCAAGTGGACACCTCCCTTCACTGGTGTTTCATTGAGTTAGGCCCACAACACAATGACTGGATTTGTTTTTAACCCTCCACTGGTCTTATATGTTGAAGCATCAACCATTATCTCCCAAATTACAAGTCAAATCTGAAAAACATATTTTTGAATTTTTCAAGAAAAATTATGTTCCTCACTTTTAAATTATGAATGTCACAATATTAGCTTAGGAGTTAAATATTGGGTGGAAGTTAAATATTGGGTGGAAAATCAGGAAGGAAAACAACTTATTTATTATTGGCTATTTAACTTACCCATCTGACTATCATTTTCTTTCCAGCTTTCAGGTCCAATTCAGGTGTGAGGAGCAAGAGAATCCTCATGTAGACCGTTCGGATGTCAAATAGAAACACAATCAATCAATTTTTCAATAGAGTACTCGTGAAGACAGAGCAGTGTAACTGGGCAACGCCAATTGCGGCCGTACCCAAGGCCGACAAAACTGTTCAACTTTGCGGTGACTACAAAGACATAATCAACCAAGCCGTTGACAACGAACAATATCCGTTACCAACCTCGCAAGAACGCAGAACGTAGCGGAGCAAGAGTCTTCACTAAACTGGATTTGTTTACGCCCAACTCAATGTTGGCAAGGAAAGTCAGCGGTACTTGACTATCAACACACATAAGGGTTTGTATTCATATACAAAGCTGCCCTATGGTGTGAAATCCTCCCCAAAAATCTTCAAGTCTGTCATGGACAAAATGTTGCATGGCATTCCGCACTGTGTGTGCAACCAGGATGACCTACTTATATTCACAGGGGGCATGGTAGAACATCTGGAAATCCTTGAGCAAGTTCTCATACGACTGAACTGCCACAATGTCAAACTGCGACAAAATAATGTGCATTTGCGCAGTCAGAGGTGGTCTACCTTGGACTCAAAGTAGACGCCAACAGACTTCACCTTGTGAAGGCGAAAGTTGAAGCAATAGTAAATGCTCCAAAACCCAACAATGTGTCAGAGCTAAGATCATTCCTTGGGATGGTGCAGTTCTATGCACGATTCCTTCCAGATTTAGTAACTGTGCTAAGTCACTACATCATCTGCTACAAAAATATGTGAAATGGACGTGGGGAAAGGAACAGCAACGTGCATATGACATCTGCAAGGAAAACTTGACAAGTGACAAACTTCTTGTTCACTACGACACGACACGCGAGATTAAACTTGCTTGTGATGCTTCAAGTTATGGTGTAGGTGCAGTCATCTGCCACGTAATGAATGACGGACATGAAAAACCTATTGCTTTTGCATCCTGCACCCTATCACCGAGTGAGCACAATTATGCACAGATAGAAAAGGAAGCACTCAGCTTCGTGTTCGGAATCAAGAAATTCCATCAATTTCTTCTCGGCAGACCATTCACCCTAGTGACTGATCACAAGCCACTACTAGTGATACTTGGTCCCAAGTCAGCTATACCTTCCATGGCGGCATCAAGGATGCAGCACTGGGCAATTCTGCTGCCCCAGTATAACTACAAGCTTGAGTACAGAAGCTCCAAGTGCAACATAGTTGGAGATACGATGTCCCGGTTGCCCTATGACAACTCTGACATGGGAAGTGAGAACTCAATCTACACACTGCAAGTTGTAGATGAAGACTTTCTAGTGACTGCAACAGAAATTGCAGCAGAAACAGAGAAAGTCATTGTGCTGAAGAGGGTCTATGAACAGACATTGAATGGTTGGACTGAAATCGATAGCTGATTGAACTCAGTTCTGAACTCAGAGCTGAAACCTTTCCATAATCGACACCATGAATTATCATGTGAGCAGGGATGCATTAAGTGGGGTTACAGAATGGTTGGATCAGAATCTTTGAGAAACAAAATTATGAATGAACTTCATACCAAACATCCTGGCATAGTAAACATGAAGTCAATTGCCAGAGGTTTTGTGTATTGGCCTGGTATTGACAGTGACATCGAGTCACTGGTGAGCAAATGTAGCATCTGCCATAATTGCCAGAGTAAACCACCAAAAACACCACTGCAACCCTGGTCATGGCCAAGTAGACCTTTTCAGAGAGTTCATGTAGATTTTTGTGAAAAGGGTAATGATCACTTTCTGGTACTAGTAGATAGTCATTCCAGATGGATTGAGGTTAAGCATATGGGGTCAAGCAATACTACTGAGTGTACCATAGATGAGTTGAGATCAATTTTTGCATGCCACGGTTTACCAGAAGAAGTTTCGGATAACGGGCCTCAGTTTTGTTCAGAACAGTTCAAATAATTCATGCAGCGGAATGGTGTAAAACACACACTTGTGCCCCCATACCATCCAGCGTCCAATGGAGTGGCAGAAAGGTCTGTTAGAATTGTCAAAGATGCTCTCAAGAAACAGGTTTTGCAGGGCATTTCAAAGCTCAGCATGAAACATCGTTTAGCTAGTTTCTTGCTGAAGTACAGATCCACACAACACACAACAACAGGTTCTACTCACCTGCAGAACTGTTGATGAAGAGAAGGCTAAGAATACGCCTAAGTCTAGTTCAACCCAATTTGACCTTGAGAGTTGAGCAAAAACAGTTTGGTCAAAAACGCCATTTTGACTCCCACAAAAAGGAGAGGAACTTTAAGCCAGATGAGCAAGTTCATGTTCTCAGTCCTCCCAACAAGTCCAGTCGAGACAAATGGGATGTTGAGGAAATAGTGGAAGTGTGTGGAACAAAAAGATACTTAGTGATGTTGGAGATAGGATCAAAAGTGTTCATGTTGATCAAATGATTCCAGCCAAAGATGAACCAAAAGCTGAGCATGAAGTCCTAATCCCTGAGATTTATCTGAAAGTGAGTTGGAAGAGACTGCTTGAAATACAAAGTTCAATTAGTACAGACAAAGAAACAGATTCCTCTGGTCAAAGTCAGGGTACTAAAACAGAGCCAAACAAGCCTACAGTTGAGTCAACACTTAAACCTGTTACACCTGTTATTGTTAGACGATCAGGCAGATCCATAAACCAGTCGTCAGGTTAGGTTTGTAAGTTAAATAACTCATTGCACAAGTAAAACAAAAATGTGTAGATATGTAAAATAAATACTGGTTTAAATCAAGTATCACAACAACAAAATTGTAACTGAGTACTTAGATTTAATACTTTAAAAATGGAGAGCAGTGTAATGTATTCATACATATTTATGTGTATGTTAATGAATTGGTGTTGAATATAAGCAGAGAATGCTGGGTAATAAATCTCTCTCTCATGATCCAGGAAACCAGTGCGTAAGTCTTGTTCTTCATTCTGCCGTCCGGAATATAACATTCACTGAAACCTTTATGATGTACATCACATATAATGAGATGCATATCTTCCAGAGATGCACAGAGTCTCTTGTCCAGAATCAAGAACCAGAGGACATAGGTTTAAGGTGACAGGGGAAAGATTTAACAGGAATCTGAGGGGTAACTTTTTCACACAAAGGGTGGTGGGTGTATGGAACAAACTGCCAGAGAAGGTAGTTGAGGCTGGGACTATCACAACGTTTAAGAAACAATTAGGCAGATACATGGATAGGACAGGTTAGGAGAGATATGGGCCAAACGCAGGCAGGTGGGACTAGTGTAGATGGCACATGTTGGTTGATGAGGGGAAGTTGGGCCGATGGGTCTGTTTCCATGCTGTATCACTCTATGACTCTCTATATCCGTCCATTATGAAGGCAGCAGAGAATAATAGCCAGCACATATGTCAACTTTTGGGACCCAAGTAGGCCATAGTATTTGCTTTGTTATCCTTTTATTTACTGAGAAAACATCTTTAGATTTTCTTTGACACCTTTGTCACCTTTTTCATTCAGACCATCTCTACTTTCTGTATTTGTGACACAGGGAGAGCAGCAAAACTTCACCTGAAGATATCTTGACTGTAGTTTTGTGAAGTGGTTGTCTTTTTTTGAAGAGGTTAAGTATCATGGGTCAGTACTTCCTGGAGTTTAGTAGAATTTGAGGTGATCCTGCTGAAGCATACAATATTCATATAAGGCTTGATGGAGGAATAATGTTTCCCATGGCAGTATGATCGCAGTCTCATAGAAAAATGGCTGGTGTGGGAAGAAATGTCTTCATCCAGAAGATCTCCCAAGTGGGTTGCGGTGACTTAATAATTGTAAAATAGAGAGAGAATGAGAGATTCTTAGATATTAAGGGCAACAAGGGATATGAAGTTAATGCAGGAAAGTAACACTAATGTCTAAATTCAGCCATTAACCTATTGATTGGTGGTGCAGCTTATAGGGCCTGAATGGCATGTTTGGGATTATTCATGGATTATAATATTATGTGGAAGTAATAGCCATTAATTCAAAACAAGAACCAGCCTTCAGAGTATCTGAGGGCAGCATGGTGGTGCAGTGGTAGAGTTGCTGCCTTACAGCACCACAGACCCGGGTTCAATCCTGACTACGGGTGCTTGTCTGTATGGAGTTTGTACATTGTCCCCGTGACCTGCGTGGGCTCTCTTCAAGATCTTCGGTTTCCTCCTGCACTCCAAAGACGGACAGGTTTGTAGGTTAATTGGGTTGGAGTAAATGTAAAATTGTCACTAGTGTGTGTAGGATAGTGTTAAGGGCCTGTCCCACTATACGAGTTTACCCAAGAGCTCTCCCGAGTTTAAAAAAAAATCAAACTCGTGGTAAGTACGTGGAATGTACGTAGCGGGTACGTTGGAGCTCGGGATGTCTCCTAGCGGTTCGTAACACTAACGGCAGGTACTCGGGAAACGCGGTAAGCTCATGAAGTTTTTTCAACATGTTGAAAAATGTCCTCGAGAGCCACGAGTACCCACGAGCGACTATTACCGTAATTCTCCGAGTTTGAATCAAGGGAAACTCGGGAGGAGGACCTGTTTCCTTGCTGTATCTCTAAAACTAAAAAAACTAAAAACTGAATATCTGCTCTAATGTACATTGAAAGTAGTAATCCGTTTGAAATTAAAAGAACAGCTTTGCAAACAGACTACTCGCATGACCATGCCCTCTTCTTGCATGCATCAGCCGAAGGTAAGGTAATGAAGAATGGTTATTGGTCTATGTCAAACCAGAAATCTTCAGCTTAAGTAATTTAAAACCATCGTAATAGAGAGGAAGGGCAGCCAGAATTCGTTCCCATTATAAAATATGCAATTTTGCAAAATAACCTGTCCACATTTAACATTTTAAAGATTTGTCGATAATTATAGCCATCAAACTTATTAATTGATCACTCAAAGGATCCTGAATCTTAGGGAATTAACTTCCTTGGAGGGCTGTGGAGACACAGACATTGATTGCAGTGAAAACTAATATTTATAGATTTCTGGATGTTTGAGGAATCAAGGGATATGGTATTCATAGGTTCATAAGTTATAGGAGCAGAATTAAGCCATTCGGCCTATCAAATCTACTTCGCCATTCAATCATGTCTGATCTATGGTAGACATAAAATGCTGGAGTAACTCAGCGGGTCAGGCAGCATCTCTGTAGAGAAGGAATGGGCGACGTTTCGGGTCGAGACCCTTCGTCAGGCGATCTATTTTTCCCTCTCAACCCCATTTTCCTGCCTTCTCCCCATAACTCCTGACACGCGTACTAATCTTGAATCTATCAATCTCCGCCAGAAAAATGTTAATTGACTTGGCCTCCACTGACTTCTGTATTGAGGTAGATTAGCCCTTATCTTGTTGAATGAAGAGGCTGAATGATCTAATCTTTCTCCCATTTTGTTTGTTCTCATTTACCATACATTTTTGTCCTTTCACCAAGATATCCCCAACATGTTTTCTTCATGGATCGTTGGGTAGCATAGGTGCAGCGGTTAGTGCTGTTGCCTCACAGCCCCAGTGACCTAGATTTGATCCTGACCTTGGGTGCTCTTTGTAGTTGGCACTGTCTCCAAATGGTCACATGGAATCTGGACTCGCCCAGAACTAAACACATTAAGGATTTCTTTCTGTCACCAAAGAAGCAATAACAATTCTCTTTGCAGTATTCTGCAGTAGATTTAGTAAATTACATCAGTTAAACACATGGTATATTTCACAAAGGGTATTAGATTAATCAACTAGAGATGAAAAGGTAATGTCATGGTAATTTCATTTTTTTATTTTTATTACATTTGGGGTTAATATTTCACCGACAAGGTTCTCCAATTTGTTTACTGCAGCTAACAAATGTTATTACTCTTTCTGAAGCCGAACAGGAATGACAATATAACTGCTGCAGTGAGGCAGAAGATTGAATACAAGTGAAACAGGGGGTTCCCTCAGCTGCAATTGATTACAGTCCATCAAAGTAATGATTAGTCAAGCATAATGAGCAGTTTTTAAAATCTCTGCCTAAAGTTTTGTTTACTACCATTTTAACAGTTTTATTGTTTTTGAGAATGAATCTGTTCAATTACAGCTATTTAATTCATAACATTTCAATGATTGTTTTAAACTGATTTAAGCATATTTTAAAACCTAAATTTATAAAATATGTACGAACAACATCATTTTATGATGTTAGTAAGTAAATTATAAAATATGTGCACATTTTATGGGGCAGCATGGTGGCGCAGCAGCCCTGCCGCGCTTGCAGCACTAGAGACCCGGGTTCGATCCCAACAACGGGTGCTATCTGTATGGAGTTTGTAAGTTCTCCACGTGGCCACATGGGTTTCCTCCCACACTCCAAAGACTTTCAGGTTTGCAGGTTAATTGGCTTGGTGTATGTGTAAATTGTCCCTAGTGTGTGTAGGATAGTGTTAATGTGCGGGGATCGCTGGTCATCGGTGACTCGATGGGCCGAAGGGCCTGTTTCCGCACTGTGTGTCTAAACTAAACTAAACTAATGTATAAAGATGGGTATATTAAATGTTGAGAATTTGTTTTGGCACTGTGAATAAGCTGAGCAACGTGATCAGGGAAAAAATAAGAGGGTACAAAATCTCAGCTGGGATCATTGTGCTTGATTAACTCTTGCCTGCATGACCCCGTACAGGATGCGCATCAATCCTGTTAGAGCCAGCTGCACCATTCATTGCATTAGTGCTTATTCATGAGGTATGGGGGTGGATGTAGAGTACGTGCCAGAGGACAATGGAACACCCCATTCATAACAGGGAGCAATGATATGCCGAGCCACAGCAGGCAGGTCAGTGTGGGAAAGCTTACAGTAATATTGATCAGGGACAGGATTAATGGTTATCTGGGGAAAGTGAATTGATTTACGCAAGCCAGCACAGATTTGGTTGGGGAAAATCATGTTTAATCAATTTGAAAGATTTTTTTGATGATGCAATGGATAATGTCGGTAAGGGCAATTAAATTAGATTATAGAACAGCACATAGACAATAAAACAGTACAGTATGAGAACAGGCCATTCTGCCCACAATGCCTGTGCCGAACATAATGCCTAGGCCGTTACTTATCTACTTGCACATAACCCATATCTCCATTCCCTGCATATCCACATGCCTTTCCCAAAGTGTTTTAAACACCACTAACAAACCTACTTCAACCACCACCCCTGGCAAAGCTTTCCAGGTATTCATCACCCTCTCTGTAATGAAAAAAGGCCTGCACATCTCCTTTAAACTTTGGCCCCTCATTCTTTAAAGCTATGCCTCATTGGACCCTTGAAGACCGAAAAAAGTGAATTTATTATGGGGAACAAGGAAATGGCAGATGATTTGAACAGGTACTTTGGATCTGTCTTCACTGAGGAGGACACAAACAATCTTCCTGATATAGTAGGGGCCAGAGGATCTGGGGTGACGGAGGAACTGAAGGAAATCCATATTAGGCAGGAAATGGTGTTGGATAGACTGATGGGACTGAAGGCTGATAAATCCCCAGGGCCTGATGGTCTGCATCTCAGGGTACTTAAGGAAGTGGCTCTAGAAATCGTGGATGCATTGGTGATAATTTTCCAATGTTCTATGAACTCAGGATCAGTTCCTGTGGATTGGAAAGTAGCTAATGTTATCCCACATTTTTAGAAAGGCGAGAGAGAGAAAACAAGGAATTATAGACCAGTTAGCGTGACATCGGTGGTGGGGAAGATGCTGGAGTCAATTATAAAAGATGAAATAGCCACACGTTTGGATAGCAGTAATAGGATTGGTCCGAGTCAGCATGGATTTACGAAGAGGAAATCATGCTTGACTAATCTTCTGGAATTTTTTGAAGATGTAACCAGGAAAATGGACAAGGGCGAGCCAGTGGATTTAGTGTTTAGTGGATTTCAGAAAGCATTTGATAAGGCCCCACATAGGAAATTAGTGGGAAAATTAGGGCACATGGTATTGGGGGTAGAGTGCTGACATGGATAGAAAATTGGTTGGCAGACAGGAAACAAAGAGTAGGGATTAACAGGTCCCCTTCAGATGGGCAGGCAGTGACTAGTGGGGTACCGCAAGGCTCGGTGCTGGGACCGCAGCTATTTACAATATACATCAATGATTTGGATGAAGGGATTCAAAGTAACATTAGTAAATTTACAGATGACACAAAACTGGGTGGCAGTGTGAACTGTGAGGAGGATGCTATGAGAATGCAGGGTGACTTGGACAGGTTGGGGGAGTGGCCAGATGCATGGCAGATGAAGTTTAATGCAGATAAATGTGAGGTTATCCACTTTGGTAGCAAAAACAGGAAGGCAGATTACTATCTAAATGGCGTCAAGTTGGGAAAAAGAGGAAGTACAACGGGACCTTGTTCATCAGTCTATGAAAGTAAGCATGCAGGTACAGCGGGCAGTGAAGAAAGCGAATGACATGTTGGCCTTTATAATGAGGAGTCAAATATAGGAGCAAAGAGGTCCTTCTGCAGTTGTATAGAGCCCTAATGTGACCAGACCTGGAGTATTGTGTTCAGTTTTGGTCCCCTAATTTGAGGAAGGACATTCTTGCAATTGAGGGAGTGCAGCGTAGGTTTACAAGGTTAATTCCAGGGATGGCGGGACTGTCATATGCTGAGAGAATGGAGCAGCTGGGCTTGTACACTCTAGAGTTTAGAAGGATGAGAGGTTATCTCATTGAAACATATAAGATTGTTAAGGATTTGGACACGCTAGAGGCAGGAAACATGTTCCCGATGTTGGGGGAGTCCAGAACCTGGGGCCACAGTTTAAGAATAAGGAGTAAGCCATTTAGAACGGAGAAGAGGAAACACTTTTTCTCACAGAGAGTTATGAGTCTGTTGAATTCTCTGCCTCAGAGGGCGGTGGAGGCCGTTTCTCTGGATGCTTTCAAGAGAGAGCTAGATAGGGCTCTTAAAAATAGGGATATGGGGAGAAGGCAGGAACGGGGTACTGATTGGGGATGATTAGCCATGATCACATTAAATGGTGGTGCTGGTTCGAAGGGCCGAATGGCCTACTCCTGCACGTATTGTGTATTGTATTGTGTATTGTATTGTATTGCAATGAAAGCAGTGCTATCATTCTTATGGACAGGGACTTCAAGAAGGCTTTAGGTAAGGTGCTGCATAACAGGTTTATCAGCAAAGTTCATAAAGGTCATGACATAAAAGGGACATTGATAACATGGATACAAAACTGGCTCAAGAAAGGATTACGGTAATTCTTAGGGCTGCAGGAGGGTAAATAGATATTGCCCTAGAATCAGTTTGAGGGCCATTGCTTTCTTTGATCTAATTAGTGAGATTCACTTAGATTTTAAAAAAAAATGCATTTTGTGAGCTGTGAATGGGATATATATGAATTTGTAGAACAATATAAATAGATTGGTATCTATGTGCAGGCTCACGGCTCATGAATGTTACTCCAGCGAAATGTGGGGTGAAGCATTTTGGAAGGAAGAATGAGAAGGGGCATTAAAGAATAAAGGATACTGTCGTCAAAAGGGTACATGAACAGAGGAACCGGGAGTTATGGATTAACAAATCATTGGAAGTAGCAGGGAAGCTTGAGAAAGCAATTACTGTGGCATAGGTGATCCTTGATTTTGTAAGTAGAGGCATTGAGTGTAAAAGTAATGGAGTGTGGTCGCATAGTGAAATAGCTACAAAAGTAGCTGCCTCACGGCACCTGCAACTTAAATGCAATCCTAACCTCTGGTGTTGTCTGCGTTGAGTTTACATGTTCTTCCTGTGCAAAGGTGGATTTCAACGGTCCCTCCATTTCCTCCCACATCCTAAAGGAGTCGGGGTTGTTTGCTGAATTGTCCACCATAAATTACCCCTTTGTGGCAGATGAGCAGTAAACTCTGGAGGGAGCGGATGGGAATATGGGGAGGTTAACACAGGAGTTAGTGTAGGGTTGGTGTAAATGGGTGCTTGACAGTCAGCACACACAGTGGATGGCCGAAGGGCCTACTTCTGTGCAGTATTACTTTGTGCCATGCTGGAGCTTTATAAAACATTATACTCCATCCTTAGGTGGAGCACTGTGGGCAATTCTGGTCACTGATTGGAAGAATGTGGAGGCTCAGAAGAGGCTTCAGAGGATAATGATTCTGGCGAAGAGGGATTACAGTTACAAAGAAGGACTGCAGTGCCTGAGGCTGTTTTCTTTGGAGAAGAGAAGGCTGAGAGGAGTTCTGATAAAAGTGTGTAAAATGATAAATAGCTAACTTCCCAAAAGCTGGGACAGTTAGTTGACAGCCACCCGACTAAACCCCCCAAAAACAGGTTACTTGGGAGGCTGTTCCTATTATTATAAGGAAAGGGAACTCATTGTGAGATGAGGGAAGTCTTGCATATATAGCGAATAGTTGTAATCTGGAATACACAGCCTGTAGATGTGCTGCTGGTTTACTTGTGGCCAAAGATCCTATAGCAGAGCAAAGACCTCTCCTGCTAAATGCAATGGGCTGACGTGTAGTACGCAATGGAGCGGAACGTGGGCTTTTTTTTCATCCATTTCAGTAACCCGACCCGACCCGACTCGCAGTGTAATCAATGTTGCGGGGGAATAGTTTGTGTTAATAAATTATAATTCTGAAAATGAGGAGAAGATTTTTACCAAAGATCTTTTATTTTTACGAGGATGTTTCCGTAACCGGCTTCCATCTCCGCACTAGTATCTTTGCTCCACTATGGGATCTTTGGTGCTAAGACGGAAGCTGGTTACGGAAATGGGGCCGAAAATTACCCATGAATCTGCCCATGACCGTACTACGTCTTTTTCGTCGAGTGATCTATTTTGCTTGCTATAGCATCTTTGCTTGTGGCCTCCAAGAAAAAATGTGATAAATCTCACTAATTAGATCAAAGAAAGCAATGGCCTTAAAACCGATTCTAGGGCAATGTCTATTCACCTTCCTGCAGTCCAAAGAGTCAGTGTAATCCTTTCTGGAACCAGTTTTGGATCCATGTGATCAATGTCCCATTTATGTCATGAACTTTGCTGATAAACCTATTATGCAGCACCTTATCTAAAGCCTTCTGGAAGTTCATGTCCATCGTTGCTTTCATTGCAATGATTGCATAGTTTTAAGAATGAGGACATTGTTTTAAAGAGTGAGGTAAAAGTTTAAAGGAGGTGTACGGTACAATATTGAAGATAAATATCCTGTATATAAATGAGATAAATATATAGTGAGGCAAAAATTGCAAAGATTTGGTGATGGGGCAAAGGTGTGGGACTATTGAGTTGTTCTGGTGGGCTGGATGGAATCCTCATTGTAGGATTACGCAAATTTGTGAGTAGTTGGAAACCAGGTGGTGTTGGAACCCAATGAAGCTATCCTTTAAGGTCAATAATAAAATGCCGCTGAGATATCACTGGGTGGCACAGTGACTTAGCTGGTAGAGCTGCTGCGTGAGAGCATGAGAGACCAGGGTTCGATCCTGACCTCGGGTGCTATCTGCATGGAGTTTGCACATTCTTCCTGTGCCTGCATTGGTTTCCTTCAGATGCTCTGCTTTCCTCGCACATCCCAAAGGCATGTAGGTTCCCAGGTTGACTGGCCTCCAAAATTACCCCCTGTGTGTAGAGAGTGGATGCAAATAACATAGAACAAGTGTGAATGGTTTATTGATGGTCGTTGTCGAGTTGGGTGTGCCAAAGAGCCCGTTTCCATGTTGTATCTTTCAATCAATCAATTCAAAAGCATTTAATTTCAGCCATCAGAGATATCAAGATCAGACGCAAGAGAGTCAAGAATCAAGAGTGTTATATTGTCAGATAGAACAATGAAATTCTTACTTGCAGCAACACAACAGAATATGTAAACATAGTACTCGGTAAACAGTATAATTCACGAGAGAGAAAAAGAAAGTTCAGTACTCACAAATACACATGTATATAGATCGTATATTATAATTGTAATTGAATTGTAATTAATTAAAATTAATTTATTAGCCAAGTATGTAAAAACATACAAGGAATTTGATTTGTCATACAGTCATACCAAAAAAGCACCAAGACACACAACTACATAAAAGTTAACATAAAAAGCCACCACAGCGGCTCCCCCACATTACTCACTGTAATGGAAGGCAATAAAGTCTTATCTTCTTTCCTCTTTATTCTCCCGTGGACGGTGCAGTCGAACCATCCGCAGTCACGGCGATCGAAGCTCCCACAATCGGGGCTGCCGAAGCTCCTACGGCTTGGAGTCGGTCCCTAACCAAGGGACAGCGAGCTCAACGATGTTCAGTCCACAGGTTCCCGTGGTTGGAGCGCCGGAAGTCGATCCCTGACAAAGGGATCGCAAGCTCCACGATGTTAAGTCCGCAGACTCCTGCGGTCGGATCTCCTGAAGTTGATCCCCAGCAAGAGGCCGCCAGCTCCACAATGTTAAAAGTTTTTTAAAGTTTCCCCCACCCCCCCACATAATACAAAACTAAAGATACACTAAAATAGAAAGATTAAACGAGAACTTACCGTTTGAAGTTTGATCTTTATTTTATGAGAAGTTGAAGTGAGGGAATACGTGAAGAGCCCGCCAGTCCGCATGCGCGTCAATCTTTAGAGCAGCTGTATGAAACCACAGAATAGTTGCTGACCTAAGCTATAGAAAGATTAACGACCTTAGAACTACCGAATGGTCTTTATGAGAAGTAGGGTTGGGAGTGGAGGGCACTTCAACTTCTCATAAAATAAAGATCAAACTTCAAACGGTAAGTTCTCGTTTAATCTTTCTATTTTATTTCGAAGTCACGTGACTACGTGAAGACTTCAAAGCTCTGTGGTTTCATACAGTAACCAAATCTGTGTGTGAAACACTTAAACAGATAAACCATTAACGGTAGAAAAAACATGGGTTATTAATACCATGATGCTAACTTGCATACATGGCCATTGTTCTTGACCGGACCATAGTCCCTATAGACTTTGAGTTAGGCAATAACTCATGCAACACTGTGCAGAATTCTATCTGCAAATATCCAGACATATTCACCAAATTTTATAATTTATTAACGCGCACTATGTAAGCCTCTTGCTGTATGATGAAAGGGAAAATATCCATTCTATTGGCTGCTAATGAGCCATCAGCAATATCTTGAGACTATTGAATAACAATAAAGAAGCTATCGTTCATCGCATAGGTACTAGCAAGCTCAGTGCACTTGTATACCAAATGACACCCCCAATCTCTGCTCTGGTGGGTATGCTGTCAACTTCAAATGTACGCAATCATGCCCATTTTGCTTATGAGATCATTCCCATAACAAGCTACCCTAATGTCAGTTATAACCCAGAGACCGAGCCAGAGATTGAGTAAAGACTGTGTTCTTTGTGCTGAGATCAGTTGCTGAAAGCATAATCATCTTAAAAATACTGCTCCCATTAGGAATACAGTAGAAGACTATTTGCATAATAATTTACTGACATACATCGCACACTACAATGAGTGTAGGCTATTAGAGTGGTCATATAAAAGACACCCTGCATAACGTTAGTGAACAGCGGGTAAATAACCAATCATTTATTGTCCCACTTATGGTACTATAGAGAATGACAAAGCAGCACAAGCAGTGTCAATTGTGTTATCACATAAACGCTTCTCTAAGCTCAAACTGAAATCCACATAAACATCTGTTACTTCCGTTTAAAAGTAACTCACATATTTTGTTCACAAGCTTCCCATACAATCGTGCAGAGCTAGCTGCCCGAGAAGACAGGCTGCCCCAGCCATCACTCGTGACCGAGTAAATAGGAGTTGCTTCAGCCGCCTTACCATGGCCTGAATGAATAGGCAAAATTGGCATTATTAAATTTCATGTTGCCTCATTCTAATATCGCGAGAGGTATCTACTGATAACCCCTAAGTTTTATCAGCTGCAAATTTTGCATATTATCTAAACTCGATGACACAATGCCCTTTGATCTGAGTAGGGCAGCATTGGCTTCCACCGCTGGCTTTGTTATCAAAACACCAGATAATCTGTGCCTCATGTGTATAGCTAGGGCAAAATATGCATCTTCAAGATCGATTCTCTGAATCAGTTAAATTGCTGAAAGCCAATCATCCATCTTAAACTGGATAACTAAACACATGATCAGATTAGCCAAATGTTAACCTGATTCGGCATGCTCCATGTTTCTGTAATCTTGAGAAGTATCAGAAATATACCCCTCTTGTTCTTGGCCAGACCACTCATCCTCCGATGAGATGTCACTGATTCCACTCGGAACCACCGTTCCTCTATTGACCATATGGACGGAATTTTTTGGCTTCTCTTGCCGTGGAAGATGCATTATCTAGTTATTCATACATTTCGCTGATAACATAATCAGAACCTTATGACTAGAGCTGAAAACACAGTCTCCCTTTGATGTGGGAATACGAGTTCCCTGTCAACTCTTGACTATAAGAGTCACCACGAATTCTTAGCGTTCTTCCTCAGAGTGGAATTTAGCATAATGCAAGCCTGAATCAGGAATTGCCTCATAGTCCTCTGACTGAAACCACTTGTCTGAGTCGCCAGAGTGCACAACACAATCTCTTCGACCCGCCACTCAATCAGGAATACTGGTATTGAGAGCATACGGATTATTATAAATACCTTGTTGATTCACAACATGAACCTGCAGGCCAGATAAAAAATATTATATATCTACCTATCCCAGAGAGGATGGCAATGATGATTCCAATGAACCGGCAACTCTACTAACTGAGGAGAAAATAAAACATGTGTTGAGGAAAGACTTCAACTACTTCATTCTACTGAGCAGTCTGATAACCTCAATCACAGATGATGAGGCAGTGCCTCCCTGGTCAATATGACCCATACGGCCAGCCGGTTCCATGATGGTCTACTCAGAACCAGGGTAACCAAGCTGTTCCTACTTGGAACTTACAGAGGTTACTATGCAAGGCACCCTGCCAATGTCTCTACATCAACCTGATCTATCCCAGAGACAATGAAAAAAAACTAGACAGCCCATGCTGCCAGTAAACCCAAACCTGGGCCGACAGACTGCTCCATTTCGGAGTTTAACGGAGCTAAATAAAGAGACCTTACCTGCCAGCGTCTCTGAACATGGGTCGATTTGCTTGTTGGAGCTTCAGCTAAGTTCCATTTGCAGACCCTGTCTGTCACGCTTGTCATTTCTTCAGTTGGTGTGATGTTAGATAGCTGATGCCGCTGGCCAACTCCTCTTTTTGTGGCTTGTCCGTCCCCGAGGGAACAGCAAATTTAGAAGCAAGAGCAGGCAGCTCTTCCTTATGTGACTCTCGTACATCATGCATTAAAGCATTGGATTCAGGCACATAGTCATGTTCGGAGTCATGTTCGGAGTCAGCTCCATACTGATTTCTGATACTCCCTTAGAGTGGGAGAAATAGTGCACCCCGAAACCAGGCGTTGCCACATGCATATGACTCGAACTGCCTGTGCAAGCCTCCGTAACACGGAGCATATTTTGTGACACCATCTCCGATAGTCTTTCGAGTGGGAGGAAGATTGCAACCCTGAACCAGGAGTTGCTACAGGCATATGACTTGAACTGCCTGTGCATGTCTCCGTAACACGGAGCATATTATTTGGCACCATCTCCAACAGTCCTTTCATCCGAGTGGGAGGAATATTGCAACACTGAACCAGGAGCTGCATCAGGTGTATGACTCGAACTGCCCGTGCATGCCTCCGTAACACGGAGCATATTATTTGGCACCATCTCCAACACTCCTTTCATCCGAGTGAGAAGAATATTGCAACCCTGAACCAGGAGCTGCCTCAGGCATATGATTTGAACTGCCTGTACATGCCTCCGTAACACGGAGCATTTCTCGTGCCACCATCTGATTCATCAGATGTTCTAATTGAGACAAACGGCCAATCACATCTGCCATAGATGTGGGGACAGAATCCCCTTGACCCAAATCATCCAACAGGACTTGTCCCACAGACTTGGCTTTGACTTTGCCCTGACTCGGGGCTGTCAAGCTGCTCCCTCTAGGAGCCGAATCGGTGCAGCTGTGCAGATCGGCGCTTTGTCGGTATAAATCATCATTATTTATTATACTTACCAGACAGGTTGCACCTGCTAGTGACTCCGAGTCCTTGCTCCCTTCTGGAGCCTCAATGGAGTATTTCAGGGAGGAAATAGAGTGCAACCCTGTACCAGGTGTTGTTTCCTCAGGCCTCTTGCCTCCATATGACTCGGATGAGCTGACATTATAATCGGAGTCACCTCTTCCCGATAGTCCGCTAGACATAGTGGGAGAAATACTGCAACCCTGCCAGGTGTTGTCACAGGCAGATTACTGGAGCCATCTGTAATGCCTCCGGTATACGGAACACAGTTCATATGATTTAAACAGAAGCATAGCCCCATTGGATCAAAGATTCAACTGTTTTGTCGATATCCACATGGTTGAGGTCTCTTATGAAAGATCTCCAACAGTCCCCTCTACTGAGCGGAAATTATCATGACGCAACCCTGTAGTAGGTGTTGCTCCACAGGTGTCTAATAGACACAGCTGAAAAAAGGCTTCTCAAGCCAGGAGCTCTTTTCTGGAGCCTCAATGGAGTTCCTCCAGAACAACCGCCCGCTCCAATGGAACCCCATTCTGTGCCATAATGGCAAGTCAAATTTTACTACACCATATGGTACACAAACGTGACCGAACAGCAACCGCTATGAAAACTGCCAGCTCTATTTGTAACTACCTTAATCAGTTCTTCAGATTTTGACTTCAATTAAAGAACTATCTGTAGTATATCGAAATGCCCCTACAAATAGAGCACACACTATATGCTGGTCTACAGCGTATGCTGCCTCAGCAGCATCTATGTTTAAAAATGTATAGGCGCTATGGCAGCTGAGCTTACCTAGCGTTCGCTGCCCTGGCCACAGCTAACACCGGCTGCTGTTATCTTAGCAGCGATCGAAACCTAGCCGCGCCGGCAGCCCCAACTCCTAATGGAGCTTCCACGGTGGCCTAAAATCCGTCCGCCTGCTCCCATATGGAGCTCCAAAGCCGTCAGGCAATAACAAAACCGAGTTCCCATGGAGCTTCCACGGCGGCCTCCAAATTCGTCCGCCTGCTCCCGTTCGGAGCTCCAACGGCAGCAGCCGCAAATTGAATCTAGCTCCTAATGAAGCCTCCACGGCCCAAGACCGGCCGCCTCCATCAGCTATTCCGGGCCCGCTGTACGCAGCAGCCCGCTGAAAGTAAAATTACTTACCTGCCAGAGCAGTTGCGAACTGCTCCGACTCGCCCCATGCGTCTCGCGTATTGATGCACATGCGGACTGGCGGGCTCTTCACGTAGTCACTCACGTGACTTCGAAATAAAACATACATTTTACAACAAACTAAAAACAACAAAGAAAGAAAAGGATGAGAGACTGTTGGCAAAGCTACCATCATATGGTGCCACCCGGTGGAGAATATATATATATATATATATATATATATATATATATATATATATATATATATATGTACACATAAGTATATATATATATATTCTCCTCATGTGTGTGTGTGTATATATATATATATATATATATATATATGTATACACACACATACTTACACACAACAAACTCAGTAATAGCGCAATAATAACAATAATAGTCTATGTACTCCAGTGCTTAAATGAGCTTGTAGTGTTTTATAACCAAATGAAGAAGCTTTCCTGACCCTGGACCAGGATGCATTTTAGTGTGTAAGGAGAGGACGAGCAAGTGGGGTAACATAGAACTAGTCTGAACAGATTTTCAATGATCAGCATGGACTAGGTGGACTGACGAACCTGTTTGACAAAGCACAAAGGACAAAGGACATTTGTTGTCACATACACCAATTGGTGCAGTGAAATGTGAGTTACCATGCAGCACACAAATAAGATAAACACAACACTTTAGAATTTAACATAAAACATAAAAAACATCCCCCCACATATCTCTCAACTAAACATGTCAAAAATTGAATCAATGCCAGAAGTAAGCCACCAGGTACTTGGAAGTAGTGCAATTAAAACATAAATGAGTTGATAGGAATACTCAGGGTCAGTTAACACATCAACATAAAATCCATCTGAACCGCTGCACCACTAGACTCTCATGTTGCTCCATACACCAAAAAACAGTAAAGAGTCACAAATCTTACTCGACAGTAATATATACAACCAAATGCATATACTGCATTTCCCATTTACCAAGCCTCCAAGGACTGAGTTGAAGAAAAATATCTTCACTCGGAGAGGGTGAACATTTTGAATCCTCTACCACAGAGGTCTGTGGATGGTGAGTCATTAAGTTAATTCAAAACAAAGATCAATAGATTTCTGCACATTAGGTAAATTGGCAACAGTGCTGGACAATTGATTTCACGTAGATTGGCCATGATCTTGAAAAAGGCGGGACAGGCTTGAAGGGCTGGATAGTGTACTTCTCTGATTTCAAAAAAGAAAATGCACCCTGAGGGTTAATCTCCCAACCGCCGACTCAGCAAATCTATTTTATGTAGTTCCCATGTGTTTGATCAAAGGGAGATGCAACAAATTCAAGACAGGCTAAAAGCACCACAACTATTTTTAAAGCCACTCAAAAGCAAGGGGAAGAATTTAATTTTGAAAATAATGCAACAAGCTGAAAGGCAAGGTGAAAAAATACAGCAGGTTTGCATACAGCAATGTCATTTTGCATGCAAGAAATAAAATAGTGGCTCAAGCACAAAGAGGGTTCAATAGGCAACTGGGGTATGACAACAGAAATAAATTGTTCACATCCCAGAAGTCCAAAATCAACAGTCTCTGCATAGTTGATCAACGTTGAAAGAAATGTTGTGTTCCTCCAAGAGTTTTTTTTACATGTATTTATAATGTATGTAAGTCATATGGGTGTGGAATGTAATGACCTTATAACTGTGGAGTAAGAAGCTGAGGTTATGGTGAATGGCTTGGCATCCAAACTTGGAAAAGTGTGTAAACATTATGTTGTGAATCGCAGAGAAGGGGCGAGTGTGGTGGGAACAAAGGGAATACCTGGGACAGGTGAGAGTGAATGACACGTGCCATTCATGCCAGTTGAGAGCGGGTGGTGAAGGTTTGCTAACTGAAGCTGATAAAAATACATGCCCTCATTTTAAATCAGCAGAAGTTTCACGTTTGTAGTACTATGGTGCTTTATTGTCACGTGTGCACCGCAGAGTGAAATTCCTTTTGCATAGATCACACACACACACACACACACACACCTACACACACACCCACACACACACCCACACACACACCCACACACACACCCACACACACACCCACACACACCCACACACACACCCACACACACACCCACACACACACCCACACACACACCCACACACACACCCACACACACCCACACACACCCACACACACACCCACACACACCCACACACACACCCACACACACACCCACACACACACCCACACACACACCCACACACACCCCCACACACACCCACACACACACACACACACACACACACACACACACACACACACACACACACACACACACACACACAAACACACAAACACACACACACACACACACACACACACGAGTCACCATTATTTGCCGCCATTTACAAACAAGTCTGAAGTCTGGTCCACGTGCTTGATGGACTGGAGCAGTTCCCGATCCAGGTAATCCCCAGGCTTCTGCAGGGCCTCTTCAGTCGTTGTCGACCGGCTCAGCCCACGAACCGACGTCCCTCTCCTCGAACTTTGTCGATCTTGAAGGTGCTGGAGGCAATTCTCTCCTACCGGCCCACTCCTCGTGTTTGTCGCCACTAGCGGCTCATCCCTCATCATGTCTCCGGTCTTCGGGGCCGAGCTCGGCAACTTCCGAGCTTCCCTTCCTGCAGGCCGCGGCCCCAGCTTTGTCATTTGTCTACCTTCTTCCTTTGACCCGCTTGGCAGTGCATCCTGGGAACCTTCTGCCCTCCTCCTCCAATCAAAATCCTCCAATCTTCTAAGTTAAAATCGGCATTCACGACCCAGTCTCAAATATATAAAAATTGGCCTCAAAGATTAGCACTAGCGGGAAAAGTTACCCAAATAAATATGTCCTTATACATTTAAAGATTTGTTCATCCTTGAAATTTGTTTCAGAACTCCAAGAAAACTTTAAAGTCAAAAGGCAGAATGAACAGAAAATTCAGAAATGATAATTGGAGTTTCCAACTGTGGACTGATACAATGGATACAATGTCCAGATACATAGGTGCTAAAATAATGGAGAGGAGATTGTGCTCACAGCAGCAGTAATTTTCCTTGGTTTATTATTTTCACTTGTACAGAGGTACTATGAAAAGCTTTGTTTTGCATGCTATCCAATCGTATCAGATAATACTGTAGATAGACATAAAATACAAGAGTAACTCAGCAGGACAGGCAGCATCTCTGGAGAGAAGGAATAGGTGACATTTCGGGTTGAGACTCTTCATCAGACTAAGAGTCAGGAGGGGGACACTACAGTTGTGGGGAGGTACAGAACAAAGCAGAGCCTGCATTGATGACTTGGGAAAGGTGGGGCCAGCAATACACAATACCGTACATAACTGCTTCTTCTTGCGTATGGCGGGCACAGCCTAAAGTTGTAAGTCAACCTGTTCTATTTGATCTATTTGTTTGTGCACGTCGGGTTGATTGCATTAGTCGAAATATGGTGGACCACGTGAAGATTGCAAGCTCCCACCCCTATGCATAACTGCAAACACATCAAACACATCAAGCACATCAAACAATAGGTAACAATATTATATCAGTACAATAGGTAGAGCAAAGAGGAGGATACAGAGTGCAGAAAAAATTATCAGCATTGTAGAACAACAATTCCATGGACAAAGTCCAATGTCTGCAATGGGGTAAAGGTGAATTGGCTTATCGAAGTCTATTCAGAAACTTGATAAACAGAGGTGAAGGAGCTGTTCCTGTAAAAACCGGTAACATTCACTTAGAGCTGCACTGTGGCAGAGAGTATGTGTCTGTCATGCTGTGTCCATGCCATTGTTTATGCCACTGTGCTTTGATATACTTAAAATATTCAAGGTGTGAAATTAGAATGCTTAATTTAGATTTTATTTTGGTAATGTGGTGTGAAAGTGCTTCCAAATTTGTTTGCAGATTGACTTAAATTGCTTATCAAAATGGGTAAAGCGATACATCGTGTGTGCACTTCACTGGCTGTTGGTGATGCCATTTGTTGTCCAATGTTGATTTGACATCAGCCTTCTTTAAATGGACTACGCTGATCCCGCTAATTTCAATCGTTGATCAAATGTTGGCAATTTGACTTCTGGCAGCAAGAACAATTATTACTGATCCACCTCACCTTTTTCCGCAGAGACCGTTCCACCTGCAACTCCCTGGTTAACTCACCTCTTCCCACCCTGCCCAGGAACTGCAGGATATGCAACAGCTGTCCTTATACCTCCTCCCTCCCTCGACCCTGTGCATGGACCCTGACAGTCTTTTCAGGTGAGGCAGAGGATCCTTGCACCAACCTCATCTACTGTTTCCACTGTTCCAGGTATGAATTCATATATATGCAAGACCAAGCGCAGGATCGGCAATCGTTTCGCTGACCACCTCCACTCACTCTGCCTAAACCTACCTGATCTCCTGGTTGCTAAACACTTTAACTCCCCCTCCCATTCCCATACTGATCTTTCTGTCCTGGGCCTCCTCCACTGTCAGAGTGAGGCCCAACGCAAATTGGAGGAACAGCACCTCATACGCTTGGACAGCCTGCAACCCAGCGGTATGAGTATTGATTTCTCTAACTTCAAGTAACCTTGCACTCCCTCTCTCTCCATCCCTCGCCCATCCTAGTTCTCCAACTAGTTTCACTGTCCTCCTGATTACACTTTACTTATTGTATGCGTCATTGTCACCTTCACCTCAGCTAACAATGATCTATTCTCCGTTCTGGA
Organism: Malacoraja senta; assembly: GCA_038087875.1. Classification (NCBI taxonomy): domain Eukaryota; kingdom Metazoa; phylum Chordata; class Chondrichthyes; order Rajiformes; family Rajidae; genus Malacoraja; species Malacoraja senta. Next base: position 57,516 of record JAXLNO010002931.1, on the reverse strand, counting down.
CCTTTGTCCCCTTTGATCTCTCATTTTCAAACCTTACCCTTCCATATCTCTATGTTTCCCTCTCCCCTGACTCTCAATCTGAAGAAGGGTTGACCCAAAATGTCACCCATTCCTTCTATCCAGAGATGCTGTTTGTTCCGTTGAGTTACTCCAGCATTTTGTAGTGTAAACCAGCATCTACAGTTCCTTCCTACACATTACTGATTCACTATTGGGAAGAGGAAGGCAACAGGTAGGGCATCAGTATAAAATATAACAGTAACAATTCAGTATACCCTAAATATACCACTAGTTTGTCATTCCAATTTTTGTACTCAAGTCTCTGGATAGAACTTGAATCCATAATCTTCTAAATCAACACTGTGCCATTAAAGAGAAAAAACAAAGGAATTAAAATCAATCTAAATCCGATTGAAAAGCATGCTTAATAATTGTTGTGTATTTTTTAAAGATCTTGCCAGGTTCTAATAATTTCTTAGTTTCACCAGAAAGCAAGCACGGGGAATGTAAGATATCCTAACGATGTAAATGTTTTTTTTGATACAAAAGTGATGAGAGGAACAAGGGTGGCTATTCATTGATGGAGTAGAACATTGTCTTTTGTTTTGTAATCACATGGAATGAGATTCATTCTTTACAAGGCTACGTGCTTTTAGCTGGTAAAACACATAAAATCTAAGTTTCCAGTCCAAAATAAATATACAGTGAAAAAGGTGTTTTGATTTCTGCTCATTTAGGTAAGACCAGAGGTGAGATTGGAGAAATTGGAAAGGAAAAGAATGGTTATTAGAAAAAAAGCCTGACAGTTTGGACAACGTTATCAAAATGACCACTGCAGTTTCTGGCACTTATGTGAAAATCACATGGAATGAGATTAATTCTTTACGTAACAAGGCTCATTTGAAAATTCTTATAAACAACAATCGGCCTCAAAATTGCAAATGATCACACATTTCCTTTGATATGTGAACAACAAAGAGCGTTGTTAATAACCAGATACAGCATTGGAATTGATTAGGACATGTATCCTGGAATGATTATTGCATGTGGGGTGTTTGCTTTAATGCACAGCATTTGTTAAGCAAGAATTTAACAACAAGCTCAATCATTCACTTTGCACAGAAGCTGCAGCAGTCTACAACCAGAAGATAGAGGCTCCATTATATCATGCTGTGTTTCCTAGCAACATAAAGAGCTTGTGTATTCTTAGATTCTCTATTTGAAAGAAGTAGCATGACAAGGAGAAAGCTTTTTATTTTTCTCCTCTTTGTTCTTTCTGTGTTCTTTCATGCATTCCCAAATTAAAAAAAAAGAATGAGTATGGCCCACATATTCATTGGCGACATGCCCATCTTACAAACGTTTGATATAACAGGGAATGTTCATTTGTAGATTTTTGACCAGAAAAATTAACAATAATGATAATTATAGTCCAAAACCAGGGGCCACAGTTTAAGAATAAGGGGTAAGGCATTTAGAACGGAGATGAGGAAACACTTTTTCTCACAGGGAGTTGTGAGTCTGTGAAATTCTCCGTCTCAGAGGGCGGTGGAGGCCGGTTCTCTGGATGCTTTCAAGAGAGAGCTTAATAGGGCTCTTAAAGATAGCAGAGTCAGGGGATATGCGGAGAAGGCAGGAACGGGGTATTGATTGTGGATGATCAGCCATGATCACATTGAATGGCGATGTTGGCTCGAAGGGCCGAATGGCCTACTCTTGCACCTATTGTCTATTGTCTCTATTGATAATGGTTTCTTTTAAGTTGGATCTTCTCCTCAGTCTTTCTCTGAAACTGAACCAGACTGTTCACTGCCTTTCTCGCTTAATTAAACCCGTTGAACTTCCAACTCCCTCGACTCAGATCGGGATCCCTCGCCTCTGTCCAGGGACCCCGACAGTCCTTTCAGGTGAGGCAGAGGTTCACTTGCACCTCCTCCAACCTCATCTACTGTATCCGTTGTTCAAGGTGTGGACTCTTATACATCGGCAAGACCAAACGCAGACTGGACGCTTATTTCGCAGAACACCTTCACTCAGCCCACCCGAACCAACCTGATCTCCCGGTTGCTAAACACTTTAATTCCCCTTCCCATTCCTACACAGACCTTTCTGTCCTTGGTCTCCTCCATTGTCAGAGTGAGGCTAAATGCAAGTTGGAGGAACAGCTTACGACCCAGTCGTATGAATATTGATTTCTCTCACTACAGGTAGCCCCGCCATTCCCTCTCTCTCTCTATTCCTCCCGCACCCAAGTCGCACAAGCTTCTCATTTTCACACTACAAACAGCTTACAATGGCCTGGTTCCTTTATCATTGTTACCTTTTTGGATATCTTTCATTCATTGTTGTTTATATCTCCACATCACCTTCTATATCTCTCGTTTCCCTTACCCCTAACCAGTCTGAAGAAGGGTCTCGACCCAAAACTTCACCCATTCCTTCTCTCCAGAGATGCTGCCTGTCCTGCTGAGTAACTCCAACTTTTTGTGTCTATCTTTCAATAATGGATATTTGTTCAGAAGCTATGATTGTTATTTGCCTCACTGAATAACAACATAGGAAGCCTATAAATGGTACAGCAACCTTCCCTTCAACTACCTGTCCTGAGCTTAAAGGTTCCCTCCCTATATCTTTACAGCTCTCCATGTTTGAGAAGCTCCTCAACCAAGATTTACATGAATAGTTCTAAACTCCAAATGCAGCTTCTTAGATTTTGTTTGATAATATTCCCATGAAGCACGCTAACTGCATTAAAGATACTACCTATGTATAAATAGGTTTCATTGTTAAAAGGATGACTGGAGAGAAAAAAATTGCCAATCAACATATAGAAAAGGCATTTAGTGTGCAAGGCTATTGACATGAAAATCTGATCTTGTTTCCTTTGCCCATGAGCTGCTGAGAACTAGCATTTCTAGCATTTTTTGTTTTTATTTTATATGTGGATAATGGGAGGTAGTGGAGTATAATGAACGATGCAAGTTGTGGGTAGAATTCATAGTGGCTGAAATATTAAATCTCTTCTCACCGACTGTTCCATGGAAACTCCTAATAGTATGGCAGCAGGTAACGTGACCCAAAAATAAGAATTTGCTCTTTTGTTCTTTTCAAGTACATTTCAATTCTTCGATAGGACCAAAAGTGCTGGAAGACATGGGAAGATTATGTTTCGGGTAGGGATACTTCCTCAGACATTCCACCACACTTTCACTGAAGTAATTTAATCTCAATGGATTTGTCCTACTCTTATTTTAAATGTTAGGTTGAATATGAATTCACCAACTCCATCAGGCAGTTCATTCCAGGTGCTATCCTTTCCTTGTGTATGAAAGTCTTTGTTCGTGTGACCTCTGATTCATTTACCAGTCACCTTAAATTTGTCTGCTTTGATTATCAACCTTAAAGGCAGCTTAAGTAAAATTATTGCCCTTCAGAGTTAAGTCTCATATTCCAAAACTTTATATTAACAACAATACATGATGTCTTTTGAATTGTCATGTTAGAAAAGGAAATATTAAACATTTCAGGTCAAATATTCCACTAATTTCTTTGCAGCTATTTACGACAACAGCATATGATTGTGATAAAATGCACACTTCATGAGACAATTTAAGTTTATTAATTGGCAATCTCTAATACATTAGTGATTACTGCAAACTGTTGTCTATGGTCTGGGATGAAGTTGGCCTTTTTCTGGTTCCTCAAACATCGGGAAGTACAAATGTCAAACTTACACTTTCTTACAGAGTCTTGAGGAGTTTGCGATGCTGGAAGTTTCCTCCTTGTGTTAATAAAGTAGAAATCCACATTTATGCTCCATGAAGAAGCATTTCTTGAGACATGAGAGGCTCATGTTCATAAGTTATAGGAGCAGAGTTAGGCCCATCAAGTCACCACCTGTCTGAAGAAGCTCCACAGATGCTGCCTCACCCGCTGAGTTTCTCCAGCATTTTTGTCTATCCACCATTTGATCATCTATCTTTCCCTCTCAACCACATTCTCCTGCCTTCTCCTCATAACCCCTGACACCACACTAATCAAGAATAGTAAGATTAAATGAGAACTTACCAGTTTGAAGTTTTATCTTTATTTTATGAGGAGTTACGATGAGCGATTACGTGAAGAACCCCGCCAGTCCGCATGCACGTCAATCTTCAAAGCAGTGGTGTGAAATCACAGGTAACAGTAATTGAAGTAACATAGTAAGATTAGCAGCCGTTCCCCAAGAGCCATGTTGGGGATCAGCTGCTAAGCAGCAGCCGTCCGTTTAATTCACTTTTTTAAAATAGTTTCAGTGTGTCCAGTGTCTCATCCGTTGGAGTAATCTACTTTTTAAATGTAGGGTGAATGGGGGTAACTATATTCTAGGTCCCTACCTGGTTGGTGAGGCAGCTTTTTCTCCGGGCTGCCCCGTCGACCCGTCCTCGTGGCCTACCAGCGGGCATGGAGCGCCGTTTCCTGACGGGGACCGCCCAGCACCTCGGCTTCGGTGGCGGCACAGCGCTGGAGCGCTATCGCGGAGCGGAGCGGGCGATGCCTTGCCTGGGTCGCCGCGCTGGATCGACGCGCTGGAGCTCCGGTGAGCTGTGACCGCCGAGCTCAACACCTCCGGGCTGCGGGTCTGCGGAGAGGATCGGGCGGCGCCGACTTTAACATCGGGAGCCTGGGAGCTCCAAACCGGCGTGGCCTTGTCGGCTTCGGAAGCTGCGGCCTCCGGTAAGGAATGCGGCCGTTCCAGGTGGCCCAGCCGCTGAAAGGACTCTCCCGACGCCGGGGCAACAGCACCCGGTGAGAACGGCCAGGAACATCGGGCCTCCATAGAGGCAATAGCGGAGGCCTCAATAGGCCTAACTTTGGGGAGAAATGGGGTTGGGGACTGGACATTGTGCCTTCCCCCACAATGGTTTCCACTGTGGGGGGATGATTTTTGTGTGTACTGTCTATGTTAGTCTGTGTCCAAGATGGCGGTCGGAAGGGAGAGTGGACGCTGGCGCGGTTTAGCTGCCGCTGCTCTCGCTTCACATTGTGTTTCTGAATTTTTTGTTTTTGTTTTTTGGATCGAATTTCTGTCATTAATTTGTGTATTGGTGATGTCTTTATAACTTATTTTACTCTGATTATATGTTTCTTTGTTAAATTTTGTAAGGTGTCCTTGAGACTTTTGTACAGGCGCCCCTTAAATAAAATGTATTATTATTATTATTATTAGAAACCTAGAACTACCAGATGACCTTTGTGATATGAGGGTTGGGAGCGGTGGGCACGTAATCGCTCATCATAACTCCTCATAAAATAAAGATCAAACTTCAAACTGGTAAGTTCTCGTTTAATCTTACTATTTTACTTCGGAGTCATGTGAGTGATTCTGTGAAGATTTCAAAGCTCTGTGATTTCATGCCATAGATACGAATCCAGGCGTCTCACTGCATCAATTGACCCAGGATGAGTGAATAATAAACAATGCATTGAACCATGGCATTGATATGAACATGTTGATGGTTTATTTAACAAAGAAAAAACAATAGCGACCCCTCTCTCCCAGGGGGAAGCTATGAAACAGAACTTAAAATGGAATGGGCGAATACCCCCGGTTCGGTAAGCGGTTTATAGAATCTTTGAAAAGTCAGTTCATTTGACCATCCTGCGGCCGCAAGGATATGGTCGAGAGGGATGTCCATTGCCCTCGCTGCTGACGTTGATGCCGCCCTGGTGGAGTGAGATTTAAAATTGTCAGTGTCTACTCCTGCACAAACCAGAACCTGTTTCAGCCATCTTGAAATGGTCTGTACTGACACTTTCTTATGCGGCTTTTTGTGGCTAATATATAATGCTGATTACGAGCCTCTGAGGCTCTTGGTGACCTTGATATAATGTTGCAAGTGCGAAACTGCACACAGTCGTAAATCCGTGGGGTATGCCAAAAAATTAAGCTTAAATCCTGACACCCCTGGTCTGCTCTGCTTAATTAAATCATAAACGAAAAACATTATGTTATTTCCAGATGACACCCTCCTGTCCAGTCGCAGCTTCTGCAACATCTGGACCCGTTGCGCTGAAACCAGCGCCATGAGCATGACCACCTTAAGGGTGATTTTGGGCAAAGACAGGGATGTGGCTGGAGCCCACTAGCGAAGCAGCGTGAGTACCACGCTCACATCCCAGATTTCCGAGTACCTGGGCCTGGGGGGATTGGAATTAAAAATACCCTTCATAAACTGTGATATTAAAGGATGAGATCCAACAGAATGTTGTTCCGACCCCAGCCATACGTATGATGACAGGGCACTCCTGGCACTATTGATGGCACTATAGCTCAACCCTTCATCAAAATATAGCGTTGACAGAAACTCTAGCACATCTGAGATGCATGCCGTGTGATATGTTATGTTCCCCCGTAAGCAGAACACCTCCCATTTCCTGACATGAGAGATGTACTGTTTTTTGGGACTATCCCTCCAGGCCGCAGTGATCACATCCACGGTACGATCGGATAGTCCAAGCCCCAGGTATGGCCTCCTCAGAATCTGCAAATCAATAGATCAATACGGTCACGTAATGGATGTTGATCCCCAGTTACAGGGTGCACTAGTAGGTCACTACGTTTTGGGACAGTCATAAGAGGCTGTGTTATTATCCCCAAAATGAGTGGGAACCATGGCTGTGTAGGCCAGTCGGGTACCACCAAAACTCCTGAGGCGGAGTCCTGCTTGATCTTGAGCAAGCACTCACTGATGAGGCAAAATGGGGGAAATGCATATAAAAATATTCCACCCCAGTGTAGAGAGAATGCATCTACCACTACTGCCCCTGGGTCTGGTTCCCATGAAACATACTTTGGTAACTGGTGATTGAGTCTGGATGCAAACAAATCGATATCTGGCATCCCATACCGAACAACAATATCATTAAATACATCATGATTCAACATCCACTCTGTGTTGTCATTGAATTTGCGTGACCTGGTGTCTGCCACCATGTTGAATCTACCTGGTAGGTAGATAGCTGAAACCCAAATGTTTCTTGTATTACACCAGTGCCAAATAAGGTTAGCCAATCTATCACAAGATTCCGACTTGATTCCACCCATGTGATTAACATATGCCACTGCCGTAGTGTTGTCAATCTGAAGCTGAACATGCAAGTGACGCATACTAGTACAATAAGCCTTAAGACCATAGAATGCTCCCAACAGTTCTAAATAGTTAATCCCATGTGATTGAAGAATAAATGCCTCATGCATATTCCATCTGCCTCCACAGCTAGAGATGGTATCAGTAGCACCCCATCCGAGGGCACAAACATCAGTCTGTAAGACAACTGAAGGTTTCTCAATCAGAACTTTACTAGAGCAACTCCAAATGTTCACTATCCACCACTGCACTTCAGCAATGGCTTCAGCTGGTAATTGCATGGGCTGTCAAAATGACCTGCATGTATCCTGAGTGCCTGCTCCTTTGCACGTTGTAATTTTTGGTAATGCAAAGGTCCAAACTGTGCAGCTGGTAAGGCAGACACTAATTTGCCAATCACGCTGGCCACATGTCTAATTGAAGGGTGCTGCTCCACCATGAGCTTGTTACATCCTTCAATTAAGTCTAATCTCTTGCACCTGGGCAGTCACAGACATGTGAGTTGAGTTAATAGTGAATCCCAAATAATCAATAATCTAACTGGTATCAATTTGGATTTAACTGGATGGATGAGAAACCCCAATCTCTCAAACATGAGTTTAACAGCTGACACAGATAATTCAGCTGCTTCCCGAGTCTACCCTATGATTAAGATATCATCCAAATAAGCCATTACAATATGACTCTGAGCCCGGAGTAGCCCCAGCAATGGTTTTAACAGTTTTGTAAATAGTCTAGGGGCCGAGGTTAACCCATTAGGCAGTGCTTTAAATTTCCATAATTGCCTCATCCAGCTAAACTTCAAATATCTCCGATGATCCCTATGAACAGGCACTAAATAATATGCATCTTTAAGATCTATACATGCCATATAACATCCTCTAGAAATCAGTTGTTTGGCAGTAACAAAGCTTTCCATTTTGAAATGTTTATTCTGCACAAAGGGGTTAAGGCTCGTCAAGTCAAGGATGATTCGACATCCCCCATCCTTCTTTGGCCTAGGAAAAATATTAGACACGAATTGGTGAGGTTGGTGAACCGCCTTCTCAATTACCCCTTTTTTGTATAACTTTTCAATTTCAGCTTGTACCTCCAAATTCTCTTTTTGTGAGAAAATGAGTGTCCGGCTTGGTGTATGCTGTGTGGGGTGGGTGGACGCAAATTGGGAAGGAATTCAATTTGAAACCCTTGTATACTGTGCAGTATAAATGAATCTGATATTACCCCATACCATTCCTTCAAAAAGAAGTGTAATCTCCCCCCAACTTGTAGGTGATTCCATCTTAATATGTTCCGACAAGAACCAGACCCACCTACCTCCATGGTTACCGGTGGAATTTTCTGCCCCCTGTTTCTGGGGGGTAAGGACATGTTCGCCCGTGCCCCTGTTGGAGTGCGCCAGCTGCGCATATTTATGAATGGCCGGCTTGGTCCTTGCCCTGAACCGGTTTCAGCGAACCGTTTGTAGGGGTGCTGCCGCCGAAACGAGGTTCTGCTGGTCGTCGGTGCTTTGATGAGTCCGACCGTTCTTGCCTCGTCGTCCAGCTCCTTGACTCTTTTAGAGAGGTCTTCACCGAACAGCAGATTTGGTGGCTGGATATTGCTGGGTTTGCACAGAGCCGCGAACTTAGGGTTGATAGTAGGGCGGATGGCACTCTTTCTCAGGCAATTTATCTCAAAGTGTGCATTGCACATGAGGGCCAGTGCATCCTGCTGCACATCAGACAAGTGCCCTCCATCCTCCGACCTGGCGAACGCGGTGATGCCCGAGGCGAGCAGCTTCAGAACCCTCTGAAGCCTCAGTTCCTGAGCTCTGATGCCTACGCCCATATGACCCCTGATGGCCAGATTAACCACCGGCACTTTGAGCAGGACACAATTAACAGGGGTCTCATATTTTCTGGACGTTTCATCCATAGTATGCTCTTGAAGCTGGTGTGAGGCCAGGTAATTTATATTTGCAGCCAACTCTTCACCCAGCAGCTCCCCTGTTTCTGTTGGGATAGCAAATCTTGCTGCCAGGACTGGTACCTCTGGCTCGTGCCCTTCATCCCTTGGGGTATGCTCCACAGCTATACCCACAGACTCGGCATCAGAATAAAACTGACTCCGCATGCTCTCCTCCTCCAAGAGGGAGACATTAAGCAGCCCTGATACAGGTGCCGCTGGCACGGGCCCCCGAGGAGACCCGCGCTGACACAACTCCCCCTGTTGGAGTGTATCTTGGTGGAGCATCCTCTCCATTAGGAGCTCCATCCTGGACAAACGTCCAAAGACGTTATCCATTACCGGAGGGGAACCCTCCCGGCCCGACTCATCCAAGTCTACGGGCCGTGCAGACTTTTTAATGGCTTTCCGCCCCAATGGTGCAGCCACGGTGCTCTCGGACACCAAGTCTGAAATCACTGGCCGTACCGCCAGCGACTCGGTAGGTGAGATAGGCGGCTGCCCGCTACCCGCACTCCCGCGGTCTTCCACAGCTACTCTCCCGGCGGCTCGCCTTGCCTTCACCTTCAATGCTTTCTCCATACTCGAACTTGTCTCCTGAAACAAGAATTCCCAAGCGCAGAAAACGACCTCCGACTAAGTTTTACACTTACCTGAGGGTTTTTAAACTTACCGCTGGAGGAACGATGCGCCTCCCAGCCGGTCGCTGCGCCATGCATCAGACGTAATGACGTGCATGCGGACTGGCGGGGTTCTTCACGGAATCACTCACGTGACTCCGAAATAAAATATATCAATCTCCGCCTTTAAAATATCCATTGACTTGGCCTCCACAGCCTTCTGTGGAGGCTAACCCCTTGTGGCTAGGCATGGGATTCTGGCCAGCAATGACTGGTGGGAGAACAGATCCCTCAAGGACATTTTTAAGATGGTCTGAGCCAAACAAATGTCCTCCAATATGATTAAAATACCATGATGTATATCTGGAACAATGCAATTTTTTAAAACATCAATTGGTACCTAAGACACTGGTCTTTTCATCCATGGCTCCATTTAGTTTTTAGTTTTAGTTTAGAGATATAGCATGGAAGCAGGCCCTTCGGCCCACCGAGTCTGCACCGACCATCGATCCCCGCACATTAACACTATCCTATACACACTAGGGACAATTTACACATATACCATCCCAATTAACCTACAAACCTGTACTTCTTTGGAGTGTGGGAGAAAACCAAAGACCTCGGAGAAAATCCACACAGGTCACGAGGAGAAAGTACAAACTCCATACCGACAGCTCACGTAGTCCGGATCAAACCCGGGTCTCCGGCGCTGCAATCGCTGTAAGGTAGCAACTCTACCGCAGCGCCACCATGATGCCCTACATGTTATATGATCAACTTGGTTGGATAACTCAGGAAGTGGAGCTCTGGATGCCTTACACTATTACATTCTACATTGTTTTCTACAATAAATGTTTGAATATTGGTGCATGGAAGAACTGATTTTCTGCTTACTTCCTGCATAATACGTCCTTGCAAATGAACATCTGTGCAGTTAGCAACAAAGGATGGGCATATTTTACTCCTTTTCACTGTTCAACTTTCATAGTGGCGCTTGCGCTGCTGCCTTACAGCGCCAGAGACCCAGGTTCGATCCTGACCATTGGTGCTGTCTGTCTGTCTGGTGTTTGCACCTTCTCCCTGTGGCCGCGAGGTTTCCTCCGGGTTTTCCAATTTCCTCTCACATTCCAAAGACATGCAGGTTTGTAGGTTAATTGGGCTTTGTAAAATTGCCCCCAGTGTGTAGGGTATCATTGAGAAAGTGGGATAACATAGAACTAGCCTGAATGGGTCGTCATGGCCAGCGTTTCCACGCTGTATCTCTAAACTAAAACTAAATCTGCAACCATTTGCTTTCTTGTGCTCCGCATCCCACAGACTTGCAATTTCTAAAAGAAACAGTGCTCGTAATAAATTAGGTAAATCCCATGATTTGAAGATGAACTTAATTTTCTACTGGATGCACCTGTAGTGAAACACAAATGTTCAATCTTATTCAGTAACTACCATTTTTATATATTAAAAAAAGTATAAAATTCCAGCCGACTATATTTTCACATAGTTCACTGAATTCCAACCGTACACTAGTCAGCGTGATAATAAGCAATAAGGATCAGAAAGATTCCAGTCGCAGTCTCCTGTCTGTGCCAGCTAGTGGGACACTTCATCTGACGAACCCATTGGGAAATGAAAGGCGACCATTGGACTCATGTTCTCCAGTGACTTCTCTGAAAAAGCGTGGTGCCCATGCTGGGGAGATTAACCTGGCTTGGGTACCATGTAGTAATCTGACACCAAAAGAATAGGTGCATCAAAGGTCTTCCCTCCAAAACGATGTAAACCTTCCAGATAACATTCAGAGACATTGGCGGAGGATGCTACTGCTTTCTGACCACTTTGTTGATGTTCTCCTACACACTATGAACAAAATAAATGTAAATTATTTGGATTCCATCTAAAATCATAGAACCAACAAGCATATCACATAAAAAAGGATTAATTAAATAGCCTTGATGTCGGCTACCACATTATGAATGGAACAATGCGCAGCTTTTAGAAGGAATTATTAAATTTAACCATTTGTGCTCATCATAACCCTTTGTTTTATTCACTTTTGATATCTGATGTCAGGGGCAGGACCAACATTCATTGCCCATCTCTAATAAGTCTAGAGTTGGTGGCAAAAAGCCACATTCTTTAAACCAGTGCAGTAACTTCAGGTAAGGGTTCTTCCACAGAACTGTTGGGTGGGAAATTCTCAGATTTAACTTCAGTTATAAGACAGGTCCATAAGTCATGATGGAATGTTACTCAGAGGTGACTGCTGCCTTTATCCTTCTTGGTGGTGGGGGGCGAGATATTATTGAAGTACCTTTGGGAAGTAACTGTACTTCTGAAGTAACTGCAGCACATTTTGTAGATCATACGTACTGAGGCCACTGTACGTTAGTGGCACACTTGATTAATTTAAGGTACTGAATCAAGATGGGGTGCTAATCAACCAGGCTGGATGATATTGAACTTCTTCAGTTCAGTTTAGTTTATTGTTACGTTAACCAAGGTACAGTGAAAAGCTTTTATTGTGTGCTAACCAGTCAGCAGAAAGACGATACATGATTACAATCAATCCATTTACAGTGTATAGATACATGATGAGGGAATATCTTCGGAGTTGCTTGAGCTGCAGTTTTTCAGGCAATCACTACAGACTAACGGCTTGTGAGCAGTGGAAAGTCCGTGAGAAGTGAGTCACGCATCATAGGAAACCGAGTCTATGTCCGACTCTTTTTGCCACTGTATTTATATGGCTGGTCCAGTTGAATTTCTAGTCAATGGCATAGAATCATAAAGTCATACAGTCTTACATTGTGGAAATAGGCCCTTCAGCCTAACTTGCTCACACTGGCCAACATGTCCTATCGACACTAGTCCCACCTGCCCAAGTTTGGCCCATATCCCTCTAAACTTGTCCTATTCAAGTACCTATCTAATTGTTTCTTAAACGTTCCAATAGTCCCTGCCTCAACTACCTGTGAAAAAGTTACCCCTCAGGTTCCTATTAAATTTCTCCACCCTCACCTTAAATCTATGTCATCCGGTTGTTGAATCCCCTACTCTTGGCAAGAGTCTCTGTGCATCGATCTAATCTATTCCTCTCATGGTGAGTCAGTGGTGAGTCTCAGGATATTGATTGTGAAGGGACATCAATGGTAATGCTATTGAATGTCAAAGGTAGCTGGTTGGACTCTCTCATTGGAAACGCTCATTACCTAACACTTCTGTGTTGCTTACACCTTATTATTCCATGACAGTATGTTATTTAGTTCCAGCTGCATGCATGCACAGACTACTTGAATTTATGAGTTGTGAGTAGAATTGAACATTGTGCAATCATCAATAAACGTCTCCACTTATGACCTTCTGATAGAAGGAAAGTTATTCAGAAGGTCATAAGGTCATAAGTGATAGTCGTAGAATTAGGCCATTCGGCCCATTAAGTCTACTCTGCCATTCAATCATGCTTGATCAATCCCTCCCTCCTAACGCCATTCTCCTGCCTGTTCCCCATAACCTCTGACACCTGTACTAATCAATAATCTATCTATCTCTGCCTTAAAAATATCCACTGACTTGGCCTCCACAGCCTTCTGTGGCAAAGAATTCCACAGATCCACCATCCTCTAAAGAAATTTCTCTTCATCTCCTTCCTGATAGAACGTCCCTTAATTCTGAGACTATGACCTCTAGTCCTAGACTTCCCCACTAGTGGAAACCTCCTCTTATTAGAGTCATAGAGAGTCATAGAGTGATATAGTGTGGAAACAGGCCATTCAGCCCAACTTGCCCACACTGGCCAACAAGCTACACTAGCCCCACATGCCTTCGCTTGGTCCATATCCCTGTAAACCTGTCCTATCCATGTACCTGTCTAACTGTTTCTTAAACGATGGGATAGTCCCAGCTTCAACTACCTCCTCCAGCAGCTTGTTCCATACATCCATCACCCTTTGTGTGAGAAAGTTACCCCTCAGATTCCTATTAAATCTTTTCCCCTTCACCTTGAACATATGTCCTCTGGTCCTCGATTCCCGTACTCGGGGCAAAAGACTCTACCAGATCTATTCCTCTCATGATTTTGTATACCTCTATAAGGTCACCCCTCATCCCCCTGCACTCCATGGAATAGAGATCAAACCTACTAAACCTTCCTATAGCTCACACCCTCTAGTCCTGGCAACATCCTTGTAAATCTTTTCTGAACCCTTTCAAGCTTGACAATATCTTTCCTATAACATGGTGCATAGAACTATACACAATATTCTAAATGCGGTAACTGCAACATGACCGCCCAACTTCTATACTCAATACTCTGACTGATGAAGGCCAAAGTGCCAAAAGCCACCTTAACTACCTGCTACTCGACCTTCAAGGATCCATGCACCGGTACTCGTAGATCCCTCTGCTCTACAACACTACCCAGTGGCCTGCCATTTACTGTGTAGGTCCTGCCCTTGTTTGACATCCCAAAATGCAACTACTCACACTTCTCCATATGAAATTCTATTGGACATTCCTCAACCCACCTGGCTATTCGATCCAGATCTTACTGCAATCTTTCACAACCATCGTCACTGTCTGCAAAATCACTAACTATTGTATCATTAGCAAACTTACTAATCTTGGCCTGTATGTCCTCATCCAAATCATTGATGTAGATGACAAACAGTTACGGGCACAGCACTGAACCCTGAGGCACAGGCCTCCAGTGCGAGAAGCAACCTTCCACCATCACCCTCTGCTTCCATCCATGGAGCCAATTTGCTATCCATTCAGCTATCTCTCCTTGGATCCCATGTGATCTAACCTTCCAGAGCAGCCTACCATGCAAAACCATGTCGAACGCCATACTTAAGTCTATGTACACAACATCTACAGCTCTGCCCTCATCAACCTCTTTGGTCACATCATCAAAATATCAATCAGATTTGTGTGACACGACCTCCCATGTACAAAACCATGCTGACTATCCCTATCAGCACTTGCCCATCCAAATGCCTGTATAACCTATCCCTCAAAATACTCTCCAGTAACTTATCAACTACAGATGTTAAGCTCACTGGCCTATTGTTCCCAGCATTTTCCATGCAGCCCTTCTTGAAAAGAGGCACAATATTTGCCACCCTCCAAGCTTCCGGCAACTCTCCTGTATTTAAGGACAACTCGTAAATTTCAACCATGGCTCCCGCAATTTCCTCTCTAGTTTCCCGCAATGTCCTCGGATATATCTAATCTGGCCCTGGAGATTTGTCTACCTTCAAACACGATAGTACCTTCAGTACTTCTTCGACAGTAACACTGACTGCTCTCAAGACAGTTCCAGTGACTGCTCCAATTTCCTCCGTCCTACTGTCTTTCTCCTCGGTAAATACAGAGAAATACACATTTAGGTCCTTGCCCATCTCCTGTGGCTCCACACAGAGGTGACTGCTTTGATTCCTGAGAGGTCCCACTCTCTCTCTAGTTACCCTTTTTCCCCTTATGTTTAATTTAGTTTAGTTTAGTTTAGTCCGCGCCGACCAGCGATCCCCGCACATTAACACGACCCTACACACACTACGGCCATTTTTTATTTTTACATTCACCAAGCCAATTCACTTGCAAACCTGTACATCTTTGTAGTGTGGGAGGAAACTGAAGATCTCGGAGAAAACCCAGGCAGATCATGGGGAGAACGTACAAACTTGGTACAGACAGCACCCGTAGTTGGGATCGAACCCGAGTCTCTGGCATTGCATTCACTGTAAGGCAGCAACTCTACCGCTGCGCCACTGCGATCGCCCTAAATTTATAAAATCTTTTATAAAATTTGTAAAATCTTTTGGGATTGTCCTTAATGCTACCTGCCCCCTTTTTGCCTTTCTGATTTCCTTTTTTAGTTTACGCCTTAGTTCCCGAAAATCCTCCAGGAATGCATCACAGCTGCCTATAACTGTCCCATGCATCCTTCTTGCGTTTGTCTAATGTCTCAATTTCCCTCGTCAGCCAAGCTTCCTTACATTTGCCTGCTATGCCCTTCACTCTAACGGGGATGTGCACATCCTGAGCTTTCTTCTGTACGCTTTTTAAAACATCCCACTTGGCCGATGTTCCTTTCCCCTCAAATAACCTGCTCAAGTCAACTTGAGCGACACCTTCTCTCATACCCTCAATGTTGGCCTTAGCCCAGTTGAGCATTTTAACTCGTGGACCCTCTCCGTCCCTATCCATAACTATCTTATTGATGAAGCAGGTGAATTATGGTGGACCTAGAAAACTGCCCTGGAGAACTCATGCAGTGTTTCCTTTTGACTTTACTTTGACCAAGGTGCCATGAAACCACACTCAATCAAATGATGTATTGATGTCAAGAACAGTCACTCTCACCTCAGTTCTAGAAATCAACCGAAGAACGGTTTGTGTAGGAAGGAACTGCAGATGCTGGTTTACGCCGAAGATAGACAGAAAATGCTAGATGAACTCAGCAGGACAGGCAGCATCTCTGGAGAGAAGGAATCAGTGTACCTTCGGGTCGAGACCCTTCTTCACACTCAACAGTCAAGAGTCAAGTTAGTTTTATTGTAATGTGTCCCAGATAGGACAATGAAATGAGGGATGTTTTGGATCGAGACCCTTCTTCAGACTCAATGAGTGATGTTTCAGGTCGAGACTCTTCTTCAGATGGAAGAACGGTTTCTGCTATATAAAGATAGGACTTAGGGGTGTCTGGTGGTAAATTCTAACAATGCCCTCTTGGCCACATGCATGTTTCACTCTCCTGTAAGCATGGATAGAATAAGACAATATTCGCATAAGAAAAATATCGCATCTCCGTTGAAGTAAGAGATTAGAAAAGGTTTCCCCCAACCCCCTCCCCCCCACTCACCCCCACATAAAACAATCTAAAGAACACTCAAAACATACATTCAACACATACTATTTAAACACAAGGAAGGAAAGGACAGACATACTGTTGGTGAGGCAGCCATTGCTGGCGCCACTCGGTTGTGAAGATTCACAGTGCTGTAATGTAGAACAAAGAACATGAGAACAGCACAGGAAAAGGACCTTCCGCCCACAATGATGCCAAGTCTGTCCGCATGGGATCTAGAAGACTGCGGAGGCCAAGTCGATGGATATTTTTAAAGCAGATAGATTCTTTATAGATATATAGACATTAAATGCTGGAGAACAGGCAGCATCTCTGGAAACGGGTGGTTTCGGGTCAACGTTCATTTGCCCTGCCCCAATTCTGCCATTTACTGGTACCCTCCCCTAATTCCCCCATTTACAGGTGCCCTCCCCTAAATCCCCCATTTACAGGTGCCCTCCTCTAAATCCCGCATTTACAGGTGCCCTCCCCTAAATCCCCCATTTACAGGTGCCCTCCCCTAAATCCCTCATTTACAGGTGCCCTCCCCTAAATCCCCCATTTACAGGTGCCCTCCTCTAAATCCCGCATTTACAGGTGCCCTCCCCTAAATCCCCCATTTACAGGTGCCCTCCCCTAAATCCCTCATTTACAGGTGCCCTCCCCTATATCTGCCATTTACGTGCCATCCCCTGAGGGATGAGAGGGAGGGGGGGAGAGAGAGGGAGGGGGAAGAGGGGGAGAGGGGGAGAGGGGGAGAGGGGGAGAGGGGGAGAGGGGGAGAGAGAGAGAGAGAGAGAGAGAGAGAGAGAGAGAGAGAGAGAAAGAGAGAGAGAGAGAGAGAGAGAGAGATATAGAGATAGAGATAGATAGAAGGAGTGTCAGTGAGTGAAGAAGGGTCTCGACCCGAAAAGTCACCTATTTCTTCGCTCCATAGATGCTGCCTCACCCGTTGAGTTTCTCCAGCATTTTTGTCTACCTTAGATAGATTCTTGATTAGTACAGGTGTCAGGGGTTCCGGGGAGAAGGCAGGAGAATGGGATTGAGAAGGAGAGATAGATCAGCCATGATTGATGGGCTGAATGGCCTAATTCTGCTCCTATCACATGAACATGAACTTATCCTTTCATTCCCTGCTTGTCCATGCGCCTATGTAAAATCCTCTTAAATACCATTCACCCATCCCACCCCTGGCAATGCACTCCAGATATCCTTCACACTCTGTAAAATATCATGTCCCTCACATTTTTTTGCATATTTTGACCACAAAGCTATGCCCTGTAATTTATGATAATTCCAACCGGGGCATAAGGTTCTGACTGTATACCCTATACCCTATGCCCTACCCAACCTCCAATGCTCCTGAGAAAACAATCCAAATGTATCCACCCTCTCCCTATAGCTAATACCCTCTAAGCAGTTTCCTGGTAAACTCTTTTGCACCCTTCCCAAAGCCTCCACATCTTTCCTGTGATAGGGTACCATTCATAGTGCAATATCCAACCGACATCTGAGATTGAGTTACTTTTACTGCATAGTCATGTTGGGGCTTCAACAGGCAATCAAGTTTTATAATGTTCTGCCTGCTGTTAGTCTTCTTTCTTTCTGACAGTTATATCTGCAATGTGCTGTACTGCATTTTAAAGGCACCCCGGGCATTTGAAAAGTCACAAAAAAACGTTTTCATGAAAGTTGGTGCAATATTCTTGTATTTTTGCCTCTTTAACATTGATGTCAACATTGATGTGTGTTGTACTTGTGGATGAATACGGGAGGCAGTCCACATTCCCTTCAACTCTTTTCAGGTTCTACCACTCACCGACACATTTGGGGCAATTCCCCGTGACCAATTAACCTACCGTGCCTTTGCATGTCTTTGGAATGTGAGAAAACCGAAACGTCTGGTACAAGCCCATGCAGTTTTGGGGAGAATGTGTAAACTCCTCGCAGACTGCACCAAAGTTCAGGACTGAAGCTAAATCACGAGCTAGAGGCAGGCAATCTATGAGCAGTGCCAAAGTGTTATCACAACATTAATTGGCTGCTGTTAATTATCCTTGGTGCAAGAGAATGGCAGAATCAGAGCAAAACGCATTCTAAGTACAAGGCACTGGAGATGCGGAAATCTAGGCACCAAACAATCTGCTGGAGGAACTCAGTGAGCCGAGCAGTATCTGAGGTGGAAAAGGAATTGTCTATGTTTGAGGCTGAAACCTTGCATCAGGACACAATGTGATGTACAGTACTCTACCTGTTGCCTAACCGATGCTTTATAACATTGTACCATAACCATTTAGGGTGCACGGTGGTGCAGCGGTAGAGTTGCTGGCTTACAGAGCTTGCTACGTCGGAGACCCGGGTTCGACCTCGACTACAGGCGCTGTCTGTACAGAGTTTGTACATTCTCCCCGTGACCTTGTAGGTTTTCTCTGAGATATTCATTTTCCTCCCACACTCGAAAGGCGTACAAGTTTGTAGGTTAATTGGCTTGGTATAAGTGCAAATTGTTCCTAGTGTGTGCAGGTTAGTGTGAATGTGCGGGGATCGCTGTTCGGTGCGGACTCGGTGGGCTGAAGGGCCTGTTTCCGCACTGTATCTCTAAACTAAAAGTGCTGTGGAGGGTTGGTGGGGGGGGGTAGTGAGGGAAATGATGGGGATGTAAGAGGGATAATATGATCAATGTGGGAGGCTGCTTGATAGTTGGTGCTGACGTAGTTGGTCGAAGGGCCTGTTTCTGTGCTGCTTGACCTTATATCTAATATGCATGTAATCACTCATTCCACCTCCCTTGCAGAGGAATGATGTACACAATGGTGGCACACCTGTGACCTTGTGCAGGCAAATCTCCAATCATCTGCCCTTGTCTGATCTGCTCCATCTACAGAGACCAAACTCAAAGGCATTCTTAGGTCCCAACCTCCAGATCAGTCTACGTAGTTGATAATCTATACCATGTATGTCAGTTGGCTCTCCACCACAACTCTTCAGATACAAGGAACTGTCGAGGTTGCTCTTTCTTGCTTTCACTCAAGGAAGGGGGATCTTGCTTCCTCAGAGCAGATAGTCATAGAGCACAGAAAAAGTCCCTTTGGCTTACCACATGTACGCCAACCATTAAGTACTATTTTTACAATTCCCATTGACTAGTATTTGGTTCACCCATCTATGCCTTGGTGATTGAAGTCCTCGTCCTGATACTTCTTAAATGTAGAGAGAGTACTTGCAGCAATCACCCACGCAGGTAGTCTGCTCCAGAACCTTATCATCCTCTGGATGAATAAGTTCTTCCTCAGATCCCCTCTCAACCCTAAATATTTACTCTCTAGTTTTAGGCACCTCTTTTATGGGGAATCATTTCCTACTATCATCCCTATCTATCCATAATTTTGTATACCTAGATCATGTCTGCTCTTCCCCTCCTCGATTCACTTCTCCATATCTGCCATATCCTTTATCATCCCTTGATATCCCTTGACATCAATGGTTCCTTGGACTTTTTATCTGTACCTTTTATCCTTTTGGAACACATTGCCCCTAAACTCTCACTATTTCATTTCTGAATGTCTCTCACTTCTCTGGTATCGATCCACCTGCAAGTAACCTGCATTTGTTGGTGTATTTTTGAATGACAATAAAGTCATTGATTGATTGATTGATTGAACTGCCCCCCAAATGACTTCTGCCAGGTCCCATCTTACAATATTGAAATCAGCCCTCCCCCGATTCAGGATCTGGAATTCCTGATCATCCTTATCACATTCCATCAACTAGCTGAAACTTAAGGTGTTACGATCGCTATCTCCAAAATGCCTCCTCACTGACACTTCAACTACTTATTTAGCTACATTCCGTAGGATAAGGGCCACTGCTGATCCTTCTCTGGAAGGCGATCTACATGCAGTAAATTCCTTATAATCCGTTATCCAACAGTTCGGCAATTCCTCATATCTTCACGAGGTAATATACAGTCACTACAAGCACTCTAGTCCCTGCACTCCCATTCCACTTACAAGAGCCCTGTTTCTCCTGCTCCCTCAAACACAGTGAGTGCAAATGGCTTCCCAAGATGAGTTTCACGTGTCTGATCAACTCCGGAAGCATTTAGCTGTGGTCCTCAGGGATACTTCATCTTCTTCTGACGCATCATCCGTGCTTTCACCACCAGGAATGCTCAGGCTTTACCTAAGGCACTGCTGTATGAGGAGGAGTAGAAGGTGATGAAGCTGGGGGAGGTGGAGGAAGGAGGAGAGTAGGAATATGTCCACAGGGGTATACAGGAGGCTACTGGATATCTTTCACTGCCTGATGATTTTCTTGTCCATATCCATGCAGGCAGATAGAAAACAGGGGCAATGACAGCTGAACCTCACACGGCTCATCCCAAGATTGCATGAAATTACAGAGAGTTTTGGAAGTAGCCCAGGACATCAAACAGATCAGACACCCCTCCATTGGCTCCATCTATACTCCGCTCTGTAGCATCCTGGTCATTCCTTCTACTTCCCACTCCCATCATGCAGAAGATCCAAAAGTTTAAATGTACGTACCACCAGACCCTGGCACAGCTTCTTCCCCTCTGTTATCAGACATCTGAATGGTTCTTCCACAAGATGGGCTTAGTCCCAATTCTTTAACCTACCTCTTTGCGGACTTTGGACTTTTTTCTGGAACTGTAACACTACCATGAATAACTATTGAGCACTCTGGTATTTTTCACTTTGTTCCACCTGTTCAACATGTGTATAGCTTGATTGTCCAAGTCTACTATGATCCAAGACCATCACACAAACCAACCTCCCTTCCATTGTCTCCATTAACACCTCACGCTGCCTCATAATCAAGGATGTCACACCCTGGTCATTCTCTCTTCTCCCCTCTCTCTTCAGGCAAGAGGTACAGAAGTGTGAAAACCTCCAGTTTCAGTGACAGTTATCAGGCAACTGAACCATCCTACCTACAACCAGAGAGCAGTTCTGAGCTAATACTGTATCTATCTCATTAGAGACCCTCGGACTATCTATAATTGGACTTTATCTTGCACTAAATGTTATTCACGTTATTCATTTATCATGTATCTGTATACTGTGGATGGCTTGATTGTAATT
Source organism: Malacoraja senta (assembly GCA_038087875.1). NCBI lineage: Eukaryota > Metazoa > Chordata > Chondrichthyes > Rajiformes > Rajidae > Malacoraja > Malacoraja senta. The sequence continues at coordinate 35,867 of JAXLNO010002931.1, read as the reverse complement.
ATGTATTGTCTTTCCACAGATTAGATAGCATGCAAGAAAAGCTTTTCAATATACATTGGTACACGTGACAATAAACTTAACCAAATTAAGCTAAACCAAATCTGATTTAAATGTGCAGCACGTAAACAAAAGATTTTCACTGCATCTTGGTGTATGTGACAATAATAAACCAAAGCCAATACCAATGTTGTATTTATAGCTAGGTTCTGGCTCGAATCATGCACTTCAAACACGAACATGTAACTTTCACAAGCCACAGCAACCATAAAATCTGTGTGACATTGAAATTATTTATGAACTGAACAGATCGAAACCTTATTGCTTGCCTGTTATCCTGATAGTAAATCCCTAAATTAAATATCACAAAACATCACCTGTGTTTTCACATCAATTCTCAGGTTTCACACTTCTCCAATAATAAAATTTGCAAAAGCAACATTTTGATAGGTCAGAAGAAAATTTACTTACAGTGGCTATGTGGATATATGTGGATATGTATTACCTCAGTAAACATACATTTTGGAGTGTTTGTGTGAGAAAAGGAAAAAATATGTTAGAGGGACTTTTTAACACGGAAACTGATTACATTTTCCATATGCAAGAATGACAGGAAATGTAGTGAAAAGGTAAAAGTAAATCAAGAAAACATGAGACAAAAATGTTCTAGCCCATGTTACCTTGGTATAAAATACCCTTGCAACCATAAGAGGTGATGCAGAAAAACAGTGATTTATGGTCACAGAGTCATAGAGAGATACAGTGTGGAAACAGGCTCCTCAGCCCAACTTGCCCACACCGGCCAACATGTCCCAGTTACACTTGTCCCACCTGCCCTTGTTTGCTCCATATCCCTCCAAACCAAAATCAACTGTTTGGAACATAGTTAAGAAGAAAGAGAGCACAGGTGAGCTGACTAATCGCAAAGGGACTAGCAGGTCAAGGAAGACATCCACAGCTGATGATAGAAGAATTCTCTCTATAGTTAAGAAGACCCCCCAAACACCTGCCCGACAGATCAGGAACACTCTTCAGGAGTCAGGTGTGAATTTGTCAATAATCACTGTCCGCAGTAGACTTCATGAACAGAAATACAGAGGGTACACTGCAAGATGCAAACCACTGGTTAGCTGCAAAAATAGGATGGTCGGGTTACAGTTTGCCAAGAAGTACTTTAAAGAGCAACCACAGTTCTGGAAAAAGGTCTTGTGGGCAGATGAGACCAAGATTAACATATCAGATTGATGACAAGAGCAAAGTATGGAGGAGAGAAGGAACTGCCCAAGATCCAAAGCATATTCATCTGTGAAACACGGTGGTGAGGGTGCTATGGCCTGGGCATGTATGGCTGCTGAAGGTACTGGCTCACTTATCTTCATTGATGATACAACTGCTGATAGTAGTAGCATAATGAATTCTGAAGTGTATAGACACATCCTATCTGCTCAAGTTCAAACAAATGCCTCAAAAATTGGCCGGCGGTTCATTCTACAGCAAGACAAACATACTGCTAAAGTAACAAAAGAGTTTGTCAAAGCTTAAAAATGGTCAATTCTTGAGTGGCCAAGTGAATCACCCGTTCTGAACCCAATTGAGCATGCCTTTTCTATGATGATGAGAAAACTGAAGGGGACTAGCCCCAAAACCAGCATAAGCTAAAGATGGCTGCAATACAGGCCTGGCAGGGCATCACCAGAGAAGAGCAGTCATTGCATGCAAAGGATATGCAACAAAATACTAAACATGACTACTTTCATTTACATGACTTTGCTGTGTCGCAAACATTATGGTGCCCTGAAATGGGGGGACTATGTATAAACACTGCTGTAATTTCTACATGGTGAAACCAAAATGTATAAAAATGACCTTCATTAAAATCTGACAATGTGCACTTTAACCATGTGATATTTTTTATTACAAATCTCAGATTGTGGAGTACAGAGGCAAATAAATAAATGATGGGTCTTTGTCCCAAACATTATGGAGGGCACTGTATCTGTTTAACGGTTTCTTAAATGTTGGGGATAGTCCCTGCCTCAACTACCACCTCTGGCAGCTTGTTCCATGCACTCACCACCCTTTGTGTGAAAAAGTTGTCCCTCAGATTCCTATTAAATCTTTTCCCTTTCACCTTAAACCTATGTCCTCTGGTTCTCGATTCACCTACTCTGTGCTCTACCAGATCCATTCCTCTCATGATTTTATACACCTCAATAAGATCACCCCTCATCCTCCTGCGCTCCAGGGAATAGAGTCCAGCCTACTAAACCTCTCCCTGTAGCTCAGACCCTCTTGTTCTGGCAACATCCTCGTAAATCTTCTCTGTACCCTTTCCAGCTTGACAACATCTGTGGTGAAGTGTGCTTCACAGAATGGCTCACCAGCATATGTTAACTGTATTTCAAATCCACTAGTGGACATGTTGCTCGATATATGTCAACTTACATAGACAGAATGCAGGATTTGTTTGTTACAACATGTATTTTAGTGTTGTATTTTTGCATTGATTTACATTCATGGGCCAGATTATTCCTGATCCAGCCTCAAGGTCACCAACATCAGAGTTCCCGGTGGTTGCACTTACCATCTGCATGCACATGGGTTTTAACACCCTCAGAGTTTGGCTGCTGCTGCAGTACTGTGGAGCTGTAGGGGCTCCTGAGGCTATCCCCAGACCACCCTGATATCTAAATATCTCTGATAATCAGAGTCATTTACATGTCATGTAAAGTAAAGTAAAGTATTCTTTATTGTCATTCAGACCTTTCGGTCTGAACAAAATTTCGTGCCTTGCAGTCATACATATAATAAAAATGATAAAAACACACAATAAACACAAATTTAACATCCACCACAGTGGGTTCATCAGGCACCTCCTCACTGTGATGGAAGGCAAAACTCTTAAAGTCTTTGTCTCTTCCCTTCTTGTTCTCCCTCTGAGCCGAGGCGATCCAGGCCTCCGATGTTGTGACCCCGACGGGTGATGGTAAGTAAGTCAGTCCCGCTGCTGAATCCAAGCGCCGTGAACGGGCTGGTTCAAACTCCGCGGCCCGTAGTGGACGTAGCTGCCGAAGCTGCCGCCCTCCAGTCCAGTGGACGAAGCTGTTGTTGCGGGAGCTCCGGAAAAACAGGTCACCAACCTGTAACCTGCGAGCTCCCGACGATGTCGTCCACCGGGTCCACTGGGCGGGTCGCCGCTGCCGCCGGAACGCCGCCACAGCTCCGAGGTCGGGTCGCTGCTGCCGCCGGAACGCTGCCACAGCTCCGAGGTCGGGTCGCCGCTGCCACCGGAACACCGGAACGCTGCCACAGCTCCGAGGTCGGGTCGCCGCTGCTGCCGGAACACCGGAACGCTGCCACAGCTCCGAAGTCAGGTCGCCGCCGCCGCCGGAATGTCTCCACAGCCCCGAGGCCGCCAGCTCCGCCATTAGGCCTCGGCGCAGACGGAGACGGGGAATACAACAAGAAAAGTTGCATCCCCCCGAAGGAAGAGACCAAAAACATGTTTCTCCCCCCCCCCCCACACACACACAACCTAATAAACCAAAATTAACTAAAAAAGGACAAAAGAACAACATAAATAAAAATAAAAAACAGACGGACTGCAGGCGAGCCGCAGCTGCTAAGGCAGCGCCGCCACTTCATGTAAAATGTTTACATTTGAGAAAAGTAAACAGTATTTAACAACCCAAATGTGCATTTAATTAAAACACATTTATCTAATATACATGAATTAAAATATTATAATAATTAAATATATTTGAAACCACAGCAGTGATGCAGAAAAGCATTATGAGTATGATTTATGGTGGTCATCATAAGTGGTAGGAGCAGAATTAGGCCATTCGGCCCATCAAGTCTACTCCGCCATTCAACCATTCAATCATGGCTGATCTATCTCTCCCTCCTATATTCACACACACACATATAAATAAATTATTTAACATTGAACAAAACCTTACCTTCACTTGCCTTTTCCATGCAGATTTAGTGACCCCATTCAAATGAATGGGATGCACTACATAATGGCTTTCCACAATAGTTATGGAGAAAGAAATGGATAAGCACTATTGAAGTTGGTTTTGACTTGCTTTTTGCTCCTCTAAATTAGTCCATTGCAATTGGTCTCTTCTTATTATTCTAAGGGAAGTCAGTAATTGTATCTCCTGAAAGGATGATTGAAGTAGATGTCCTCCTCACTACTATAAAGTATTTGAAAGTACACTTGGCAAGCTCTGGCCTGCAGGGCGGCAAACACAGTGCTGAAAGGTTTGGAAGCATTTTACTTATCTCTTGTACAAATGTGATGGGCTGAACGGGCTTCTTTTACATCAATTTTCTTTGATTCAATTATTATTTTATTACACGGCTCAGAGAAGAATAAGAAGACTTAGTTGCACTGTTGTGATAACGATTTAGAAAAGCCACTTATATATTTCCAGCACAACAGTGCTGGTGTGCCTCAGGTTAAGCCAGTTTCAGCTGCCTAATCAAAGAGAATCCCTTCATTATTTGATAAGGATTTTGGCTGTTAACTAACAATTCCAAAATTTTCAGCTCCAATCACAGTTTTTAGAGAATGAAGAAGCCTATGTTTACTCCTGCCTTTGCAATAACATTAGGGGCGTCACAGGGGCACAGCGATAGAGTTGCTGTCTTGCAGCGGCAGAGACCTGGGTTTGAACCTGACTACGGATGCTGTCTGTACGGAGTTTATACATTCTCCCTGTGACTGCATGGGTTTTCTTCGGGTTCAGCGGTTTTCACCCACAATCCAAAGTCATACAGGATTGTAGGTTAATTGGCTTTGGTAAAAATTGTAAATCATTCCTAGTGTGTATGGGGGTGATCGCTGGTCGGTCCGGACTTGGTGGGCAGAAGAGCCTGTTTCCGTGCTGCATAGCTAAATTCTAAAGTTTAAATTAAGGATTGGCATAACAGGTCACTTGTAATGTGTATGTCAGTTAAATCCCATGTTGCATTAACAAAGACCTGCAATCCCCAATTAACCATAAACAGTCATCATGTTTTGCCATCTACATTAACATTGTGGCTATCACCAATAAATAAATGGTTTATTAGATCAATCAAATTAATATAATGAATATAAATCAAGGCAAATGCCCGGCATTCTGTACTTTTTTTCAAAATTACAACATCCACAGAGTTCTAGTCAGGAGTGTAAAGGAATATTAATGTCAATCCTGCTGCTAGTGACCTCAGTAACTGCAGATGCTGGTTTAAACTAAAGATAGACACAAAATGCTGGAGTAACACAGCGGGACAGGCAGCATCTCTGGAGAGAAGGAATGGGTGACGTTTCGGGTCGAGACCCTTCTTCAGACTGTGCTGAAGCAACCCGAAACGTCATCCATTCCTTCTCTCCAGAGATGCTGCCTGTCCCACTGAGTTACATATCAAGGGATATGGGGAGAAGGCAGGAACGGGGTACTGATTGTGGATGATCAGCCATGATCACAGTGAATGGCGGTGCTGGCTCGAGGGGCCGAATGGCCTACTCCTGCACCTATTGTCTATTGTCTACTGTCTATTGTCATTTTGTATCTATCTTCAGCTTATCTACATCTCTGCTTTCTGGATTTCTATTAAGTAACACCATTTTGATTTGCTTACATGCATCTGTGAGTTCTACAAATTACATTTTCTTTCCTAATCTAAAAATACTTACCATTAGCTTATCTAGGGAGTGGCAATTCAAAGCCTACTTTGCTAAGAATTCCCAGTCTGTTTCTATCATAACATACATTATATTTCTTGACTATCAATTATTCTTGGAGGCATCAAAACTCTTTAAGACAATTAACAAGGGGCAATGCACCTTTATTTCCATTTTCTGGGGTGATTGATACCAGCATCCCTGCCTCTCATTGTAATTTTTTTCATTTAATGAAAAAAATTCAGATCTGCGATACTTAATTTACCTTACACAAAAAGCTGGAGTAACTCAGTGGGTCAGGCAGCACAGACCCTTCTTGAGATTGGCCCGAAACATTACCTGTTCCTTCTCTCCAGAGATGCTGCCTGTCCCGTTGAGTTACTCCAGCATATTGTGTCTATCTTCGGTTTGAACCAGCACCTGAAGTTCCTTCCTACACATAATTTACCTAGTCTGGTTTTTCTCTGTATCTTCTTTCATCAACTGCATTTGACTGAACATATGTACATCAGTTTTGGGTTTTTCTACCTTACTGGAATATACTGGAATATATTTCTTGTTTTTATTTCTCTCTCCGCTGGGGCCCGAGTTGGTGCCATGGAGGCGTCCGGAGAGGACCCAGCAGCGAAAGTGGAGAGGTCAGTGTGGCGGTCGATGATGGCGCCGACGGACGGACGGACGAGGATGGACCAGGTTGAGTGAGGACGCCGCTGCCGAGGGAAGGAACAATGGAGAACCAGGCGTGGGGGGACAGGCATGAGGGAGGGGGAAGAACAATGGACAATGGGGACCTGGCATGAGAGAAAGAGAGCGGGAGGGGGAGAACAAAGGGGGACCTGGCGCGAATACGGTGTATACGGTGTATACTTTGTAACTTTGTTAACTCTGGCGACTATTTGTATACCTAGGGTATGCAAGCAAAGAATTTCACTGTGACTTGTCACATGTGACAATAAAGTTTTCATTCATCCATTCATTGCAATGGCCAGCTGGAGCACCAGAACATAGGAAAATAGAAGCAGGAGTAGGCCATCAGGCCCCTCAAGTCTGCTCCACCATTTAAGATGATCATAACTGATCAACGCTGGCCTCTTCTGTGTCAGTTTTGCACAACCTTTAATTCGTCGATCTATCAAATATTTACCTTCATTCACCTCAAATATATCAACTAAACTGACCTCCACCTCATTTCGGGCCAAAGAAATTCCAGAAATTCACCATCCTCTGAGAGAAGAAATTTCTGTTGCAGTTTTAAATGACAGACCCCTATTTTGTAGCTCTTTCCCTCGTTGTGACTCTTCCACTGGTGAAAACATTTCAACATCTACCCTGTCAAAGCTTGCTTTTAGGATCTGCTATGTTTGAACAAGGTCACCTCATTCTTCTACACTGCAATGAATACAGATCCAAACTCACCAACTTCTCTTCTTATGATAACACTCTCATCCCAGGACTCTCCAATACTACCATGTACATTTTTGGGTAAGGGGACAAAAACTGCACAATATTCCATGTGTGGCCTCACCAACATCCAGTACCATGTAACAAAATCTCCCTATTTTTAACTCCAACCCCTTTGCAACAAAGGTCAATGTACCCATTTGCTTTTTATAATTATTGGTTGTGTCTGCTTGCTATCTTTTTGTAATTCATGTACAAGATTACCTAGCTCCCTTCATTTATTTCAGTTCACTTTGATCTAAATCGCCTTTTGATTCTTGTTACCTATCTAAAAGCTTCCAAACATAGTAATTGCATCTAATTATATCACCTTTTCCGGCAGTGTGTTCCAGATAAAATAAGCCAAAATCAGCATGGTTTTGTGAAGGGGAGATTTTGCCTGACAATTCTGTTGGTATTCTTTGAGGAAATAAATAACAGGATACACAAAGGAGAGTTAGTGGATGTTGTTTACTTGGATTTTTAGAAGGTCTTTGATAAGGTGCCACAGTTGATGCTGCCAAACAAAATGGGACCCCATGCTATTAGAGAAAATATATTAGCTTGGTTAGAAGATTGGCTGAAAGGCAGAATGCAAAGAGTGGGAATAAAGGAGGCATTTTCTGGTGTTTTTCTGCAGTGGTCAGTGGTGGGTCTGCTACTTTCACATTATACAGTATATTAATGATTTGGATGATGGAATTGATGATGTGGACAAGTTTGTTGATGATACGAAGATATGTGGAGGGGCAAGCAGTATAGAGGGAGCAGGAGGAATGTAGAAGGACTTGGACAGGTTGGGAATAAAGGCATAGACTATTTTCTAAATGGAGAGATAATTCAGAAATCGGAGGTGCAAAGGGACTTGGGAGGGCTAATGCAGGATTCCCGAGGTTAATTTACAGGTTGAATGGGTAAACAAGGAAGGCAAATGCAATGTTAGCCTTCATTTTAAGAGGATTATTGTCTATTGTCTATTGACTAGAATATAAAAGCAGCGATGTAATGCTGAGGCATTATAGAACACCGCTCTGACTGCATTTGGAGAATTGTGAGCAGCTTTGGACCCCATATCTGAGGAGCTGTGTAGTGGCATTGGAGAAGGTCCAGATGAGGTTTACAAGAGTGATCCTGGGGATGATTGGGTCAATGTTTGATTAGTGTTTGACGACTCTGTACTCGCTGGATTTTATGATGAGGGGGGGGGGGGGGGATGTCATTGAAACATCAAATAATTTAAGGTCTAGATAGAGTATATGTGGAGAGGATGTTTCCACTAGTGGCAGAATCCAGGACCAGAGAGCACAGAATAAAAGAACGGAAAGGAGATGAGCAGGAGTTTATTTAGCCATAGGGTGATGAATCTGTGGAATTCATTGCCATGAACAGCTGTGGAGGCCAAATCTTTGCGTGTTTTTGAAGTGGAGCTTGATAGGTTCTTGATTAGTAACAGTGTCAAAAGTTACAGGGAGAAGGCAGAGGAATGGGGTAGAGAGGGAAAGATAGATCAGCCATGATGGAATGGCAGACCAGACTCAACGGGCTGAATGGCCTAATTCTGCTGCTATGTCTTATGAACTTATGTCACTCACTTACTGTGTAAAAAATACTTACTCCTCAGGTCCTCCTTAAAATGTCTTTCCCCCATCTTAAAACTTTGCCCTCTTGTTTTGATTGGACAACTATGTGAAAAAAGATTTGGTCCAACCATGCTCTCATAATCTTAAATGCTTCTATAAGGTCACCCCTCCTGGCAAAATGGCCTATCCAATCTCTTTCCATGATAAACATACTCCAATCCAGGAACCACCCTCATGAATCTCTCCAGCACCATAACATTCTTCTTTTCGTATGGTGACCAGAACTGCACACAGTACTCCAAGTATGGCCTAATCGGTGTTTTGTAAGATTATGCATGACATTGGTAAACTTGAAATCGTTACATTTTGTTTCCTGCTTTGAGTCATTAATATAAATAATAAACAATTATACGGCAAGAACCTATTCTTGGATATTCCATTGGTCACACCTTCCAGCCTGAAGAGGACCTATTTATTCCAATGCTTTGATTTCTCAGCGGCATACTAGTTTTTCAAACACATTGCTGTCTTCCCTCTTTCTCCTCTCTTGATCCGGAAGTCAAGTTTTACATTTGCCAATGTCAAAGGTTCATGTCATTTGAATGAACCCAAACAGCTTGTAGTCTATGTTCTTCCTGTATTTTTCTGGTGTAGTAAGTGCAACAGAAGGAATTATAAAATACTGAATTTTGTTTTAAAATATAAAACTTAGACATTACACCAAATTCCAAGTGATGAAGCTACCGTAATTGTTTATTCCAAGCTCCAATATACATATTCATAAAAGTTATCTCGGAAAGAAATTACCTGTTGTGACAATGAGTCACAAGGATTTTCCTGGAGGCAGGAACCTTAATATATTTCTTGGATTTCTATCCAATCCTGTAAAATATGATAGAGACATTTAAAAGAAAGTCATTTTCTTTAATCATCAAAACCCTCCACATAATTGGGGAAAAAAATTAAAATATAAAAATAAATCCATTGTATCTTATTCCATACATTGTTTTCATAGTTAACAACATTGACAAGTCACTGCACACTAATTATTTTTCTTCCAAAATGCCCTGTGGAGTTAATTGAATGTTCACTGCTGCCTGCAAAATGTAAATGCCCATGGCTTCCATATGTTTTAAGATGAATTCATGATTAGCTTATCACCAAGTGGCAACATTCAGTCTTCCGAAATAAGCAGTAACCCAATCCCATTAACTAGAGTTAATACCATGTTAAAAATTTAAAAAACACAAATGATCAATTCAAATCTACAAAGTAAGTACCAGCCATGGGTCATAATTAAAAATACATCCAAATCAATTGTGTAAGTCTTCCTGACGATTCCTCATGCAATCTTTAAGTGTACAGCATAATAACATTCAACATAATCAAACTGACTTATTTGTTTGTTGATGGTCGTGGAATCTGTTACAGATAATCTGAAGCACGTGACTGGAAATAAAATAAAAATGGCTCTGGTTTTACATTGGTTTTCGGTATATCCAATTGTGCAGAAAAAAGGTAAAACAATAAAGAAATAACAGAATATACAGTAGACACAAAACGCTGGAGTAACTCAGCGGGACAGGCAACATCTCTGGATAGAAGGAATGGGTGACGTTTCGGCGCGAGACCTTTCTTCAGACTGAGAGAGGGGGAGAGGGAGACAGAGATAAGGAAAGGTAAGGTGTAAAAATGAGACATCCAAAAGAGATGCAGATCATGGAAAATGTTCAATAGATCATTTTTAGCCGGGAGAAGATGATAATGAAGCAAAAAGAGATAACATTTAATCAGGGACAGTCAGACAGGTTGGAGAACAAGGAAGGGGGAGGGATGGAGAGAGAGGGAAAGCAAGGGTTACTTGAAGTTAGAAGTCATTGTTCATACCGCTGGGGTGTAAGCTGCCCAAGCGAAATATGAGGTGCTGTTCCTCCAATTTGCGTTGAGCCTCACTCTGACAGTGGAGGATGCCCAGGACAGAGTGGTCAGTGTGGGAATGGGAGGGGGAGTTTCACTGTTTAGCAACCGGGAGATCAGGTAGGTTTAGGCGGGCTGAGCGGAGGTGTTCAGTGAAACGATCGCCAAGCCTGTGCTTGGTCTCGCCGACATATAGGGGTCCACATCTGGAGCAATGGATGCAGTGGATGAGGTTGGAGGAGGTGCAAGTGAACCTCTGCCTCACTTGAAAAGACTGTCAGATTCCTTGAACAGAGTCGAGGGAGGAGGTATTGGGACAGGTGTTGCATCTCCTGCGGTTGCAGGGGAAAGTACCTGGGGAGGGGGAGGTTTGGGTGGGAAGGGACGTTAACCAGGATGTTGTGGGGGGGAACGGTCTCTACGGAAAGCAAAAGGGGTGGAGATGGGAAGATGTGGCTCGTGGTAGGATCCCGTTGGAGGTGGCAAAAATGTCTGAGGTTTATGTGTTGTATGCAACGTCTGATGGGGTGTTGTGACTGGGAGGAGGGGGAGTTAATGATGTTCATATGTTTTGCAATGGTGCAGGAGTCAAAATTACTGTGCTCAAATTGTATCCAGCTGAAATCTCTATTGTGGATATTATATAGTGATATTATATATTATATATATTATATAGTGTTGTCGGCCTTCACATGAATGCACTGGGGTTCCATCACTCGCCTTTTTACATCCAAACTAATGCTCTTTTTTGACACTTCTTTGGCATTTTCCAGCATTATAGGTTCAGTTGCTAATTAAAAAATCCCTTCACAAAACAGGATGGAATGGAATACTTTATTGTCACATGTGACAAGGCACAGTGAAATTCCTTGCTTCAATACCCAAGGTATGCAAATAACTGCCATATAGAGCGCTGCATAACTACAGGCATTAAACAGCAGCAAATTCAACAAAATACATTACTATCGGTGGTGGTGCAACGGTAGAGTCTCTGCCTTACAGTGCCAGAGACCCGGGTTCGATCCTGACTATGGGTCCTGTGTGTATGGAGTTTGTACATTCTTCCCGTGACCTACATGGGTTTTCTCCGAGATCTTTGGTTTCCTCCTACATGCCAAAGACATACAGGTTTGTAGGTTGATTGGCTTGGTTTAAATGTAAACATTTTTAATTGTCCTTGGTGTGTGTAGGGTAGTGTAAATGTGCGGGATCGCTGGTCAGTGCGGACGGTAGGCCGAAGGGCCTGTTTCCATGCTGTACCCTCTAAACTAAGCTAATCTCCATCGGGAGGCACCACCACGGTGGCTGCCTCGCCAACAGTCTGTCAGCCCTCTCTATTTTTAATATATAAAGTATGTCTTAAATGTATGTTTAATGTTTCTTGTTTTGTTTTATGTGGGGAGTGGGGTGGGGGGGGGGAAATCGGTGGAAACGTTTTCCAGTCACTTACCTTGACGGAGATGCGATTTTCCGTGTCGCATCTCCATTCCCCCCTGCGGCCTACAACGTGGAGTAGTGCGGATTTTCCTGGAGACCGGCCCGGAGCTTGAAGCCGCGGGCGTGGGGCGGACTTTAACATCGGGAGCTGCGATCCTTTGCCAAGGGTCGCCAGCGCAACTCCGACCACGGGGCCTGTGGACTTTAACACCTTGAAGCCGTGGGTCTCCGGTAAGAAGAAGCCGACTCGGGAGCTCTATACTGCGGAGTGTTCCGATCCATCCCGACGCCGGAGTTTCGATCATCCCGATGAGAGGGCTTGAACATCGGACCGTCGGCAGCGACGACTGCGGAGGGTTCAAAGGCCCCGACCATGGGTGAACAAAAGAGGAAGATGACTGAACTTTATTGCTTCCATCACAGTGAGGAATATAGATTCCACACTGGTGGATGTTTATGTTAAAGTTTATTTTATGTGGCTGTGTGTATTGTTGCTTTTCAGTTAGTATGGCTGTATGGTAACTCAAATTTCACTGTATCTTAGTTGGTGAAGTGACAATAACTGCAAACTTGAACGAACTTGAACTTGAATCTAAACTACCTGTATATGTGTAGGAAGGAACTGCAGATGCTGGTTTAGATCAAAGATACACAAAATCCTGGAGTAACTCAGCAGGACAGGCTGAAGAAAGGTCTCGACCCAAAACGTCAATTAATCCTTCTCTCCAGAGATGCTGCCTGAGTTAATCCAGCATTTTGTGTCTATCTTTAATCTAAACTATATTCTCATTCGTTGAGCAATAATTACCAGTTCAGTGTGAGCAGCTTGTAACTTTTACTGATTTAGTTACCTTCCCTCCCCAGGTTATCAAGCTTAAGTACATTCTTTGTGAAATTCATTGTCTGAAGAAGGGTCTCGACCCAAATGTCACCTATTCCTTTTCTCCAGAGATCCGCTCAGTTCCTCCAGCTTTTTGTGTCTATCTTCAGTTTAAACCAGTATCTGCATTTCCTTCCTACTTTCAATCTGCCCTCCTTTCTCTCAGCTCTGACTTCATCACTTGTCAACGCATGGAAGTTTTCCAAATAAGCTTCCTTTGTAATTAATACAGTGCTTGATGTGGATTTATTGTGCAGTCCAAAACTAATGGCAGATATTATCAACTGCTGATTGAAAGGCAAAAACCTCTTCACCTTTCTCTTTAGCTTACAATTGAAATAGCACAGACTGCATCAACAGATCATAAAATATACGACCTAATTCTCATTAGCCAAGTAGTAATGACATATGATGAACTCATTGGCCAAGTGACAGTTTTCATACTACATTCTTATTTCCCTGGAGGACATGAACAAGACAGTTGTGTTCATCTGACAACTATCTGAGCAACCTGACAACCAGGTTAATCATTAGGTTGTAAGTTATAACTTATTTTATTTCTTTGCTGTTATCTTTTATATGAAGAGACGTTGGGTCTATTGTGCATACATTCACTAACGCTTCCAAGATTACAAGGGAACTTCATCGAAAATCCAGAAAATCTTAAGAGCACAGAACAGATGTGCTGAATGGTTTGGAAGTCCAGTCCAGGGGTCATAGTCCAAGGATAAGGTGCAAGTCATTTAAGTAGGATATTAGAAGTAACCTTTCACTCAGAGATTGGTGAACTTGCCTACTACATGAAGTGAAATTAGTAAGTATATCAAGACAAAGTTGAATATTATTCTAGGGGTTAGGGGGTATCAAGGGATATAGAGAGAAAGCTGGGCTGGGTACTAAAATTGATTGACTAGTCTTGATCATATTGAATTACAGATAGCTAGACTAACATATTGCAAACATGTTGGAATCAATTATATCAATTCACCACATGCCACGCAAAGGTTACCTTGTAAAAATGGTGTTCGAAGAAAGACATTAGCATAGATAGAAGATCACTTAACCAGCGGAAGCGGTGAGCAGGCATAAGGGGTCATTTCAAGGTTGCTAACTGTTAGGGATTATTCAAGTAGTTATAAAATTAAGTGGAAATTGCAGCCATGAATTCAAAACAAGAATATCTGTTCTAAAGTACATTGAAAGTAGTAATCAATTTGAAAATTTAAAATTAAATTTGCAAACAGACAGGCTCACATGACCATGATACAGTCCCATATGCATCAGCAGAATGTAAGACAATGGGGTATGTTTATTGCCCAACATCAAACCAGAAATATTCAGCTTGTAAAAAAGACACTAAATGTTAGAGTAACTCAGTGGGTGAGGAAACATCTCATGAGAACGTTTCAAGTCGGGACCTTTATTTGAACTGTTTTTAATAGAGGAGCAAAAGCTGTAAGAGAACTTGGGATGGGACAAAGCCAGGGAAGTTTTCCTTCTCTCCTGACTAGTCTGAAGAAGGGTATCGAAACGTCACCCATTCCTTCTCTCCAGAGATGATGCCTGTCCCACTGAGTTACTCCAGCATTTTGTGCCTATCCAAGGAAGTGATAGGTGGATCAAAGAGCAGGGGAGCAGCAGGAATCTTCGAGGGGGAGCAGCGTGAAGGTCTCGCAGAACTCCCATTGGAGAGAGGAGAACTTCTTGAAAGTAGACATAATTGGAGGAGATTCCGCACTGCAGCAAGTTTTTTGAGTCTACATCTCCTCGGCATCTGCAGTGCCTTGTGTCTACAATATTCACCTTAAGTTATTTCACACCATTGTGTTGGAGATGAAGGAAGCTTCCAGACCAGACTTATTTTATCACATAACACATTAAGCATGGCTATCGACATATTTATTTGTCTATCAATTATTAGATTGTTTATGTACTCAAGAAGCCAACTCTCACAACACTAATTTTGAGTGTCTATGTTCTTCGTCTCAGAAGATTTTGGACCATCAATTTGAATTACAGTGTCCCAGCCAAGATGTTTGAATATTCAGAGGTATCCTGGCAGCTACAGCATGCTCCCATTATAAATATGTGATTCTCCAAAATTACTTGTCCACACTCAAAACGGTAAAGCCTAGTGGTTAATTATGGCCATCAAAACTGTATTTATTTTATCTCGATTTGCTTTGCTGTCACCTTCTCCTTCTCGTCATCTCTTCATCTCTTCACCAGATAAAAGCTGTCCAGGGTCTGACCCCCCAGAAGAGCATGGGTGAAGCTCAACAGACATCGTACCGGAGTTGGGCATTTCAATGCCAGCATATGGAGATGGGGGCTCTGCCAGTTCCCAGCCTGTGAATGTGGAGCAGAATAGTAAGATTAAATGAGAACTTACCAGTTTGAAGTTTGATCTTTATTTTATGAGGAGTTACGTTGGTGATTACGTGAAGAAGACCCGTCAGGGCGCCTGCGCATCAATCTTCAAAGCAGCGGTGTGAAATCACAAACAACAAGAACGAAGTAATATAGTAACCTAATAAAAGGAGTAAATTAAGAACTTCCATCTGACCTTTATGAAAGAGGGTTGGACCGTGGTGGGCACGTAATCACCAACGTAACTTCTCATAAAATAAAGATCAAACTTCAAACTGGTAAGTTCTCGTTTAATCTTACTTTTACTTCGGAGTCACGTGATTTTAAAGCTTTGTGATTTCATGCCGCAGATACAAATCCCGGCTTCTCACTGCATTGACTCGGAACGAGAAATAATCAATAATCATTAATAATGACATTTGCATGACAAATGCAGTAATTCATTTATTTGAATAAAAGAATAGTAAGATTAAACGAGAACTTACCAGTTTGAAGTTTGATCTCTATTTTATGAGGAGTTACGTTGGTGAATACGTGAAGACCCGTCAGGGCGCATGCGCGTCAATCTTCAAAGCAGCGGTGTAAAATCACAGACAACACCATAATTGAAGTAACATATTAAGATGATCAACATGAGAACTACCATTATGACCTTTTTTCTATGAGAGAGGGTTGGGCGTGGCAGGCACATAATCACCAACGTAACTCCTCATAAAATAAAGATCAAACTTCAAACTGGTAAGCTCGTTTAATCTTACTATTTTACTTCGGAGTCACGTGAGTGACTACGTGAAGATTTTAAAGCTCTGTGATTTTTATGCCGCAGATCAAAATCCCGGCTTCTCACTGCATCGATTGACTGAGTATCATCAATAATGCTGTAAACATGACATTGCATATCATGCAAAAACAAAACAGTTTTATTTTTGGTCATAAAACAACCAATAAACCCTCTTAATGTAGGGGCAACAAACGAAACAGAATTAAACAGTATTGAAAACAGACTTTAAACAATAGCAACAGCACTCAATATTGCGTTGGCAAACAGCCCTCCATCGGCAATCGGCCGATGGTAGTATTGCTGAAACACAAGTTCATTTTTCCAACCTGCGGCTTTTAATATATGGTCCATGGGAACGTCCATCGCCTTGGCCGCGGATGTTGCTACTGCGCTAGTGGAATGAGATGTAAACACATAAATGTTAATTCCTGCCTGAACCAACTCTTGCTTTAACCACCTTGAGATAGTCTGAACTGCCCCTCTTTTATGTTGGCTTTTTTTACAAATAATCCTGTTTCTTCTTGTCTTAAAGCCCTTGTGGGTTCCATGTAATGTAAGAAATGTGTCCTTACACATAAAGATGGATCTGTAGGATATGCTGAGAACACCATCTTAAATCCTGCACACCTGGCCTGCTTTGTTTGAGCACGTCATAAATATAAAACAGAACATTCTCTGTAGTCACTTCCATTCTATCTAACTGAAGTTTTTGCAAAGTCTGCACTCTGTACTGACACCAATGCCATTAGTATAGCCAATTTCATGGTTAATTTTAACAAAGTTATAGACGTGACAGGGACCCAATGACGAAGCATATTAAGAACAACGCTTACATCGCAGATTACCATATACCAAGGCTTAGGCGGTTTGGAATTAAAGATTCCTTTCATCAACCTAGATATGAGAGGGTGAGAACCTATACTTTGTGTCTGTGTACCTAGTATAAGATATGCCGACAAAGCACTTCCAGCTGTATTGATAGCAGTATAGCTAAGACCCTCATCATAATAAAGTGTAGATTAAACTCTAACACATTTTCAATAACTACAGTATCATATTGAATATTCTTTTGAACACCATATTGTTCCCATTTTTTTACATGTCATATACTGCTTTTGAGTACTCTTTCTCCAGGCTGCAGTGAGTATATCCACCGTTGGCCTAGAAAGTCCTCGACCAATGTAAGGCATTCTTAAAAACCTGCAAATTAACAGATCAATACGATCACATAATAGATGAACTTAACGCGTTACTGGATGCTCCAGCAAATTCCTACTGTTTGGAATCCGCAAAAAGGAGGTTGGATCGCTATCTGTAACATCAAAGGGTACCAAGGTTGAATCGGGCAATTTGGTATCACCAAAACCCCTGAAGCGGCATCCTGCTTCATTTTCTCAAACACCGATCTATGAGGCAGAATGGTGGGAAAATGTACACAAACATATCATCCCAATTTAGTGAAAAAGCATCAATTGCCACTGCCCCCTGGATCTGGTGCCCATGAAACATATTTTGGCCTTCCATATAGAAGTACTCTGTTCTTGAACACATCCTGGTTCAACATCCACTCTGTATTATCACAGAATTTTCATGACCTGCCATCTGGTACTACGTTAAGTTTCCCATTGCAGATAGATAGCTCCAATCCAAATATCCATACTCCAGGTCCAATTTTATTTGCCAACCTGTCACATGATAAGGATTTGATTCCACCCATGTGATTCATATAAGCAACTGCTGCAGTGTTGTGTATTTGGCACTGCACATGCAAACTAGTTTTGTTAGTGCCATAAGCCTTGAGTCCATAAAATACTCCTGGTTAATTACCCATGTTTGCAGAAGCAATGTTCATCTGTCTCCACAGCTGGGTCTTTTATCAGTAGCACCCCACCCAAGTGCTCTGACATCTGTCTGCAAAATCATGGAAGCTTGGTCCAATAACACTTTGGAACTACTAGTGGACACATGCTGAATCCACCATTGTACATCAGCAACAGCCTCTGTTGATAGAAGCATAGGTCTATTATAATGACCCCAATGTATCCTCAGTGCTTGTTCCTTTAACCTTTATAATTGTAGATAATAAAGTGTCCTCTATTGAACAGCTGGAATTGCTACTAGCAATTTCCCCAAGAGACTCGTCACCTGGCTAATTGAAGGCTGTGTGTCAGCAATTAACTTGATACGGCTCTTAATTAGCTCTACCCCTTTTTGCCTCGGCAAGGTCACAATCATGTTGATTAAGTCTATTGTGAACCCAACTAGTCAATTTGTGTCACATGTATTAATTTAGATTCCGCTGGATAGCTTATGAAGCCCAATTTTTGAAAAGTGGTTTTTACCAACTGCCACTGATGCTTCAGCTGTTTCCTTTGATTGTTCTACAATCAAGATATTATCTAGTTAAGCCATGAGCACATGCCCTTGACTTCTCATCATGCCTGGAATAGGTTTTAACAACTTTGTAATCTCTCTAGGAGCTGAAGACAAACCATTAGGCAGTGCATTTGTATTGCCATAATTGACCCATCCAGCTGAATTCTAAATATTTTATCCTGCAATGAATAGAAACTGAATCCGCATCTTTATCTCCTGAAACGTTTCCATCTTAAAATGTTTATAGCATACAAAAGGGTTTAAGACTATTCAGGTCCAGTATAATTCCGCATCCCCCATCCTTTGTTGGTCTGGGAAAGATATTGGACACAAACTGATGGCTTTGGTAAACTGCCTGAGCAATTACACCTTTATTACATAAGCTTGCAAGTTGCACCTGAACTTTCAATTGTTCAGTGATACTGGTCAAACTCCTTTTTTGGAACATGTTACATGGATAAATCAGAATTTGCATTAAGCTTTATTCCAAACCCTTCAATAACCCTCAGTATAAACATATCTGAAGTATCACATTAGATCTGTCTATATGAGAACCAGACCCACTTACCTCCTTACCACCTGGCATTCTTCCCCGGCCCCGAGCTGGGTATCTCACCTTCCCTGGCGCTGCTACAGCCGAACGCCAACTGCGCTGCATCGTAGCTTGGACTCATCCGTTGCCTGGACCAGTCTCCTCGCTTATAGGGATACTCTCCTCCAGCTCCTTCATCTGCTTTGCGAAATCCTCGTCAAACAGATTTGCCGGTTGCCCTGTGCCAGGCTGGCAGAGTGAAGCATATTTAGGATTGATGGTTGGTCTAAACGCAGTCTTGCAGAGGCAGTTGATATCAAAGTGGATACTCCACAATAGCACCACACCTTTTGTTGTAATTTGATCATGTCCTCTCCATCCACCATCCTGGCAAAGCTCGTTATGCCAGATGTCAGCAACTTTAAAATATGCTGGAGCTTCACCTCCTCCTGGGCTCTCATTTGTATGCCCATCTTGCTTCCTTACTGTCTCATCCATTGTCAGCTCCTGTAGCTGATGTGAGACTTGGTAATTTATGCTGGTGGCAAGTTCCTCACCCAGAGGCTCACCAGCGACCGACGACATGGCAAACCGTGCTGCACACCGTGCATGCCCTCATTTTGGAAGTCGTCGTCGGACTCAGGGTCAGAGCGTATCTGCCCTTCTGCACTCACCTCTTGCAAAGAGGGTGCTTTCAAGCAGGCCTCTACCAGGCACTGCCGGCGGAGCCTTCCCGACGGCCTCCCGCCCTCACAACTCCTCCTGGAGTGTGGCTTTGTGAAGCAGGCCTCTCCTAGACACTGCCAGCGGAGCCTTCCCTATGGCCTCCCGCCTGCACAACTCCTCCTGGAGTGTGGCTTTGTGAAGCAGAACCTCTCCTAGGCACTGCCAGCGGAGTCTTCCCTATGGCTTCCCGCCTGCACAACTCCTCCTGGAGTGTGGCTTTGTGAAGCAGAACCTCTCCTAGGCACTGCCAGCGGAGCCTTCCCTATGGCTTCCCGCCTGCACTCCTCCTCCTGGAGCGTCTCTGTGGCGCAGCCCCTGTATGAGCTGCTCCTTTTGGATAACCGCTGGGGAACGGTATCCTGTCCCGGACGGGACTCTCGTGGCCCGACTCTGCGGAGTCTATAGCCCTTACAGACTTGAGTTATGCCGACCGCCCGACTGGCATTGGCTGTGTACCCGGATGGGCACTTTCCGAAGTCTGTCGCCGCACCGCTACCGGCTTGCGACTCCCCCGAGGTGACAGGCTGCCTTTCAGAGACTGCGCTCCCGCAGCTCTCTCTCTCCTTGTTGGTAGCAGACCTGCACCTTGATGATTTTTTTACTTGTTCCTGTATTGTGGGAAAAACATACAGAAACAATTTTTTACTTTTTTCTTACTCCTCCAAAGTCTCCCCGACTTTGGTGGAGCTGTAATTACTCACCTGCAGGAGGAGCTCCGTCCTCCTGCTGCCGTTTGCGCCAATGCGTTAGACGTAATGATGCGCATGCGCCCTGACGGGTCTTCTTCATGTAGTCACTCACGTGACTCCGAAGTAAAATTAACAATATCCCCTTTAACCCAGGGAAATTTAAGCAGAACTTAATATAGTATCTGCAAACAGCCCCATATTGGCAATAGGCCGATGGTAAAAGTGTTGAAACACCAACTTATTAGATCACCCGGTGGCTGCGAAAATATGGTCGACGGGACGTCCTTCACCCTGGCTGCCAATGTTGCTGCTAAATCGAATGGGATGTAAAAACATCACTGTTAACACCTGCAACAACCAAAACTTGTTTTAACCATCTTAAAATAGTCTGAACTGACACTATCTTGTATGGTTTTTCGTGAATGATAAACAATCTTGTTTTCATATTTCATAAGACCTTTGTAGCCTCAATGTATTGCAACAAATATGTCTTAACACATAGACATGGATCCATGGAATATGCTAATAAAACACTCTTGAATCCGGTCACACCTGACCCTACTTCATTTGAGTAGGTCATAAAATGAAAAACATTGCATAATCCTGAGGTACTTCCATCCTGTGTATCTGTAACTTTTGTAATGTCTGCACTCTCTGTGCTTGTTACAAGTGCCATAAGCATGACTACTTTCATGCTGAACTTGGCCAAATCAGAATTGTATCAAGAGTACATTAATGAAGTAGCATAAAACAACTCCCTATTCCAGATTCCCATACCTAGGTTTAGAAGGTCTGGAATTAAAATTCCTTTCATTAATCTGGAAATGAAAGAACGAGACTCAACAGGATGTCTTTCCGACCTCATCAATAAAAAACGAGGATAATGTACTTCTGGCTGAATAAATCGCACTATAACTCAACCCCTCAAATAGAGTGTTGACAAAACCCAAGGCATTTGAACATGTGCCGTACAACATTCCATATTCTTTTGTACACAGAAAATTTCCCCCATTCTTTACATAATGGGAAAGCAGCATTTACAGAGTCACAACCTCAGATTCGCAAATGTACTGCTTTTGAGTGCTCTTCCGCCAGACTGCTGTAAGCATGTCCACAGTATGCCCAGACAATCCTCTTTTTAAAACCTGCAAATTAACAGATCCATACAGGCATATAACGGATGTTACTCTCCAACTATCGGATAAACCAGTAACTCCCTTCTTTTGGGAACCTTTATCAGAAACTGTGTCATTAATTCCAATATCGAAGGGAACCATGGCTGCGTAGACCAGTCTGGTACCACCTGTACCCCAAAGCAGCATCCTGCTTCATTTTAAGCAGACATCGGTTTATGAGGCAGAATGAGGGAAAATGCATATAAAAACATACCACCCTAATGTAGCAAGAAACATCAATCGCTACTGTCTCCCGATGTACTTCCCATAACACATATATCTGTAACTGGTGATTGAGTCTGGATAGAAACAAGTCGTATCTGGCTTCCCAAATCTGACTATTATATCATTAAAATCTTAAGGTTCAACATCCATTCTTTGTTATCATGTAAATTCCCGTAACCTGGTGTCTGCTACTATATTGAATCTACCTAGTAGATAAATAGCTGAAACCAAATATTTGTCAACACACCAAGTCCAGATTTGATTAGCCAATTTGTCATATGACACCAAATTAATTCCACCCATACAATTAATACATGCCATTGCTGTAGTGTTGTTAATTTGAAGCTGAACATGCAGATTAGTTGTATTAACAACAAGCTTGGAGCTCATAAGCCTTCCAATAGCTGTAAAACGTAGATTCTCCATGTCTGCAAAAATAATGCTTCTTCCATATTCCATCTGTCCACTGATGGATACCTTTTCTGTGGCACCAATCCTATTGCACTGACATCAGTCTGTAAGACCATGGAAGGCTGTTCAATCAGTATCTTGCTTGAACTACTGGAGACATGTTAAATCCACCACTGCAAATCAGAAGCAGCATTTGTTGTTTAACTGCATGGCCTATCAAAATTGGCCACCATGCATCTTAGTGTCTTTCTTTTTGCAGTCTGTACCTGCTGGTAGTACTATGGCCCATATTGTATTGCTGGAAATAACAATAATTTCCCTAGCAAGCTGGCCACCTGTCTTAATTGACGATTGTTGCTTTTTCACCAGCTTAATGCAACCATCAATCAGCTCTACCCTTACCCTAGGTAAATTACTACCCTGTCAATTGAATCAATTGTGAAATTAAAATAATCAATTGTTGTAAGTGGCGTTAACCTTAAATTTTCTCTGGATGAATTAAACCCAACTTTCAAAAGTGCATTGAACAATTGAGAGAGATAACTCACTAATTCTCTTGTTCGTCTTAATTAGGACATCATCCAGTTAAGCCATCAACATCTGTCCTTGGATTCTAATTAGCCCCAAAATTGGTTTTACCAATTTAGTGAAATTCTAGGAACTTAAGTTAACCCATTAGACAGAACTTTGAATTGCCATAATTGTTCATTCAGATAAATTTCAAGTATTTTTATCTTACAAATGAACAGACACTAAGTAATATACATCTTTCAGATCTATAAGTGCCATATAACATCTTTTGAAATAAGTTGTTTGGCAGTCTCAAAGTCTCCATTTTGAAGTGTCTATACTTCACAAAATTTTACATACTTGTCAGATCTAAAATACTCCTCACCTTTTTAGGTCGAGAAATTTTAAACACAATTTGGTTGTTTTGATAAACCGACCTTTCAATTACTTGTTTATAGACAAGTTTTCAATTCAGCTTGAACCTCCATCACTTCTTTTTGTGAAATTGGAGTGTTCTGCTTGGAACATGCTGGATGGCAAATCACTATTTGGATCGAATCAATTCGAAACCTTTGAATAATACTCAGAATAATAAATCTGAAGTAATTTGCTTCCAATATTTAGCTGTTTTTCCCTTAATATGTTCCCATGAGAACCAGGTCCACCTACCTCCTTTGTCACCTGAGTGACCTGTGGTCCCTGGCTCCTGGCAGGAAAAAAACATGCTTTTTTGTTTTCCCGCTGCAGGACACCAACTGCGCCCCTGCTTCAATGGTCGATTTGTTCCTGGTGTAGGCCCAGGATTTTGTATGATGTCTGAAAGGATACCTCCTCTTTGCAGACTTGCCGACCATTGATGTTTTGATCAACCTTGCTGTTTTTGCCTCATCATCCAACTCTTTCCCACGTTTCGTGAGGTTTTTTCTCTGAAGAGTAAGTTGAATGACTGCACATTGCTGGGCTTTACAGAGTTGCTGCAACTTGGGTTGATGGTGGACCGAATGGCATACTTCCTGAAACAATTCATCTCGAAGTGGGCGCTACAAAGCAACCCTAGTGCCTCTTGATGCATGTCCATCCCTGGCCTCCATCCATTGTTCTTGCAAAAATGCAGTTGTTCCTCAACCCAGCAGCTCAATATTCTCTGCAGTTTACTTTTCTTAGGCTCACATGCCCTCGCCCATCTGACCCCTGATATCTTGGTTCACTGCTAGTACTTTCAGCAATACGCAGTTCCTTGGGGTCTCATGCCTTTTTGGCATTTTCATCCATCGTAAGCTACTAGAGCTGATGGAAGACACAATAGTTGATCGCAGAGGCCACTTCCTTTCCCAGTAGCTCTTCTGACTCTGACGGGGCAGCGAATCGTACTGCCAGGAGTAAACATCTGGCAGCTGCCGTCTTTGCTTGTATCGGCCTCACCATCAGATTCAGGGTCTTAATTCTCACAGAGCAGCGAATCATACTACCAGGAATAGAGCATCTGACAGCTGCCGTCTTCGCTAGTATCGGAAACTCTGCTGACCCTGTGCACGCGCCTCTTCAATGAGGGTACTCTTAAACAGCTCTTTGCTAGGTGCTGCTGACCTGGCTTCTGGAGCCTGGCTTTGGTTACACTCTTCCCTGAATGTGCTTTTCTCCAGTAACCTGTGTAACAGGCTTTTCATCTGAGAAATCAGCTCAAAAGCGGTATCCAGCCCTGGAGTCGCATCCTCCTGATCGGACTCCTCCTCCGTGGGCCTCATGGACTTGACTTTAGCCTTGCGCCCCACTGGCGGTGAATGAGTTATTTTCAACCCCAAGTCCACAGTCGCTCTACGCTCCCAGCCGGCGACTGTACAGGGGTCTGAGGCAGCTGTTCGCCGACCGCAAACTTGCGACTTTCCACCGGCTTTGCCGCTCGCCTCTTCCCCTTGTCCGTTTTTTTGCAAGGCACATGTGGAAAAAATCCCCACAGACCCACTGCAAACGGATCCGGAAACTATTGAAAAAGTTTTTACTTACCTTGTTGTTGACAACTACATTTCCACTAGAGGAGCGCTGCTCCTCACGTCCGTTCGCGCCAATGCGTCTGACGTAATGACGCGCAGGCGCTCTGACGGGTCTTCTTCACGTAGTCACTCACGTGACTCCGAAGTAAAACAACAGACAGCCAACCATGTCATCTCTGGGTGCCCGCTCTACCACCCACCAAATGGAGCTCAGGGCCTGGCAGATATTGACGCAGAGAAAACAACCTGGCTTGAGATCTAACTATTCCTTTGGTTTATGTTTCATTCGCAAGAAGAAGACCTTCTCCTAGCTAACAATGATCTATTCTACATTTTCCTTGATCTCATCTCTTTTGATGTCTCATTTTCACATATCTTACCCTTCCTTATCTTTGTGTGTCACTCTCCCCAGTCTCTCAGTCTGAAGAAGGGTCTTGACCCAAAACACCACCCATTCCTTCCATCCAGAGATGCTGCCTGTCCCGCTGAGTTACTCCAGCATTTTGTGTCTATCTTTGGTGTAAACCGGCATCTGCAGTTCCTTCCTACACATTTAATCATTTATTGTTGACATGGTATTTGAAACATATATAAATTCAATGTATTGTGAGTGTGAGGGTTCTACAGATGTGGTCTCCAAGGGAATGTTGGTTTCTCTTGATGAATAAAGACTTTTATATAAATCAGCTTCAGAGTCAGTTCAAAAGGTCACACCACTAACGTGCAATCAGCCCAGTGTTGCAGGAATCATTGCTGGCATGTCAACTTTTTCTGATGCATCAATGATTTAGAGTAATAAAGCAAATGTACTGTAGCAACATTTTCAGAACATTCTTTTAAGGTGGGGTGTATAGGAAAGAACTGCAGATGCTGGTTTCAACCAAAGATAGACACAAAATGCTGGAGTAACTTAGCGGGACAGGTAGCATCACTGGAGAGAAGGAATGGGTGATGTTTCGGTTCGAGACCCTTCTTCAGTCTGAGAGTCGGGGAGAGGGATCTGAAGATGAAGATGCTGCCTGTCCCACTGAGTTACTCAAGACCTTCCCGTCAACGGAGGGCTCGAGGCCCACGACCGAGGAAGAACAAAAGGAAGGACTTGAACTTTATTTTGCCTTCCATCACAGTGAGGAATGTGTAGGAGTCACTGTGGTGGATGTTCATGTTAAAATGTGTTTTTGAGTGATTTGTTGCTTTTAATTGTATGACTGACCTGGCCAATGAAATTCCTCGTATGTTGCAAAACATACTTGGCGAATAAAGTGTGATTCTGATTCTGATTCTGATTCTGAAGAATGTATGGGGTTGGCCTGAACTGAATGGAGTTTAGAACAACGAGAAAAAACAGCATGTGAGATATTTAGGGGATTGGAAGGGATAGGTGGGAGGTTGCTTCCCCAATGGGCATGGTCTCAGAATAATGGGGGCACCCATTTGAGACTGTGATTGAGAAAGAATTTATTCTCTAAATCTTTGGAACTCCTTACTCCAGAAAGCGGTAGAGGCTAAATCCTTGATTGTATTCAAAGCTGAGATCGATAGATTTTTAATCAGGGAAGTATAATGGGGTTAGAATGGAAAGGTGGTCTTGAGAAAAGGTGGGCCAGTCATGATCCTATTTAAGATTGCAGTACACTCGAGGAGCTGGATGACCTACATCGGTTTTATTTCTTATTATAGTTTGGACATGGTTTATGGATGAGGGAAAAACCTTGAGATGTCAGGAAGTAAATCACTTGCCTGGCTCACTTACTTGCTCATGCACTGTGTTTATTGGTCTGGTCCAATTAAGTTCTGGTATATGCTACCCTGAGGGTGTTGATGGTGGGAGATTTGGAAATAGTAATGCCATCTAATATCAAGAGTAGGTGGTTAGACTCTTGATGGAGATAGTCATTGCCTGGCGCTTTTCTTTACTACTTTCTATTATCAAACCTGGCTTGAATGAAATATACTTGGATAGCACAGGAGAAGGACACAGGCCCACTGTGGGCAAATGGGATTAGTGTAGATAGGCATCACAATAAGCATGGATAAGGCCATCTCTGTGCTGTACATTTCCATGATTCTATGACAGTATTGATAAAGCCGGGTTGCACCATCAGCGATGGCAGCCTCGCCAACAGTCTGTCTGTCTTTTCATCTTTTTTGTTAATTTTAGTGTGCTTTAAATGTATGTTTTAATGTTCCCTGGTTTGTTTTATGTGGGGGGAGGTGGGGCAGGGGGTCGGGGGAAACTTTTTTCAATCTCTTACCTTGCCAGAGATGCGATCGTTTTCCGGATCGTATCTCCGGTCGCTCTGCGGCCTAACATCATGGAGCTGGCGGCCTTGCTCCAGACTGACTTTGAGCCCCACTGCGGGGATGTGAACTTATCATTGTAGACAATCCCTTGCCTGGGATCGACGCTTCAACCGCGTCCCGCGGATTTCAACATCGAGGAGCTTCAAGCCTCGGGTAGAGACTGATGTCGGGAAGCTCCAAGCCCCACGAGGTTCGACCAGCCCCGACCCGGAGTCCGATTGCCCGACGCAGGGAGCTGAGCCCCCTGATGTGGGAGCTTGATCTCCCCGATGCGGAGGGTTCGACCGCCAGCTGCAGGAGCCAAGATCGCCCTGACAACGGAAGGTTTGAGTGCCCCGACTGCGGGAGAACAAAGGGAAGAAGATTGAACTTTTTTTGCCTTCCATCACAGTGAGGAATGTGGGGGAGTCGCTGTGGTGGATGTTCATGTTAAAAATGTATTTGGGTGTCTTGTTGCTCTTTATGGGTATGACTGTAAGGCAAATCAAATTCCTCATGTTGCAAAACATACTTGGCTAATAAATTACTATTATGATTATGATTATGATTATTATTATGATTATGATTATGATCTTCCACCTCCTTGCTCTTAATCGATTAAGAGAATGGGTGGTAATTATTCAGATTGGACTTGACCTGCTTATTTAAAACTGTTTATATCTGGGCAATTTTCCTTGATGCTGCTAGTTCGAGCTCAAATCTTGAGTACTATAACCAAGTCGTTGTCTGCTACAGAAGCCTTTTCTATATAGTAATTTTTGAAAAGCTGTTTTTTGATGCCATATCAAAATGAATTGAGTTTTCTAAAAAACTGGCTTCTTTGAAAGTGGTGATCTCTGGAAGAAGTCAAGATGGATGCAGAGTTTCAAACTATTACTTTATACCACTGCATTGCCATCTCTGATGGATCTACCCTCTGGAGGGACACCCATTGATTGTTGTTGAGTAAACTGGCATTCTGTCTCTCTGATAAGTAGGATCAGCCTGTGATCTGGTTCTCACAATTTAAACAGCAGTCTCCAGGTATTTTTGAGATGGACTTTGCAATGTCCACTGGATGCCTGGACCCCATCCTCCTCCCTGGGGGTTTGGAATCACAGTATGTGTGAGGAGAGCAGATTTCTTCGTCAAAAGGGCATTCGTGCACAAGAAGGGTTTTTATAACAATCCAATAATTTTATGGTCATCATAAGCAATGACTGCAGAGACACAAGAAGCCCTTGTTTAACCATTTGTCTATCAACCCCAACCCCTCACTGGCATCCACATATTACCAGCCAGGCCTTCTCCTGCCCCTCCTCTCTTCCAGCTTTCTTCCCCCCACCCCAACTACAATCAGTCTGAAGAAGGATCTCGATCAAAAACATCAGCTTTCCATATTCGCGAGAGATGATGCCTGACCCATTGAGTTACTCCAGCATGTGTATCATTTCTTGTAAACCAGCATCTGCATTTCCTTGTTTCCATGTTGAATCAGTCTATATTTATCCATTTCCCGTTGTAATGTGGCAATTGTTACGACTGGCCTGCTTTAGATGCCACCCTGCTTCCTGAGGGTATAGAATTGTAGTATGGGTGAGGATGGCAGATTTCTTCTCCAGAAGGGCATTTGTGCTCCAGGAGTGATTTTACTTCGGAGTCACGTGAGTGACTACGTGAAGAACCCCGCCAGTGCGCCTGCGCGTCATTACGTCAGACGCCTTGACGCAAACGGACGTGAGGAGCAGTGCTCCTCGAGTGGTTTGTAGTTTTTACAAGGCAAGTAAAAACTTTTTTACAGGTTTTCCAGGTCCGTTTACTGTGGGTCTATGGTGATTTTTTCCACAGACGCAATGGGAAAAAACGGACAGGGGGAAGAGGCGAGCGACATAGCCGACAGAAGTCGGGAAAGTCGGGAGTCCGCGGTTAGAGACCAACTGCCTCTAAACCCCGGTACAGTCGCCAGCGGTGAGCATAGCGACTGTGGACCTGGGGCTGGTGAAAACACAGTCAGCGCCTGTCGGGCAAAAGACAAAGTTTAAATCCCAACGGAGGGAGTCCCAGGCAATGAAGAAGCTCCAGGGCTAGATACTGCTTTAGAGCGTATTGCCCAAATAGAAAGCCTTTTACACAGGCTGTTGGAGCAAAGTTCACTCAGGAAGGAGTGTTCTGAAAGCCAAGCTGCTGGAAACAGCTCAAACAGCTCCTGGTACAGGGCTAGATACTGCTTTCGAGCGTATTGCCCAAATAGAAGCCTTTTTCATAGGTTGTTGGAGCAAAAGTTCACTCAGGAAGGAGTGTACTGTAATCCAAGCTGCAGGAGCAGCTTAACAGCACCTGGCTCAGGGCTGATGGAATGCACCCTCAGGAATGAGGAGCGTGCTACGGGTCATGAGATTTCAGACCCCGACTCTGACGGTGAGGCTGTACAAGGCGATGAAAGGCAGCTGCCAGATGTTCCACCCCTGGTAGTAGGATTCGCTGCCCCGTCAGGGTCAGGAGAGCCATTAGGAAGAACTGGCCTCCTTAATAAATTACTTGGTTTACCATTAGCTGGAACAGCATGAAATGGATGAGACTGCAAGAGTATCTGGAATCAGTTGCAGAGAATATTAAAGCTGCTGGGTTCTGGAATAACTGCTTTTACCAGAATAGCAGGTAACAACCAAAAGATGACGAAGTTGCATCAGCAAGCACTGGGGTTGCTATGCAGCACCCACTTCGAGAAGTGCTATACGGTCTACTATGAATCCGAAATTCGCAGCACTCTGCAAACCAAGTAATATATAAATTACCCAACTTACTCTTTGGAGAGATCTCGGGAGACGTATTAAAGAGTTGGAAGATGAAGCGAAAACAGGATTGATGAAGACATCAATGGTTGTGAAGTCTGTAAAGAGGAAGTATCCTTTCAGACGTCATACGGATCCTGGACCAAGTCGCTCATCAACGCAGGGACGTAGTTGGCGGCCTGCAGCGGGAGCAAGAACCAGTGGGCCTGCTTCCGGGAGAACCCAGGAATCTCAGGGTACTCAAATGATTCAAGAGGTAGGTGGACCTGGTTCTCATGGGAACATACTAACTGGATTAAGTCCAAAAGTTGGAGGCAGGTTACATTTCTTCCATAATAATTGGAAGAAAATTACTTCAGATGTGGTAATCCTGAATAATATACAAGGATTTCGAATTGAATTCAATCCAAATTATGATTTGCCTGTTCAGCATGTTCCTAGCCGAACTCTGCACTTTGTACAAAAAGAAGTGATGGAGGTTCAGGTTGCAATTGAAACCCTATATAAAAAAGGGGTATTGAAAAATCAGTCTACCAAAGTCACCAATTTGTGTCAAATATATTCCCTCGATCAAAAAAGGATGGAGGATGTAGGATTCTTGTAGATTTGATAAATCTGAATCCTTTTGTGCAATTTAGACATTTTAAAATGGAAACATTTGTGACTGCCAAACAGCTTATTTCAGAAGCATGTTATATGGCAACTATAGACTTGAAAGATGCATATTATTCAGTGTCTGTTCATTCAGAAGATAGGAAGTATCTTAAATTTAAATGGATGAACCAGTTGTGGCAGTTCAAAGCTCTGCCTAATGGGTTAATATCTGCACCCAGAATATTCACAAAATTGTTAAAACCAATTCTGGGCTTGCTGAGTAGCCAGGGGCATGTACTAATGGCATATTTGGATGATGTCTTGTTTATAGGAAAGACAAAACAGTCAACAGAAGTATCTGTTGCAGTTGTGAAATCAACTTTTGAAAATTTGGGGTTTCTAATTCATCCACAGAAATCTAGGTTAACACCATGTACCTCTATTAATTATTTGGGGTTCACAATTGATTCAGTCCAAATGAATATTACATTGCCCAGGGAAAAGGGTGGATTTGATTAAAGATTGCAGTAATCTCCTAAATGAGCAAAAACCTTCAATTAGACAGGTGGCTCGTGTACTGGGAAAATTAGTAGCAGCATTCCCAGCAGTCCAATTCGGACCATTACATTATCAACAGCTGCAGAGACTTAAAGAACAGGCACCGAGAATGCATGTTGGTCATTTTGATAGAACCATGCAACTAACAACAAATGCTGTTTCTGATCTGCAGTGGTGGATTCTACATGTCTCAAGCAGTTCCAGCAAAGTGCTGATTGAACAACCTTCCATGATATTACAAACTGATGTCAGTGCACCAGGATGGGGTGCAACTGACTTAACATCTAGCTGAGGAGGCAGATGGAATCAGGAAGAGTCATTGTTACTGCAGACATGGGGAATTAACTATTTGGAGCTTCTAGGATGTTTCTATGGGCTCCAAGCTTATTGTTCTAACACAACTAATAAGCATGTTCAAGTTCAAATTGATAACACAACAGTAGTTGTTTATATTAATGATATGGAATTAAGTCGGTGTCTTGTGACAAAATGGTTAATCAACTTTGGGCTTGGTGTATTGAAAAGAACATTTGGATTTCAGCTATCTATCTACTAGGTAGAATGAACGATAGCAGACACCAGGTCACGAAAAGTTCCATGATAATAAAGAATGGATGTTGAATCAAGAGGTATTCAATGATATAGTCATCAGATTTGGAATGACCGACATCGACTTGAATCATCAGCTATCGAGATATGTCTCATGGAAACCAGATCCAGGAGCAGTGGCGATTGATGCTTTCTCGCTACATTGGGGTGGTATGTTTTCATATATATTTCCACCTTTCTGCCTCATAAGCCAATGTTTGCTTAAAATCAGGCAAGATGCTGCTTCAAGGGTATTGGTAGTACCAGATTGGCCTACACAGCCATGGTATCCGTTGATATTAGAATTAACAACACAAATGTTGATGAAAGTCCCAAAAAATAGTAATTTATTGCTGCACCCTGTACAGGGGAACAACATCCATTATATGATCGTTTGGATTTGTTGATTTGCAGGTTTTAAGAATGCCTCTTCTGGGACGAGGACTGTCTGAGCATATTGTGGACATGCTTACGGCAGCCTGGAGGAAGAGCACTCAAAAACAGTACCTTTCTTATATTAAGAAATGGGAAGAGTTCTGGGTACAAAATAATGTGCAATAAAGTACTGCAGATATTTCAAATGTTTAGAATTTCTGTCAAAACTTTATTATGATGAAGGTCTGAGTTGTAGTGCAATTAATTCAGCCAGAAGTGCATTGTCCTCATATTTGGTTCTGGATTCAGAAAGAAACTCAATTGGGTCACACCCAATTGTTTCCAGATTAATGAAAGGAATCTTTAATTCCAAACCACCGAAACCTAGGTACGTGACAATCTGGGATGTAAGTGTGGTACTGAAACTACTTCGTGATGGTCATCAAGTGTGTCTTTACCTTTGGTCAAGCTCAGTATGAAAGTATTCATGTTTATGGCATGAGTGACAGCACAACGAGTGCAAACACTTGGAAAATTACAAATAGACAGTATGGAAGTAACTGAAGACAAGGTTACATTCTATATCTATGACCTACTAAAGCAAATTAGGCCAGGTGTGACAGGATTTAAAATTATGCTGGCAGCATATCCAAATGATCCATGTCTTTGTATTAAGACATATTTATTACAATACATTGAGGTCACAAAGAATTTGAGAATACGGAAACTGGGTTTTTGATCACACACAAGAAACCACACAAGAGAGTTTCAATACAGACTATTTCCAGATGGATAAAAGAAGTCTCAACAGCTGCTGGTATTAACACTTATGTTTTTACGTCTCACTCGACTAGGGCAGCTGAAATGTCGGCGGCCAGGGCAAAAGACGGCCCCGTCGACCATATCCTCGCAGCCGCCGGGTGGTCCAATGAGTTGATGTTTCAACATTTTTACCATCGGCCTATTGTTAATGCGGGGTTGTTTGCAGAAACTATTTTAAGTTCTGTGTAAATTCCTCTGGTTTAAAGGGGATCTGATTCATTTCATTCTTGAAATGAATTACTGCATTTGTGGTACAAATGTTATTATGAATGCATGATTGATTATTCTCGTTCCGAGTCAATCTATGCAGTGAGAAGCCGGGATTGATCCACGCATGAAATCACAAAGCTTTAAAATCTTCACGTAGTCACTCACGTGACTCCGAAGTAAAATAGTAAGATTAAACGAGAACTTACCTAAGTTTGAAGTTTGATCTTTATTTTATGAGGAGTTACGTAGGTGATTACGTGCCCACCACGACCCTACCCTCTATCATAAAGGTCAGATGGAAGTTCTTGTCTTACTCGTTTTAGTATGAGACTATATTACTTCGGTTGTTGTTTTTTGTGATTTCACACCGCTGCTTTGAAGATTGACGCGCAGGCGCACTGGCGGGGTTCTTCACGTAATCACCTACGTAACTCCTCATAAAATAAAGATCAAACTTCAAACTTAGGTAAGTTCTCGTTTAATCTTACTATTTTATAACAATCCAGTGATTTTCGTAAGCAATGATTGCGGAGACACAAGAGACTGCAAACTGCAGGTTCAGGTGCACCTCCTCTAACCTCATCTACACCATCCGGTGTTCCTCGATGTGGCCTCCTGTACATTGGTGAGACCACCACAGACTCAGTGATTGCTTTGCCGAATGTTTGCACTCAGTCCGCCAAAGCCGACTGGATCTCCCGGCTGCTAATCATTTTAACTCCCCTTCCCATTCCCATAGTGAACTTTCTGTCCTGGGTCTCCTTCATTTGCAGAGTGAAGCCTCATGCAACAGGAGGAACAGCACCTCATATTCTGATTGGGTAGCTTACATTGAATTCTCCAATTCCAGATAACTAACCCACAAACAGCCCTCATCCTCCTCCCTTTTCTCCCCCAAGAACCCCCTGCCCACCCTCTCCCCCCCACCCACTCCTGTCCCTTGAACCCTGGCTGACCTTGCACCCTTTTCTCCCCTTCCCCCCCCCCAACCCTTCCCCCCCTGCTCCATTTGCATCGTTTCGGATGGCTACACAATTTACAACTTTTCTATCTCCAAGCTTAACAATCAGCAACTCTTTATCCTTTTCAGGTTTACATCTGTCTTTTCATCCCTAGCCCTCGTCCAACAATCAACCCCCCCCCCCCCCTCGCCCATGTTCACCTATTACGGCCATGCTCTGTCCAGCTCCTCCTCTCTTCCAGCTATCTTTCCCACTCCCCTGCAATCAGTCTGAAGAAGGGTCCCGACCCAAACCGTCACCTATCCACGTACTCCAGGGATGCTGCCTGACCCGCTGAGGTACTCCAGAATTTTGTGTCTTTCCTGTTGATGCTAGACTCTGGAGCAGCGAACAATCTGCTGGAGGAACTCAGAAGGTCGAGCAGCATCTGTGAATGGAAAGGAATCATGGTTCATCGACAGATGCTGCATGACCAACTGAGTTCATTCAGCAGATTGTTTGTCGGTCCATGTTGTCGTGAATTTGAGAATTATAAGGAAGATGAGTAGGTTTTCGTTTGATTAATGCTAGAGCTCACATACTGAGGAAGCATGATGGGAAAAATGGCCGAGACATGTAGTTAAATTAGCTAAGGTTGAAACATTCTGGTGAGAAGTGCAGGCTTTCTTATTTATTGGGGGAAGGATAGTCCTTTGCAGTTCTGTCCAGGTTCTTATCTGTTGCAATCGTGCATTACAGCTGCTCTTTGTCGCTGTGTTTAGCAAGCAAGTCTCCCAAAGGGTAACAAACAATCTCTTTTACAAGGGGACTGCATTTGCCGAGTAGAATCTGGACATTTACGGCATCTACCTGGTAGATATATGGGAGGATTTACAAAACAACAAGAAACGTAAGATTAAAAGTTGACTCTGGGGAAAGACAAAGATGAAAGGTTACAGAGTCATTGATTAATGATGGTTTATTTCAACTCCACAATTAACCATTGAGGCATAACAATCCAACAGTTACCATAGGATTTGGAAGCAGCTTGTCCCGCAGGCGATTTTTTGGGCGACTACAGGCAACTGCCACAAAATTTCCAAACATGTTGAAAATTTTTAGGCGACAGTGGCGACAATTTCTGCTGTCATAGGTTGCAGTAGGTTGACATAGGTGTTGTCGTAGATTGTCGTAGGTGCTGTTGTAGGTTGTTGCCAGGTGTCGTAGGTGAATTCCATTAAAACTAGTCCCTGGTAGTCGCCTAAAGAGTCGCCTAAGTGGGACAGGCCTATAACGGATTTCCCGATGTACATTGCTAATAAACCAACTTGTTCGATGGACTCACCACTGATCTATGAGCTGTTTTATTTTGTGTCTGTGCCTATCTGAGTAAAGCCAGATGAGGGTGCGGGTAATGTGCAAAATGCCATCCTACGGTCCAAAATCATTTATTAGTTTTTCTTTATTCTCGATAATTAACTAAATTACAATTTTGCAACTACCATATTATGATTTTACTTCGGAGTCATGTGAGTGACTACGTGAAGACCCCACCAGCACGCATGCGCGTCATATCGTCTATCGCATTGCGTATGGCTGGCGGGGGTGCATGATGCTCGTGCCAGCGGTCAGACCTGAAGGTAAGTTTTTAAAACTTTTTCCAGGTTATATCTTCTTGCAGGAACCTCTGCTTAGAGGTCCTGCTAAAGTCCCGGGGCGAAGTCAGGACGGAGGGGGGAACCCCAGTCACGGACTACAGGGAATCCCGGTCACGACCTCGGGGAATCCCGCCCACGGACCAAGGGAACCTGCTCGGAAGGTTCCCTTGTGGGTAGCGGGCGGCGGTGAATTCGCCTTTCGTGCCGCTGCCGGTAGAACCAGCGACTTCATACTGGTGCCGGTGGCACCTGGACAAACACAGCGGGGATACCCCCCCCTCCCCCCCCCCGACTAGGTAATCCCGGCTATCCCTTTTAAGGGCCGGGAGGGG
>JAXLNO010002930.1:0-41040 GCA_038087875.1 Malacoraja senta | reverse complement strand
GACTCCCAACAGTGCAGTTCATCAGTACCATCTCTACTTAATCTCCCGCCCACTCTTCCCCCTTGTTAAATAGTCCTCTAAACTACTCTCTATTAAATGCCTATCCACTTTTTTGAAGGCACTGTCTTTGCTTCCAACACTCTTACAGACAGCATATTCCAAATCACAATTGCACAAATATCTTTGCATCCTCCTTATATCATTTGCCATAACCATATGTGTGTCCCACTGAATTATCTGCTAATGGCAAAGGTTTTTCTACCTAAATGATCTTTTAACATCTCTAAAATTTCCTCTCAGCTCTCTTTTTATCCAAGGAGAACAGACTCATCTATTCCAACATAATCTTGTGCTAAACTCACTTGACTTTGAAACCAATGTAGTATTCAGAAAATGCTGGAATAATTATTACTCTGAAGTGTTGATGGAGAAAGAGAGAGAGAATTCAACATTCAAGGTAAATTCAAGATGAAAACAAAAACAGATTTTATACAAGTAGAGGCATGTAAAATTAGGGAGGAAAGACAAAACAAAGGGAAACAGGTTATTATGGATGTTAGTGCAAGTTAAAATGGAGTAGCAATGGAACAAGTAAAACGGAGGGGGGGGTGCAGGGGGGGTTGTGGGGGAGGGGGTGTGGGCAGGGGGGTGGTGTGGGAGGGGGGTGTGTGGGAGGGGGGTGTGTGTGAGGGGTGTGTGAGCGGGGGAGGGGTTGTGGGGGGGAGGGGGGTTGTGGGTGGGGGGTTGTGGAGGGGAGGGGTGTGTGGGGAGGGGGGGGTTGTGGAGGGTGTGTGTGTGGGAGGGGGTTGTGGAGGGAGGGGTGTGTGGGCGGGGGCAGTAGTGGAGGGAGGGGGGATGTGGGCTGGGGGGAGGGGTTGTGGGGGAGGGGTGTATGGGCAGGAGGGTTGTTGGGTGGATGGGTGTGTGGGTGGGGGGTTTGTGGGGGAGAGGGGTGTGTGGGCGGGCAGGAGGGGTTGTGGGGGGTGGGGGGGTGTGGGGGAGAGGGGTGTGGGTGGGCAGGAGCGGTTGTGGGGGTGGGGGGTGTGGGCGGGGGGGTTGTGGGGGAGATGGGTGTGACGGCGGGGGGGGGGGGGTTTGTGGGGAGGGGGGTGTGGGTGGGGGGGGGGTTGTGGAGGGAGTGAGTGTGTGGGCGGGGGGGTTGTTGGGGGGATGGGTGTGTGGGCGGGGGATTGTGGGGGGAGGGGGGTAGTGAGGGGGGATGGATTGTGTGGGCGGGGGGGGGGGGCTTGTGGGGGAGGTGGGTGTGCGGGCGGGGGGGAAGGGAGGGAGAGAGCTCAGAGAAAAGACGGGGGAAGAGCCATGGGGGAGAGGGGGGTATCACGGAGGAGGCAGGCAGGGGCCAGCGAGGGGGACCAGAGGGGAAGGGGCTGGAGCTGGCGGTGCGATGGGGACTCTCAGTGGGCGCTAGTCGCTGGTCGTTCCCCTCCGCCGGGATCAGAATCTCCGCTTTCCATTTACGTTCAGCAACAGACTGGTTCCACCAAGATGCAGGACAGAATGCCACAGGAGATCCTTCTTCCCTGTGGTTATCAAACTGTACAACTCCTCCCCCTTCTGATGTGGTAGACTGAGATGGACTCCCCTCCCCACTCCCCCCCCCCCCCCCAATCTTTGTGCATCCCCAATCCTTTCAACTCGTCACTTTAATTTCATTTTTAATTTCATGTTTCATGTATTATGTGTTTTTTTGACTGTTGGCAGATCAATTTCCCTCCTGGGATAAATAAAATTCTATCTTATCGTATCGTATTGAGTTTGATTTGATTGT
The DNA here is from genome assembly GCA_038087875.1 of Malacoraja senta. Taxonomy (NCBI): domain Eukaryota; kingdom Metazoa; phylum Chordata; class Chondrichthyes; order Rajiformes; family Rajidae; genus Malacoraja; species Malacoraja senta. The sequence continues at coordinate 39,251 of JAXLNO010002930.1, read as the reverse complement.
ATTGATGTATAGTATTATCTGATTGGATAGCATGCAATGCAAAGCTTTTCACTGTACCTCGGTGCACATGAGAATAATAAACCTAAACCTATGTCCTTAGTGCAACCAAAGATAGTTCATAGCAGAGATAGGTGTAGTGTTCAAGAGCCTAATGGTTCTTGAACACTACAACACTACACTTGAAGAAGCTGTTCTTGAAACTGTAAGTTGTACCTTCCAGTAGCTAGATGAGAGCATTGGTAGTGTGTCTTTGATGATTTTAGTTGCCCTTTTGAGCCTCCAATAGACCGCTTCGTTTAGACCCGATGGTGGGGAGGTCAGTACCTGTGATGGACTGGGCAGTGTCTACTACCTCTCTGTAATCTCCTTCATTCCTGGGTGTTCGAGTTGCTAAACCAGACTGTGAGGCAACCAGAGAGTTTGCTCTTTACCATGCATCTGTAGAAATTCAAGAGAGTATTGATCAACATACTGAATCTCCTCAATCTTCCAAGCAAGTCGAGGCATTGATTGGGTTCTGAAATAAAATCAGAAATCCCCAACAAACAGCTGGAATCTCTGGAGAGAGAAACTTATTAATATTTCAGGTCGATCACCATCCAGCAGAAGATCATCGACCTGGAATGCTAATTTTGGTCCTCTCTCTCCACATGCTACTTGACATGCTGAGTATTCTCAGCAATTATATACGAACAGTAGTTGTTTGATCAAAAGAACACAAAAGGAATCAATTTGGCTCATCTAGTTATGAATGGGCAGACAAAGGCAAAAGGGACTAGCTTGGATGGGGCAGACAAAAATGCTGGAGAAACTCAGCGGGTGAGGCAGCATCTATGGAGCATCTATGCTGCCTCACACGCTGAGTTTCTCCAGCATTTTTGTCTACCTTCGATTTTCCAGCATCTGCAGTTACAGCTTGGATGGGGCATCTTGGTTAGCATAGATGAGTTGGGCCAAATGGCCTGTTTCCATGCTTTATCATTCTATAAATCTAAGTCTGTGCTGACTCCCAACAGTGCAGTTTCATCAGTACCATCTCTACTTAATCTCCCGCCCACTCTTCCCCCTTGTTAAATAGTCCTCTAAACTACTCTCTATTAAATGCCTATCCACTTTTTTGAAGGCACTGTCTTTGCTTCCAACACTCTTACAGACAGCATATTCCAAATCACAATTGCACAAATATCTTTGCATCCTCCTTATATCATTTGCCATAACCTTATGTGTGTCCCACTGAATTATCTGCTAATGGAAAAAGTTTTTCTACCTAAATGATCTTTTAACATCTCTAAAATTTCCTCTCAGCTCTCTTTTTATCCAAGGAGAACAGACTCATCTATTCCAACATAATCTTGTGCTAAACTCACTTGACTTTGAAACCAATGTAGTATTCAGAAAATGCTGGAATAATTATTACTCTGAAGTGTTGATGGAGAAAGAGAGAGAGAATTCAACATTCAAGGTAAATTCAAGATGAAAACAAAAACAGATTTTATACAAGTAGAGGCATGTAAAATTAGGGAGGAAAGACAAAACAAAGGGAAACAGGTTATTATGGATGTTAGTGCAAGTTAAAATGGAGTAGCAATGGAACAAGTAAAACGGAGGGGGGGGTGTGCAGGGGGGTTGTGGGGGGAGGGGGGGTTGTGGGGGGAGGGGGGTTGTGTGGGCGGGGGGTGGTGTGGGAGGGGGGTGTGTGTGGGAGGGGTGTGTGTGTGAGCGGGGGAGGGGTTGTGGGGGGAGGGGGGTTGTGGGTGGGGGGTTGTGGAGGGGATGGGTGTGTGGGAGGGGGAGTTGGGGGAGGGGGTGTGTGGGCAGGGGGGGTTGTGTGGGAGGGGGGTGTTTGTGGGAGGGGGGTGTGTGTGGGAGGGGGGTGTGTGTGAGGTGTGTGTGTGAGCGGGGGAGGGGTTGTGGGGGGAAGGGGGTTGTGGGTGGGGGGGTTGTGGGGGGGTGGGTGTGTGGGAGGGGGGAGTTGGGGGAGGGGGGGTGTGGGCGGGGGGGGGGGTTGTGGAGGGAGGGGCGTGTGTGGGCGGGGGCAGTTGTGGAGGGAGGGGGGTGTGGGCTGGGGGGAGCGGTTGTGGGGGGAGGGGTGTGTGGGCAGGAGGGTTGTTGGGTGAATGGGTGTGTGGGCGGGAGAGGGGTGTGTGGGTGGGCAGGAGCGGTTGTGGGGGTGGGGGGGTGTGGGAAGGGGGGTTGTGGGGGAGATGGGTGTGACGGCGGGGGGGGGGTTGTGGGGAGGGGGGTGTGGGTGGGGGGAGGGGTTGTGGAGGGAGGGAGTGTGTGGGCGGGGGGGTTGTTGGGGGGAGGGGGTAGTGAGGGAGGGATGGATGTGTGTGGGCTGGGGGGGGGGGTTGTGAGAGGAGGGGGGTGTGGGCGGGGGGGGGGGTTGTGGGGGAGGTGGGTGTGTGGGCGGGGGGGAAGGGAGGGAGAGAGCTCAGAGAAAAGACGGGGGAAGAGCCATGGGGGAGAGGGGGGTATCACGGAGGAGGCAGGCAGGGGCCAGCGACGGGGACCAGATGGGAAGGGGATGGAGCTGGCGGTGCGATGGGGACTCACAGTGGGCGCTGGGCGCTGGTCGTTCCCCTCCGCCGGGATCAGAATCTCCGCTTTCCATTTGGCGACATCTCCGACTCCATGCTGGGCTGGGCTGGGATGGGCTGGGCTTGGATGGGCTGGGCTGGCCGCTTCCGGTCCATCCAAAAATTGTGTTTGGTTGGAGACCTCCGCCGGCCATCCAGTGCATCCCTCAGCTCCAGTAAAGACCTGATGGCGCAGGAAGGGGCGGAGCGTCCGAGTGAGTGACAGGAGAAGAGATCAATCTGCGCAAGCGCGTTTTATTAAGATTTTTAAACCTCGCTAACTTTTACAATATGTAGCGCTAACCGGATCAGAGTTTTAGTTATGTACTAGACTAAGTGGGACCCGTTGGGTCCCATGTTCACACGGGAGGGCTGGTCCCCTGATGCAATATTCCACCTCTCCACCAATTCCAATATTGGTGGCCAGTGGGGGGGGGGAATGGGGGGGCTTTCTGGAGTGCTCGTATGGGTGTTGTTGGCTGCAGGGACTACTGGTCTCCAGAGGGCTAGTATGGACATTGTGGGCCAAATGGATTCTTGGGGTGGTAGCTCAGTCCCTCAAGCCTGATGTGCTGGCAGCTCAATCACGACTGGTGGGCTGGCAGTTGACTCACGGATATTCCTTGAAATTCCATTTCAAGCAGAGTGCTAGGCCACCAAATTCAAATCCATTTTCCTACCATTTCAAGCAGGGTGCAAGGCCACAAAATTTGTGCAGTTTCATACCACTTCAAGCAGGGTGCAAGGCCACCAAATTCAGGTTCATCTAAAATCAATGTAGTGCAAACAGGAAGTTGTCAAGTTTAGCCAAACAACCATTTGCACTGCCTTTTTACTTCAACCCAACCCCCCCCCCAAACAACCATTTGCACTGCCTTTTTACTTCAACCCAACCCCCCCCAAACAACCATTTGCACTTCCTTTTTACTTCAACCCAAAACCCCCCCAAACAACCATTTGCACTGCCTTTTTACTTCAACCCAAACCACCCCCCAAACAACCATTTGCACTGCCTTTTTACTTCAACCCCAAAACCCCCCAAACAACCATTTGCACTGCCTTTTTACTTCAACCCCCAAACCCCCCAAACAACCATTTGCACTGCCTTTTTACTTTAACACCCAAACCCCCCAAACAACCATTTGCACTGCCTTTTTACTTCAAACCAACCATATTTTCATTTTCAAACCACATTAAGGGCACTCGCAGTTGAGTAGACATGTGTTCAGTGTTAATCAGAGCTCAGAGAGACGTGAACCTCTCAGTTCCTCCATCTTGCAGAGGCTGAGTGAGGCACACCACTTCCGGGTTTTATAGTCCCTCCGCCCTCCCACCAGCAGGGGCAGCAGAGAGAATGGCAACATTTTTAAAAACATTAATATATCTCTGATTGTTCATCGATGGGAAAAATCCTCCAGTCCTGGCAGGCGGAGGGGGGCTCTGAGCGAGGTGGCCAAAAATGACGGCCGTAGGTGGCGGTGTTCTCTCGGAAATCACAGCACAGCAAGCCAAAAGCGGTCAAGATCAGACTTTTAGTAATATAAGATAAATGATTGAACCAGTGGGAAGGTCATCAACCTTAAACATTATACTTTTTTCTTTCTCTCCAGATGCTCACTGAGCAACTGAGCATTTTCTTCATTTTTTATTTTATTCCAACTGTGTGTTCGGTCTGGAGGCTACAAAGTTCCAATTTGAGAAATGGAGTGCTGTATCTTAAGCTAATGTCGATCTTAAATGGAAAGGTACAGTAAGTCAGGGAAGCTGGGGATGTCAAAGTTGGACAATGTGGAGAACTAAATTAACAAGTCATCGGTCATCGAAGAAGAGATGAGTTATTCTGAATTTCCTTTGTCTGGCCACATCCTGAGGAGATCTCCTGACCTGGGCCCTGTGATTGAACTCGTGTCCAAGGATAGAGTATTCGATGCAAATCTGAGTTTGCTTTGTCTCTCTTGAGTTGGTTATACTAAATTAAACATTCTGAAACCTTAAGCATTCCGTCTTATCCCTTTGCATGCTCAGTTGCGCAAGGCAGTTGGTTTTTAAAATTCTCCCTTTATCCTTTTTATGATCCTTCTTTAAATCTGTTAGATGTTTTAATTTTTGTTTAGCTGTTTTATCACGAAGAAAATTATCTTCAGTTTATCAAATGTTTATGGAAGCTGAGCTCAGCTCTGTTGATTGCCAGCTGCACACAGTGGCACAGCTGGCAGAGATGCTGTCTCACAGCACCACAGACCTGGGTTTGATCCTGACCTCCGGGTGCTGTCTGTGTGGAGTTTGCACGTTCTCCATGTGGGTTTCCTCCGGGTGCTCCGGTTTCCTTCCATATATCACAGCTGTAAAGGTTGATAGTTACATTGCAAATTGCCCCTGGTATGTTGAGAGTGGATGAGAAAATGGGATAACGTAGAACTAGTGTGAATGGGTAATCGATAGTTGGCATGGACTTGGTGGGCTAAAGGGCTGGTTTCCATGCTGTATCTTTCAATGGTTATAATTCTGAAGTTCACAAATCAAAATGTTTATATTTCTTCTGTTACAGACTTCAAGTCTTTTTCATTTCTCCTAACGGTGACAACGTGGATATTGGACAAGGAATAGGAGGTCTATCAGGCAGCAGAAAAGCCCAGTGAGTTGGTGGATTCACTTGTGCCTTTTGATATTGACCATTTCTTTAGCTGGCAGATCTTGGCTCTTCTGTAGAAAGGGGTGTGCCTGCAAAAATTCTAGTAAAAGTTAAAGACTTTTAAAATACTGTTCATTATATAAATGTTGATTTTAATTTTCATCTGAAAACATTATGATCAGCATACTTGTGCCAGGTTTGAAATAGAAGGTTGATATTCTAAATATAAAAATCTTCCAATACACTTGTTTATGTATCTATTTCATTAAATGGGTTATTTAGAGATTGTTCTTAATTTGTCATATTTTACAATAAGTAAACTCTTTTTCCGGCTAACGAATGTGTCCTGATGTTACACCTCATACATTGTGTAGCACTAAATTTAAAGATACTATATGTGGTAGTCATCTTCATGATCAGTTATACATGGTTTGTGGAATAGGTCTCACTGTTAATTTTTTTTTCCAGATTGAAATGAAGAACAAGATGGTTGAGGATATCATTCATATTATTTAAGCAATTCCTGAAATTGTTGCCTTTAACTATCTACTAAAATGGCTCAAAGGCATTACCATCTTTACTTAATTTTGTTGTGCACTGGTCAGTTCAGTGTTGTTGATGGTACAAAGCTACTTCCCAGTGCAAATCAGCAACACTTTGTAAATATTCTGCAGTCTGGAAAACCTTCTTTGATATACTTCAAAAGAATAAGTAAGTATTTCAGAGTTCTGCATTAAAATAAAAACCTTATGTTATTTCTGTTTATCATATCTATATTACTAAAAGTCTGATCTTGACCACTTCCTGTTGTTCTGTAGATTGATTTTAGAAAAAACGCTGCAACTTACGGCTGTGATTTTTGGCCATCTTACTCAGTCCCCCTCTGCTGCGCAGGACAAGAGAATTTTTCCCATCGATGAAAAATAAAAGAGTTATTAGTGTTTAAAAAATGTTGAGATTCTCTCTCCTGAAGGCCACGCCTCTTCCGGTGGGCCTATAAAACCCGGAAGTGTTGTGTGCCTCAGTCAGTTTCTGCAAGATGGGGGAGCGAGAGGGTCACGTCTCTCAGTCTGAGCTGTGAATAACACTGAACACATGTCTACTAACCTGTGAGTGGTTTTACTGACCTGTCAGTGCCCTTAATGTGGTTTGAAAATTTAGTTCGGAAATGCTAAAGTTGTGTTGCCTTTGGTTTGGAAATGCTAAAGCTGTGTTGCCTTTGGTTTGGAAATGCTAAAGCTGTGTTGCCTAATTAAAGTTACCTTGCCTAATTAAAGTTGCCTTGCCTAATTAAAGTAGCCTTGCCTAATAAAAGTCGCCTTACCTAATTAAAGTCGCCTTGCCTAATTAAAGTCGCCTTGCCTAATTAAAGTCGCCTTGCCTAATTAAAGTCGCCTTGCCTAATTAAAGTCGCCTTGCCTAATTAAAGTCACCTTGCCTTCTATATAATTAAAAGTCTAATCTTGACCACTTCCTGTTTGCGCTTTATATTGATTTTAGAAAAAACGCTACCACATACGGCTGTGATTTTTGGCCATCTTTCTCAGAGTCTCCCTCTGCTCATCAGGTGCCGAGGATTTTTCCCATCGCTGAAAAATAAAAGAGTTATTAATGTTTTAAAAATGTTGAGATTCTCTCTCCTGTCAATCACACCATGAAGGCCACGCCCCTTCTGGTGGGAGGGGGGGAGGGACTATAAAACCATTTAAAAGGGACTGTAGAAGTGTGGACGTGGCTCAGTCTCTGCAAGATGGAGGTGGGAGAGGTCATGACTTGCTGTCTTTAGTGGCCTTGCACCCTGCTTGAAATGGTATGAAACTGCACTTGAATTTGGTGGCTTTGCACCCTGCTTGAAATGGAATTTCAAGGAATAGCTGTGTCAACTGCCAGTCCACCAGCCGTGAGTGAGCTGCCAGCACAACAGGTTTGAGTGACTGAGCCGCCAGCCCAAGAATCCATTCGGCCCACAATGTCCATACTAGCGCTCCAGAAATATTAAATATATTGGCCTGTTAGAACATAGAACAATACTGCACAGGAACTGACCATTCGACCCTTAATTTCCACAACAAACAAGATGTTGTTAAATTAAATCTTCTGCCTGCATATGATCCATATCCCTCGCATGTCTATGTGCCTGTACAAAGTATTCCAGGTGTGTCTCCACCAACACACTGTACAAATTTTAGTTGGGGTGTCTCTCGGTATGTCTTATGTGGGGGGTGGTGGGGAGGGGTAAGGGGGAAACCGCTTTTGGCCGCCTCCTCCATGGAGAGGCGACTTTTTCCATGTCGCCTCCTTCGCGGCCTAACACCATGGATTGGAGCGGCCTTTCCCGGAGTCGGGCCCGGAGCATCGGCAGCTGGCGCAGCTTGGACTTTCCACCAGAGAGGATTGCTCCGATCGCTGGCCTGGTGACTTTGGCACCGTGGGGACTGTGGTCCGCGGAGCTTCTAGCCACAGGTGTAGAGTGGACTTATCATCCAGAGCCTGGGATCCCTTGCCAGGGATCGCCGAGAAGAGCTCCGACCGCCGGCCCGCGGCCTATAACATCCTGAAGCCGCGGTCTGTGGAGCTTCTAGCTGTGGATCATCCTGAAGCCACGGACTCCGGTAGGAAAGCACCGATTCGGGACCTCCAAGTGTGTTCCACCGCCTGTACATCGGGCCGTCTGTAGCGGTGACTACGGAGGGTCTATGGCCCTGACCACGGGTGAACAAAGGAGGAGGACTGGCTGAACTTTGTTGCCTTCCACCACAGTGAAGAATGCTCTGGTGGATGTTTGTGTTAAATTGTTATTGTGTATTGTGTGTTCTTTTTAAGTGTATCGCTGCTGGCAAATTCATTTCACTGCATGTGATGTGCATGTGATGAATAAAATTGACTTTGACTTTGAAATCTTCCCTTCTTATAAACTATAACCCGTCTTGCAATAAAGGCCATTTGTCCTCTTAACCATTTCATTGTATCTGCTTGCTAACTTTCTGTGATTCATGCACAACAGGGCCATTTTGCAGCTAAGTTGAGTGCTTGATACAAGAGTCATTGAGTCATACAGCATGGAAACATTTGCTTGTGTTTGGCCCATTATTATCTTTCTAAATCTTTCTATCCATGTACCTATCGAAGTGCCTCTAAAAGCGTTAGAACATTGGCCTCAACTATCTCCATTGGCAGCTTCTTCCATTTACCCACCACCCTCTGAGTGAAAAAAATGCCCCTCAGGCCACTCTCACCATGACCTGTGCTCTCTGGTTTTGATTCTCCTACCCTGAGTAAAAAGACGATGCTTTCACCCTATCTATTCCCCTCAAGATTACATACATTTCTATAAGATCCTTCCGCCTCCTGCACTCCAAGGAATAAAGTCCAGCCTGCCCAACCTCTCTCTAGCTCAGCCCCTATAGGATTCAAGGACACTCAAATATTAAATAGCAGAGAACTGATCACCTAACCTTGAAGAGCACAGCTCCAAAAATAACTCTAAATTATTATAATTGGATTTAAATTGAATTTCAACTGCTGGGGAAAATTGTACACAAATGTTTCGATCTTTGATTGGTCTGTGGTATTCACTTGAAAAGAATCAATGTAGATTTCATATTTGAGTTTTCTTTCAGAAATTGTCTAATTCTTCAAATTAATTTGAATTTCATGTGAATGATAATTGAACTGTACACTGGTTATTATCAGTTGTTCTGATTAAATCCATTCATCCTTTCCATCTTTATTCAATTATAATAATTAGATTGTTGTACAAGTCGTGTATAGGTATACGGGCCAAGTGCAGGCAAGCAAGACTAGCTTACGTGCGGCATCTTGTTCAGCATGGACGAGTTGGATAGAAAGGCCTGTTTCCGTGCTGTATAGTTGGCAAATCACACACACACACACATATATATATATATATATATATATATATATATATATATATATATATATATATATATATATACATATATATATATACATATAATAAAGAGTCTGAAAAAGAGTCCTGGCCCAAAACATGTTCTCCAGACCTGGCCCGCTGAGTTACTCCAACATTTTGTGTCATAATGTAGGCTGGCATTTCAACGCAGTACCACTTGCTATTTATTATGGGCGAAATACTGTTTAAAGCACTAACACATCATTGTCGTCTATGTTTCAGCAAACCCATCAGTCAGCCTTTTCCTTCAACAGTTAGAACTGTCATCAGAATCACTTGAGGAGTATGGCATTACAGTGGCTCAGGTGAAGTAAAATTACTGGGATAAAACAATTTATTTTAAATGCTGTTTATTACTAAGAATAGGATGCCACATTTGTAAATATGGGTGCGATGTGAGGCTAGAAAATGTATTCTTGATTTTAATGAGAAAAACCTGTTTGGCTATTAAACTCAATTACAATATAAAACAAAGTGGATGGAAGTTTAACTGTCCAGCTAGTACAGTGGTGACCATATACAAGATACAAGATACATTTATTTGTCACATGTGCCAGTTGGTACAGTGAAATGTGTGGTCACCATACAGCCATACAATAAAAATAAAGAACACAACACACGATAGAGTTCAACATAAAACATCCCCACACAGCAGAATCAAAAGTTTCCCACTGTGAGGGAAGGCAGCAAAGTCAGTCCTCTTCCTCTAATGTTCCCCAATGTTCACCCGTGGTCGGGGCCTCCCCGAGCCCACCGCAGTCCCGTGGCCCGATGTTCAGGCCCGCTCGCCGGGGTGATGTAAGTCCGACGTCGGGGCTGGGGGACCTCAGCGGCCTGGACATCAGAGTCTGCCACCTCCTACCGGAGTCCGCTGCTCCCAAAGTCCGCAGGCCACGCTGGGCGGAGATTCAACGCTGGCGGCCCTCGGTAAAGGGCCCCAGGACTCCACGATGTTGTTCAGCACCGGCTGCGCTGGAAGCTCTCCCAAACCGCAGCTCCATGATGTTGGAGCAGCGGCCCAACGCTCCGGAGCTCCAAACGGCGATCCAGGTCGGCATCGCCCGCTCCGCGGTGAATTCAGCGCTGCGCCGCCGCTGTTGCAGCTCTGGTCCGGTTCCCAGCCCCCGGCAGGAAAGGCCGCTCCGATCCAGGTGGTAGGCCGCGAGGAGGGGGGCGAGGACGCGACTTGGAGAAATAGTCGTGTCCCCGCCAGGAAGCGACTGGGAAACAGTTTCCCCCTTACCCTACCCCCCTCCCCCACATAGAAAAGTTAAAGTTTCCCCCAAAACCAGACTTTAAACTAACTAAAAATTTAAAAAAGATTGAAAAGACAAACAGGCTGTAGGCAGCGGCTGCCGTCAATGCGGCGCCCCAATAGTTGTTTTGCAAAGTGGGTAGGATACTGCTTCAATTTTTTTACATTGTCCACTCCTGAGGTCAGCCTTGGCTATCTCAATATTTGGAGGAATAAACATAAATGCTGGAGGAGCTCAGCAGCATCCATGGAGGGAATAGACAGATAATATTTCCTAAAAGACTGCTACCTGACCTGCTGCGTTCGTCTGGCATTTTGTGTTAGGCTCAAGATTCCAGCATCTAAATCTGTGCCTTGATATTTGAAGTTATTGGTTGGTGGTGTCTGCAGAAAGGGAAAAAAATTATGGTGCTATTACAGGTGTTATAGAGTCATACAGCTTGGATATGGGCCTGTCGACCCAATTCGTCTATGCAGATCATGATGCCCCATCTAAGCTGGTCCCATTTGCCTGCTTTAGGACTGTATTCCTCTAAACCTTTCCTATCCATGGACTTGTCCAGGGGTCTTTTAAATGTTGTTATAGCACCTGCAACAACTACCTCCTCTGGCAGCTCGCTCTATATACCCATTGCCCTCTGAGTGAACAAGTTGCCCCTTGGGTTCCCATTCATTCTTTCCTCTCTCAGTTTAAACATTTGCCCTGTTGTTCTTAATCCCCCTATTCTGGGAAAAGGACACTGTGCATTCACTCTGTCAATTCCCCTAATGATTTTATACACCTCTACAAGGTCACCGCTTGGCCTTCTGCGATCCAAGGAATAACGTGCGCGCCTGCCGAACGACTCCGTATAGCTTGGTCCCTCGGGTCCTGGTGGCATTCTCATGAATCTTCTCTACATTCTTTCCAGCTTATTGACTTTGCTAATAAAAGCCCTGTCCCACTGTATGAGTTCATTCAAGTGCTCTCCCGAGTTAAAAAAAAAATCAAACTCGTGGTAAGCATGTAGAATGATCGTAGCGGGTACATCGGAGCTCGGGGACGTCTCTTAGTGGCTCGTAACGCTAACGGCAGGTACTCGAGAAACGGTGTAAGCTCGGGAAGACTCGTGAAGATTTTTCAACATATTGAAAAATGTCCACGAGAGCCCCGAGTACACACGAGCGGCCATTACCGTAAATCTCCGAGTTTGAATCAGGGCAAACTCGGGAGAACTCTTGAATGAACTCGTACAGTGGGACAGGGCTTTAAAGATCATGACAGGGACTGCAACCGTTTACGAATTAAGTTCTCTTCTACCTCCCCAAGCACAACTAGGACAGTAAATAATATAAAAGAAACCATTCTCGGATTATTTGTATTTCTTGAGGAATGAAGGAAAAGATTGGTGGAACGTTTTGGTGGAAAAAAGAATGTTAATTACTAGAAAGCTAGGCATTGTTGCATTATAAGCATTTGTATACATTATCGTATTAATATATTCTGGAACTATTTGTAGGTCGACTGCACCACAGAAAACGTGGCAAAATATTGTGAAAATAACCTTGTCCTGAAGGAAGCCTACCTTTTCCGGTAAATTGACATATATTTGTAATATTGTTGTGGAATGTTTAAAACAATTTCAATTTGAGGTGAATCTTCTCAATTCCGAAAGATGTGGTTGCTCAGCCAATATATTTATGCCGTTAGATTGTCGGCTCAACTCTGGTTCTTGATTCCCTTACCCTGGGTAAAATACGGTGCATTAATTCTTTCTGTTCTCCTCATGATCTCATACTCCTCTATAAAATCACCCCTCCTTCTCCTCCCCCTCCCCCCAATCCTACTACACTCCAAGGAACACCTCTATAAGATCATTCATAGACATGAACCTATCAATTTCTGTTTTAAAAATACCCAATGACTTGGCTTCTACCGCCATCTGTAGCAATTAATTCCACAGTTTTACCACCCACTGGCTAAATAAATTTGTCCTCATCGCCATTTTAAACGTATGTCTTTTTATTCTGAGGCTGTGGCCTCTGGTCCTAGACTCACCCACTACTGGAAACATCCTCTCCATGGCCACTCTATCTAGGCCTTTCATTATTCAGTAGCTTTCAATGGGATCCCCTTTTAGTCTTCTAAAATCCAGGGAGTAGTGGCCCAGAGCTATTAAACACTCATCATACATTAATCCAATTAGCTCTGAGATCTGCTCGTAAACCTCTTCTGGACCCTCTCAAACCTCAGCACATCCTTCCTCAGATATGGGGCCAAAACTGCTCACAATATTCTGAATGTGGCGTGACCAGTGACTTATAAACCTCAGCCCTCAACCTTCTGTGCTAGTATTGGGCAGTGTTCAATAGCATGATGCTGCTGGGTAGAAGTTGTTCTTGAACCTGCTGGTTATGGTTTTAGGCTCTTGTACCTTCTTCCTGAAGGGCCTGTCCCACTCGGGCGACATTTTCGGCGACAGCCTGAAAATAGTTAGACAAAAATGCTTGAGAAACTCAGCGGGGTGAGGCAGCATCTATGAAGCGAAGGAATAGGTGATGTTTTGGGTCGTGACGTGTGGTGACGCATGTAGTGACGCGCAGGTGACGTGCGGGTGACACGCGGTGTCTCCCTGTCGCCTCTGGATTTTGGAATGTTCAAAATCCAGGGGCGACATCTGGGTGTCTCCTCATGTGGTGCGCCCTGTCACACGCTGACGTACGCTGTCTTGCGGGTGACGCCCGGTTAGGGTTAGGGTTGGGGTTAGGGACCACAGATGGGCTGTAAAATATTCTTCCTTCAATGCCTGGATTTTAAACATTAATATATTATAATTAATACAATAAAATCAATTGTGCAATGAAAAGATGTCTGAGTCGTTTAGTTTTATTTACAGATGTATTGGTCCACTTCCAGATCCAATCACCTTCTCTAACTTCACAGGGATGGATTCAGTGAGTGTAGACTGAACTCCCCTCTCCCCTCCACCCCCCTCTTCCCCCCTCCTGCCCCCATCCCTCCTTCTCCACTCCTCCTCCTACCCTTCTCCCCTCCCTTCTCCCCCCTACTTCACTTCCCCCCTCTTCCTCCCTTCTCCCCGTTCTCCACCCACCCCCCTCCCCTCACATCTACTTCTCCCCCTCTACCTCCCTTCTCCCATTCTCCAACCCCACCCCTCCCCGACTTGCCCCGACACCCCCCATTTGTGGACCCAGCCTGTGACAGCTAGATCCCACTAATAGTACTGCACAAAGGCAACATCATCTGTTTTAGTAACATTGACTATGGGAGAAATGCAGACTATGGGATAAATGCACCACCTCCCTCCGCCCCCTCGCCTTGCTTCACAATGGGTGGTGGGTATTTAGACTCAGTGGCCGGAGCAGGTGGGTGGCACTGGTACATTGACAACATTGCCTGTACCCAGTTGAAAAGCCCGCTGCCTCTGGGGGTTTGAAGAGACCATTGGAAGAGAGATCTGCCTCTGGGACAACTCGTGGCCAACGGTTTAGTTCACATGAGGAGCAGGCAGAACATTGGAGGTTCGAGTCCAACTCCTGGGGCCCCTGTGTCACATTTAGTTCAGGGATACAGTGCCCTTCGGTACCGACCAGCGATCCCCCGCACACTATCCCACACACGCTAGGGACAATTTATTCTTATACCAAGCCTATCAACCTAGGGCTAGGGTTAGGGTTAGGGCTAGGGCTAGGGTTAGGGTTAGGGTTAGGGTTAGGGTTTCCTCCCGCACTCCAAAGGTGCACAGGTTTGTATAAAATGTCCCTAGCGTGTGTAGGATAGTGTGCGGGGGATCGCTGGTCGCAGGCTGGGTCCACAAATGGGGGGTGTCAGGGAAAGTGTGGGGGGGGGGGTGGGTTGGAGAATGGGAGAAGGGAGGGAGAAGTAGATGTGAGGGGAGGGGGCAGTGGAGAAGGGGGAGAAGAGTGGAGCGGGGAGAAGGGAGGAAGTGGGGGAAGGGAAGAAACGGGGGAGAGGGGAGGGGAGAAGGGTAGGGGGGTGGAGAAGGAGGGATGGGGCAGGATGGGGGAAGAGGGGGGTGGAGGGGAGAGGGGAGTTCAGTCTACACTCACTGAATCCATCCCTGTGAAAAGTTAGAGACGGTGATTGGATCTGGAAGCGGGCCAATACATCTGTAAATAGAACTGAACGACTCAGACATCTTTTCATTTGCACAAATGATTTTATTGTATTAATTTTAATATATTAATGTTTAAAATCCATGCATTGAAGGAAGAATATTTTACAGCCCATCTGTTGTCCCTAACCCCAACCCTAACCCTAACCCTAACTGGGCATCACCGCAGGACAGCATATGTCAGCGTGTGACAGGGCGCACGACATGATGAGACACCCAGATGTCGCCCCTGGATTTTGAACATTCCAAAATACAGGGGCGACATGGAGACACCGCGCGTCACCTGCACGTCACTGCGCGTCACCTCGCGTCACGCCTCGGACCCGACCACGACGCGAAAACTTCTTTTCAGGCTGTCGCAGAAAATGTCGAAAAGTGGGACAGGCCCTTAAGTTACAGATGCAGGTCTTGCACCAACGTCTTGCAGTATTGTTGAAAATATTGAGTGATAAATGTGAATGATAGTGAAAGACCAAACCAGAAAGACAAACCAAGGTTGTAATGAAACAAAGGATGAGTTTGTTGGTGGCAAAAACAATATTTAGCACCATTTTTACCAATATTTCCTGTTTGAAAGTATGATCGCAGTTTGCAGTCTGAATTTGTTGAACATAATGGTACTTCGAAGGCTATAAGGAGTCTAAATTAGGGATAACGTGATTTTGGTTTTCAAATTTCCACTGTGCTTCACGTTCAACAAGAATAGTTCTAAAATTGATTACGTTCAGTTTGTTGAAAATATCTCACTGATATCTTTTAACTGTTACTAATGGAGTATATTTAAACGTGGCCAATACTGGAAAGCTGTATGTAATGAAAATTGTTAACTGATGCTTAAAATTATGTTTTATTTTTACTAGGGGTAATATATTGCTTAGGAGCTTTGCAGTTGATACATTATTTGATGTGGATGCAATTGTTGCAAACGTTCTATTGTAAGTATGTCAAATATTTTTTCTATATTGAACTTGGTTACAGTGAAATGAACAAGAGCAAATAGTTACAAAATTTAAACAAAATGTCTATGTTTTTCAATAGAAAATTAATGTCCAATGTTACTTCATCAAACATCCACATGCAAGATTATTTTATAAACTTAAAAACAGTACAGAGAACAATGCAGCACAGAAACAGGCCCTTCGGCACACAATGTCCATGCCAAACATGATGCCAAGTTATACTAATCTTCTCTGCCTACACGTGATCCATATCCCACCATTTCCTGCATATCCATGTGCATATCCGACAGACTCTTAAATGCTATTGTATTTGCCTTCACCACCAACGCTGGCAGTGCGTTCCAGCGACTCTGTGTAAAAAAAAAAATGCGCCCCATGCATCTCCTTTAAATTGTGTTCCTCTCACCTTAAAACTATATCCATTAATCCTTGACATTTCCACTCTGGGGAAAAAAAGGTTCTGACTAACTTTCCTATCTGTACCTCTCGTAATTTTACATACTTCCATCAGGTCTCACTTCAGGACTATTCCAAGTCTATTCAACCTCTCCTATAACTAATACCCAGGCAACATTATTGTAAACCTCTTCTGAATCCTCTCAAAAGCCTCCACATCCTTTCTGTAATAGGAAACCAGAAAAGATGTAAAAACTACATTTATTACTTTGATTCAAAAACTTGATTTCTACTAGCCTTACATCCAATTGTTATATTTCAGTATGTTTCTTTCCAGTATCTTAGTAAGTGAAAGGGGTAGAATCTAGACCAACAATTTATTTGCTATGAAACTGCATTATATCATAGACCACATTTGTTTTCTTATCACTCTCGAAATTTATTGTGTTCAATCACTTTCCCTTTTTTGATTGAAAGATGCAGCATGGAAATAGCCCATTGAGTCCACGCTGACCATTTATAGCAATGTTACAAAATTTTGAGATTTAAAAAATAAAGTCTGCAATTTATCCCATCAGATAAAACATAAAAAGAAGTTTAATTTGACACCTAATTCAGTTTCATATCTTCAGTATTAAAGAAGTTATGGCCATTTTCATACTCGGAAATTAGCATCTTGTTCCCTATTGCTTTTCCATTGACTTAACACAAAAGCTGTGATCGAGGACAGTTAAAAGCCCATAACTTTCTTAAAAATTAAGATAACTGAAAGAAATTTTCAGTTATTATAGATTGAAGCATTCTGAAACAAATATGAAACAATCTTACTTAGAAGACATGAAAGTAAAGCATATAATTAGTTAGTTACCTAATTGTAGCTAATTACAAAATTCAATTACTAGATCTAAACATCTATCAATTGCTTAAGAATAGATTAACATTTTTAAATAGCCTAAGTGTCCAAATAACATTCACACAATAATTCACAATATAACATAATTTTTAAATCTCATTTTCATGAATTTACAGGCCAAATGGAAGGAATTGAATATTTAATACCTGTAAATTAATGGGCATTTAAATCATCTTGTGAGTGAGGATTTCTGGAACGCGATCTTTTGGAACGTTCATTTGCAGTGAATTTAACCCCGTATTGGCATGAAAAATACTGCCGTTAATTCGGGGAATAAAATTACCGTGTCGCATGAAAAAATGTGAATTAAAGGCTTCTTAAGAAGCACTTTTATACATTTAAAGAAACCACTTTCGTTTACCTGTCCCGTGTGTGAAATCCGTCCCCGTTATCGGCGTTGATGCTTCAGGAGCTGCTTTTAAAATTACTCTAGCGCTGACATTGACGATTTAATAAAAATAAAAAATACACAAAAGGACACTAGGAAAGATTCTTCAGCCAACGCTTGTACTCCAACAAAATATTAACCAGGACAAGGGAGGAGAAACCCGCGTTTTAACCCCGCCCCCCCTTAAAGGCGCCAAAATCGCGCACACGGCCAGTGGCAGAATTACAGCGTGACTGAAGGTAAGTTTTGTAACATACCTACCATTTATCATCCGTTCACACTGGTTCTTTGTTATCCTACTTTCGCATCCACCCCCTACACATACCAGGGACAATTTACAGAGGCCAATTAACCTACAAACCTGCATGTCTTTGGTATGTGGTTGGAACCAGAGTACCCGGAGGAAACCCACACGGGAACAGGGAGAACGTGCAAACCACACACAGACAGCAACCAAGGTCGGGGTTGAACCCACGTTTTGGGCACTGTGAGGTAGCAGCTCTAGCAGCTGTGTCACTGTGGCACCCTGAGAACTTACCAATTACTGAATTGTTGTAAGTAAAACAACAATTGGTTAACTGAGTGGAGAGAGTCAGTAGTAATTTCTCTTTCACTAGGAGCAGTTGCTCTGGGTAACATTATTATTTTGATCTTAGAGTCATAGAGTTATACAGTGTGGAAACAAGCCCTTCGGCCCTACTTGCCCACACCGGCCAACATATCCCAGCTACACTAGTCCCACCTGCCTGTGTTTGGTCCATATCCCTCCAAACCGGTCCTATCCATGAACCATTCTAACTGTTTCTTAAATGTTGGGATCATCCCTGCCTCAACTACATCCTCTGGCAGCTTGTTCCATACACCCACTTCCCTTTGTGTGAAAAAGTTACCCTTCACACAATTAAATCTTTTCCCCTTCACCTTGAACCTATGTCCTCTGGTCCTCAATTCACCTACTCTGGGCAAGTGACTCTGTGCATCTACCTGATCTATTCCTCTCATGATTTTATACACCTCAATCAGATCACCCTTCATCTTCATCACAGCTTACTGTTCACTCACCTTCACTTTTTGTGGTTCACTGATATCCATTCTTGCTATAGATGGATATCCAGGGAATGGAGGGATATGGATCACATGGAGGCAGAGGAGATTAGTTTGGCATCATGTTCTGCATGGACATTGTGGGCTGAAGGGCCTGTTCCCGTGGTGTGCTGTTCACAGTTCAATTTCTCCATCTCTCATACCAAATCTATAATAAAGAATATATGAAAAATCTAACAAATTAATAAAAACTAATCAATAATGACGAACTGCACAGACAACACCAATGTAAGCCATTCATTAGGTTTACCCGAGGGCATGACAGTGATGAATATCCATTTTCTGACAAGATAGTACCATTTATTTACAATGTTTGTAGCAGTTCTGTACAAAGTCTATTGCATCACACTCAACCAGCCATTGTGATATAAATGGAAGTTAGTTAATGTACTATTCCATTAAATCACACGATGCAATAAAAATGTAATTGTACCTCGTGAGTTTGTTTTCAATGCTCATCTTTGCTTCAAACTGTAATTTAAAGGCCACAAAATGCATCAGGCCAAATCCAATTCACCTTCAAAGTAATACAAGACTGATTTATTGAGTGTGTAAAGGGTATCGACCTAAAATGTCGTATTTCCATTCCTCCCGGAGATGCTGGCTGACCATCAGAATTCCTCAAGCACCTTATGTTTTACTCAAGATCCCAGAATCTTGTGTCTCTGTGATTTCTTATTCTCAAATGGTCCATGTTTCTATGGTTTCTTTTTGTATTTGTTTTCCATTCTTGGGCAATGGATGTAAGACCCATTTAATCATATTTATAGTTCTTTAACTCTGTCATCCTGTTCCACCCCTGCCTGTGTTTTTATTGTTATATGTAATTTCTAAAAAGCAATTTTATCTCACATTTCTCCACAATTGATCACCATCTCCACTTTGTAAACATTATCATGTGGACAGTGACGGATGTGATGTAGGGGATTGAAATCTCCACTTAAACAGTAGAATCAGTAGTTCTCATCTACCCTAATGGCAGCCTGCTGGAGTATTTTACTGGTATCCCCCGAGTACTTCCCTCTTATTTGTTTGCATGCTGCATCCTAGGAACATTAATTTTTGGCACTGCTTGGTTTCTGTTGCATATTGATGATGTGTACTTTGTTTGACGACGGGGTTGGCGGCATCCAATGTGGCTGATTAAAATATTTTACTAAGGTCAAAATAGTGTAATTAAATGCTTATTCCCAATTAGAATGTGTTCGAATAATCTTTTTCTGGATTATAGTTCAGTGAGTTCCAGCCACCCCTGCATAATACTGGCCTGACCTTTCCATGTGCATGTAGTGAGTGCCAGTGTTTGGCTGTGCGAACATTGCAGTGAAGACTCTGTTCCTCCACATACTTGACAATTAAGACTGGGAAAGCTTTCCCTTCTTCTAGTTTGTGCCTAATCAATTTAATCGCCTATTTTATCCCCTTGAGTAAGTAACAGCCCTGTCATGAAACTGAACCTGGAGCTTTGTAACTTTAATTTAAATGAATGTATTAATAGGCAGTAATATTTGAAACAATTTATTTGATTTACGCATTTCTAATTTACCAAAGCAGTTTATGTATCAGAAATCCTGCAGGGTAATAAATAGAAGAGGGCTTATAGTAACATTTGGGTCAAGTTCATGATATTGTTTGACTTTTAAAGCCATAGTAATTTATCTTCAGTTTCAATCAGAACAGAATCTAAGCAATTTCCTTCATTAAGTTCAAGCTTTTTATTTTATGACGAGCTCCTTGGATGATTCCGAACATGTACTGATTTGTTACAGTGTCTTGCTGTTCAATGAAATAAAGTATGTATCCTCATTGGTGGAGCTCCATGACATTGAAAATGAAATGAAAGGACGAGGCGATGTCATCGTTACATTTGTACGTGCAATAGGCGTTCCAGGTACTGTTAAAATAATTTAATATTGAATTTTAGTTAACTGGGTTCTTAGAACTTTGCAACATACTGCTGCAACCTTGATCACCATTGTTAATATTGACCATGACAGTAGTTTGTAATTCTTCATTATAAATCAAATTTACTTTGGGAAATTGCCGCTGTTCACACACCAACAATGTCACCAACAATGCTTTCTGTGACTGTGACCTATTTTCCATCTTATATTTCTTTGTGATGTTCAATATAATCAGCCACCTCCTCCTTCATTTATTTACTGCAGGAAAGCTGTATCTGGTTCTAACCTGTATATCCAGTAGAATCAGTATTATAAAGGAATGAGTTGTCATCTACCCTACGCAGCCTGCAGAAGTATTTTACTGCTATCCCCTGTGTATTTCCCTCTTATTTGTTTGCATGCTGCATCCTAGGAACATTAATTTTTGACTGCTTGTTTTTTGTTGCATATTGATGATGTGTACTTTGTTTGACCTTGCCACCACAATCTTCATTATGCAGCTGGAATTTATGAACTGATTATCTTACCCCATTTTTAATGCTTTGTTTCATTATAAATTGGACATTGATCATGTTTGGGAATGCAATTAGTGCACTTGCAATTCCCTGCCTAATTTACAATTGTTAACAGAGTGCTCACCAAAACTAAACTGCTCTGTTTGCCGATTCTTTCACTGTATCAGGTTGTCAAAACATCAGTGATGAAATCAGGGCAGTGTAATTGCAGTTTGACCATTGCATTGTGTGTGACCTCTTCTTGTGAACCTTTCAATCAGGCATGTGTGGGAAGGATGAGTTTTGTGTACTGGTGGTATGATTCTGATAGATAAAGTATACTGGCAGAAAGAGAAGTACTGGCAGTGTGAGTGAGAGAGGGGAAGGAATGTGTTCTGGTAGAATACTAGAGGAAGAGTATGGGAAAGTGAAATTGAGTAAAGCGTGTGTGTGTGTGTGATTGAGTCATATTATGTGACAGATTTAAAACAATGAGTTTAGTTCACTATTGTTATTGTCAAGTGCACCGAGGTACAGTGAAAAGCTTTTTGATGCACGCTATTGTCAGTGAGACGAAACATGTATTGATATAAGACGGGAGATAAGTCGTTTGTGTGTGAAAGATATGATCATGGCACTAGAGGCTTTTAAATAGGCATATGGAACTGCAAGGAATGGAGGGATAAGGATTACGTGCAGGCAGAGAAGATTAATTTATCTTGGCATCATGTTCGAAACAGACAGAGTGAACTAAAGTGCCTGTTCCTGTGCTGTACTGTCCAATGGTCTATGATAGAGAACATGTATGGGCAGTGTGATATAGAAAATCAAAATGGGAACAGATCAAGGCCACTCAGCTCCTCAGGCCTACAGCTCGGGTTTAATGAATACTATTCATTATGATCATGGTTGTCTGCCAGAGGTCTCATCTCCTCTTCAGTTCCACAGAGCCCACAGATCCCTGATCTTTCCAAAGTATTTGGTAAGTTTCAATGTGATACCCCCTCATCCTTCTAAACTCCAGCGAGTACAGGCCCAGAGCCGTCATACGCAGTTCCCCTACTTTTGGCGTTCCCCTACTTTTCCAGCTCGGGTTTAATGAATACTGCAGAAAGATTGGAGTTGTTTATCACTTGATTCAACTGAGACGAAAACGATTTGTTAACTGCCACTGATAGCACTTGTTAACAGCCAGTAGTTAACACGTAGTTATACAATGTGTCACCAATATATCGATCTGCATTTCTCAGTCAATATAATTGTGTTTGACCAAGTATTAATGACGCGGCATTCCTTTGAATAAAATTCACGGGAGAATTTCTTAAAACTTACTGTCATTAAGGGCTCCGGACCGCGAGCACGGGCTTCTTCCTGGTGTGCAGGTACAATCATTCCCCCAATTTATTTTAAGAAGGAACTGCAAATGCTGGAACATTCGAAGGTAGACAAAAATGCTGGAGAAACTCAGCGGGTGAGGCAGCATCTCACCCGCTGAGTTTCTCCAGCATTTTTGTCCACCCATGTTATTTAATGCTGGAGTGACTCAGCGGGTCTGGCAGGATCTCTGGAGAGAAGGAATAGGTGACATTTTGGGTCGAGACCCTTCTTTGGACCCTCCATAGATCCAGCCTGACCTGCTGAGTTCTCCAGCACTTTATGTTTTGCTCTTAAAATAAATCCATGGTCCGCTGAAGAAACAAAACGATAGACCACTCTGGAAGTGCAAGTTTTGCTGTACACTTCGTACTGTAGAACACATCATAATACAACTTGAGTGAATTAATGGGGTTAGATTATTTTTTTAAAATCTGCTGTCTAGAATTAATCGATACCCACCCTATGTACCTTATATCAGATTTAAATCGGAATTCCTATTTGTCAATTTTTTGTGCCCGATTATTTGGCGGCCAATCAACTGCTGTCTCTAAGGGGGTTGCGTTCAATCACTGACCAGCTTCGCTTAAAATTCCCGTCCAATCAACAAATCGGTCTTCTGTCCAATCAGCCGCTGTCTCCGAGGGCATTGTGTCCAATCACATAATGCGCTGGTCACTCGGCGGCCAATCAGACACAGTATCCAAGGGGCATTGTGACCAATCACCGACCAGCTTCCCTTAAAATTCCAGTCCAATCCACAAATCGGTCTCCTCCCGTCCAAACAGCCGCTGTCTCCAAGGGCATTGTGTCCAATCACATAAAGCGCTGGTCACTTGGCCAATCAGACACAGTCTCCGAGGGGCGTTGTTACCAATCACTGACCTGCTTCCCTCACCGAAGCAGGCAATGGCTAGAGCCAACAGAGAGAGAGAGAGAGAGAGAGAGATGCAAGAAAGCAGCTATGATATATAATACACAATAAACTGTATTACAAATACACAATAAACAAGTTATGCATTCTTGTACTCTTACATGGGTATGACTGCACATAAACCCCCCCCCTACTTTGGGGAGTACAGCCAGCCTCACGGACTTAGCTTACCCCTAGTTCCTAAAACCCATTTCCATCACTGGCCATACGCTCATCATTCGTTAACCCACTTATCCCTGGGATTATTCTCATAAACCTCCTCTGGACCCTCCTCAATGCCAGCACATTCCTCCTCAGATATGGGGCCCAAACCAGCACACAATATTCCAAATGCAGTCTGACCAGCGTTACATCAGCATTAGCATCCCTGCTTTTATATTCTAGTTCTCGCGTAATGAATGCTATCATTGCATTTGCCTTCCTTACTACCAATTCAACCTGCAAATTGATCTTTTGGGAATCCTGCACTCCTAAGTCCTTTTGCTCCGATTTCAGAATCGTCTCCTATGCCTTTATTCCTACTACCAAAGAGCATGACCACACACTTTGCTATGCTGTATTTTCCTACCCATTTGGCCCATTTAGTTCATGCAGGCTCCCTTCAGTCTAATTTTCCCAATTTACTCCATGCAATATATTCCTTCCATATGCTCATCAACTCCACCCGGGCCATGCACCTACATGGGGTAATTAACCTACCGGTAGGGTCTTTGGAATAAAGGAAAAGGCTGGAGCACCCAGGCAATATAGCTTTGGGGAGTACAGGCGGACTACACACACACAACATGCAAAGTCAGGACTGAACTTGAATTATTTGAGCTGGGCAACAGTAGTACTAATACAAGAGACAGCAGATGTTGGACCTTTGAGCAAAACACCAAATTCAGCAGGTCAGGCAGCGTCCGTAGAGGGAACGGACAGATGATGTTTTGGATCCGGATCCATCTTCAGATTGGTCACTCTGAAAAAGAGTCCCGGCCTGAAATGTAATCTGTTCAATCCCTCCACAGATGCTGCCTGACCCACTGTGTTCCTCCAGCACTTTGTTCTTAGCACTAAACAAAGGTTGCTCAGCAATTTAGTGTTACCCATGAATGCAACAACAGTTTTATTACACAGCTGTGGAAGATGGAATAATATAGTGCATTTAAACTGCTGGAATCTGGTGGTCCATACATCAATTTAAATGAATCAATTTATATGAATCAATATTATCGCAGAAGTTTTAAGACCTAATAAAAAGCAATTAAAATTAAAAATGAATATTTCTGTAATATATCTGTTGCGTGAGAATCTTTTCATTATTATTAAATGGCCATATGAGAAATGGGTAACACCTGATTTAATCATGAAAGCGAAATGCAAGAGATGAAATCTCAACTGTACAAAATGCAAGTAACCTCCAGCTATCTCTGTTACATTTATATTTGCCTATTCGTCTATCCTCCTCCTGACCTCGTCAACATCAATCATTCGTTAAGTGCAGTTACTTCCTTTGCAATGTGAAAGTTTCACTGAGGAACCATGATAGCCACCAGATGGTGCACTAATACGGGTTATCTGGAGTCAAAGAGTCAAGGAAACAGACCTTTCACCCCAACTTGTCCATGCTGAGCAATATGCCCCACCTAAGTTAGTTCCATTTGCCCCCATTTAGCCCATATCCTTCTAAACCCTTCCTATCCCTGTACCTGTCCAAATGTCTTTAAAATGTTGTTATTGTGCCTGCCTCAACTACTTCTTCTGACAGCTCATTCCATATACCCACCTCGATAAGAACAAGTTGCCCCATCAACTCCTAATAAATCATTCCCCTCTCATCTTAAACTTATGCCCTCTGGTTCTTGATTTTCCTACTCTTGGAAAAAGACTATGATTTACCTATGAGGGAAGATCTATTCCCCTCATGATTTTATGCACCTCTTTAAGATCACTCCTCAGCCTTCTGCACTCAAAGAAATAAAGTCCTAGCTTGCCCAACCTCTCCCTTAGCTCAGCCCCTCAAGTCCCAGCAATATCCTTGGAAATCTTCTGCACTTTTCAGCTTAACTGCATCCTTTATGTACACGGTGACCAAAAATGGCACCAATGTATTGTATAACTGTACCATAACATCCCAATTACTGTACTCAATTCCTTGACTGATGGCGGCCATCATGCCAAAAGCTTTCTTCGCCACCCAACGCCACCCTGAACGTGCAATGTTCATGTTCAGAGAACTACTGTATGTACTTGTACTCCTAGATTCCGTGTAAAATGGCAATGGTAATCTGAATTTATTTTGATGCAAACCACCAAGTGGCGCTGTAACGCCTTCCTTCAAATCACTTAAAACTTTTATTCCATTTTATTAAATGGAAATTTTCTTGCAGTTTCAAAGAAAATTAAGTTCCTGTAATGCACAATAAATTGCTGACCATCTTTCTATTGGATTGTGTTCTTATATCTTAGTGCATGATTTAAGGATTACACTGGAAAGTTCTGGTCAACTCCAAATGAATGGTCATGGATATCTTCAACTGAGCACTGACCCTGTTAACTTCAGCCAGAAGATAATTAAATATATATAGAAATTAAATTGCTTAATGCCATGTTTTTGTATGACATGCCTTCCAATTAATAATGACAAATAAAAAGAGAATGAATGCCTGGAACTTGCAACTCAGGCTGCAAAGACAATGATAGCAATTTTTAGTTCCTTTTTAAATTTGCCAGCTAATGCATGGACAATTGCGAATATGTGGATATGTGCAGTGGCATCCCTTAACAACAGTGAGATTTAAAGGGGTCCTACCTAAGCATGAATACGTGGCACAGTGGCCTCACAGTACCAGAGACCCGATTCAATCCTGACCTTGGGAACGGTCCCTTTAAAATTTGCATGTTTTCTCTGTGATTGCGTGGGTTTCCTCGGGTTTCCTCCAACATCCCAAAGACGTGCGGGCTTGGAGGTTAATTGGCCTCTGTAAATTGTTCTTGGTGTAGAGGGAGTGGATACGAAAGTGGGGATTACATAGAACTAGAGTGAATGGGTGATCATTGTGGATTAGGTGAGCCAAAGAGCCTGTTTCCATGTCGTATCTTTCCATCAATCATATCCCAGCCTGTCTGGTGTCGAGAAACCAGCTCAGCTGTTTCCTTTTTGTTATTTCATCTTGTTTTCCTACAGCCATGCAGACAGTTCCGCGCCCCCCACATAGATTGACCTGCGACTGATCATTTGACATTCATATCTCTCCGCCCTGCCCCCAATAAGCCATGTCACCCTCTGATGCACTGACCCAGAGCACAGAACACACCACATCCCCATAACCATCACTTATTGCTGGTGGCTTCTATCCACAATCCTCCACCCATGTCCCCGGCCCTGGACACAAATAATTTTCTTTCCAGACTCTGCACTGGTGCAGTACATAAAGAAAGGTCTTGGAAGTGCCTGATATCTTGAGCCTTGCTGAATTTCCCAGAGACAAGTCTAGAGTGAAATTGGTTATGAATGTTAGGTGCTGACAACATCCAAAAATGTTCAAGATACATCAGTAGATGTTACTTAGCCAAAATAATGAAATATATCTTGCTTTTTCAGACTATATTTGGTTGATTTTTGCTGTGCCTCACATTGTATGCCTCAATAGTAGTGTGTTGTTTATGCTTCATCATAGAGCATAGAGCCATAATGGAAACGGCTTTTGTTTACGGTGCCAAGTATCAGTTCGTATTAACTACAGAACAAAGTGTTTTGGAGGACCTAGAGTAAGTATGGACTTAATTGGAAAAGTAATGGTTATCAACTTATTATTCTGAATTTTACGTTCCAATTTAGTGTGAATTCATTAAAATAATAACTTCTGTTGAGATATAGGCTAGAAAATTTGTGGGCACATAAAAGACAGCTTATTTACCATTGGCAGTAAAACCAAAAAAACGATTATTATTTAACTTGAGTCATAGAGCTGTAGAGTATGAAAACTAGCCCGTCGGCCCACTTTGTTCATGCTGACTAAGTTGGCATACTGGGTAAGTCCCATTTGCTTGCATTTGGCCTGTGGACCTCTAAACCCTTCCTATCCATATATTTGTCCAAATGTCCTTTAAAAGCCATAATTGTATCTTCATCTGTAGCTTCAGCTGGGAGCTCTTTCCAGATAAGGACTATCCTCTGAGTGAAAACATTGCCTCTGAAGTCACTGTTAAATCTTTGACCTCTCATCTTAAGCCTCCGTCCTCTAGTCCAACTGGAAGGAAAAAAATGGTGGAGTTTTAAAAATGGTGACCTTTCTATTTCCGTGATCTCTTCCACTGAGAAGGGCAAGGTGCGACTTTGTTGGGTAGAAAGGTTGGAATTTCTTCCCTAATATCACTGTTGCTGCACCATTACAGAATGCCTGCAGTGATTCACGGAGGCTAATTGATATCTTGAGCGAAACACAAAATGCTGGAGGAACTCAGCAGGCCAGACAGCATATGTGGAGGGAATGGACAGGTGACGTTTCAGGTTGGAACCCTTGAACCGCAGTAGGTGGAAGAAAGTAGGAAAAAAGAAGTTGGGGTGGGACAAAGTCTGGCAAGTAACAGGTGATGGGGGGTAATTGGCAGATGGGTGGAGTGAGTGACAAAGGCTAGAGGAGAGGGTATCCCATTTCGAGAGAAGAGGAGGAGTGAAATGTAAAGCCAGAGTGAGGGCTATAGCTGGAAGGGGACAGAGGGTGGGGAGGGGAAAGAGGGGATGAAAGAAAATATGGACCTCGGGGATGGATGAGGAGAGTACGGAGGGGTGGGAAGGAACTGGGTGACTGAGATGGTGGGAGAGATCTGTGCACACTCAAGTGGGGGGAGGGGCCGGATAAAGTGAAGGAGGTATGGGGGCATGTTAATTGAATTTGGAGAATTCAATGTTCAAACCGTGGGCTTGTAAGCTACCCAAGTGCAATATGAATTGCTGTTCTTGCAGTTTCTGTGTGACCCCCTCTGGAAATGGAGGAACCTCAGATAGAAATAGATATCTTCTTGGGTCTTTTGCAGAGCAAATATGACATTGCAAGCTCTGCCTGTGTTCCAAGAACATTTACGCAAAGTGAATCAAATAAATAAACATTGTTTGTATTTTAAGCATAACATAAATCCACCATGGGAAATGATAAATAATAAATGACATTAAGAACGCTCTGGCTCAAAGTGACAGCTTTGTTGTTGATACAATGTGCGTTTTTCTTTAAAATATGGATGTTTCCGATGACGATTGTTCTCTATTTTTAAAGGATTTGGGAATGTTTACAGTAGAGCGATCTTTGTACTCCTTCTTGGCTAATGAAATGCTCCGCACTGCATTCTATGTTTCATAATAGAATATTCTAATCTGAAGAGATTATATAAGTACATCAAAGGAAAGATAGTAACTAGAGAGAAAATAGAGAGAGGCTGCAAGGAAGGCCTCAGAAACAAAAGTGGTCATCTCTGTGGGGCCGCAATAGATGGGCAAGGTCCTCAATGAGTATTTCTCCTGTTTTCACCATGAAGAAAGGCATGAAGACTGAAGAACCTGGGACAGTTAATGGAGATGTTCTGAGGACGGTCTGTATTACCGTCGAGGTGGTGCTGGACGTCCCAATGTGTATGAAGGTAGATAAATCTCTTGAGCCCGATCAGATATATCCGAGGACACTATAGGGAGCCAGAGAATAAATTGCAGGACCCTTGGCTGAGATATGTGAATCATCATTAGACATGCGTGAGGTGCCAGAAGACTAGAGGGACTAGAAGACTAATGTTGTGCTTTCTATCTAAGAAAGGCTGCAAGGAAAATTATGGCAACTATAGTTCAAGTTCACATTTATTGCCACATGTACCAATTAAGGTACAGTGGAATTTGACTTACCATACAGCCATACAAACAAAAGAGCACAGTACACAATAGAATGTAACATGAACATCCACCACAGTGGAATCACCATTCTTCACTGTGGTGGAAGGCAACAACTTTGTCCGTCCTCTTCCTTTGTTCATCCTATAGACCAGTGTGCTAAACATCTGTGGTAATCAAGTTACTTGAGAGCATTGTGAAGGATAAGATATATATGCATATAGTTAACTTCTATCAGGCCCCTCCACAACCTCCCTGCTCCAAGGAAAGTAAGTAGTGTGTCAGGTACACTCCAACTTTACAGCTCTTGTGCCATTCTTGTTCACTTGCACGTAATGGAAGGACATGAACTTGTGTTTATTCTTGTGTTTCTGTAAATTTCTGTGTCTATGAATTGCTGAAATTATGCATTTCTTATGATATTCTTATGCCAGAATTCCGATGATTAATTTATGATTTTATATATGCAGGTTGGAGGATTCAGATAAACTTTCAGCAAGACTTTGGTTCTGTCATTGCAAGATGGTCTTAGGCAGAACTCAGCCCTGCAAGAGGTCCTTGTTTGAACAGCCGCTAACTACAGTTAATATACATTCCTACCTGAAAGTGCTGGAGGCTCCGCTTGTGGTGAGCTATATATTGAACCTACGCTCAATTACAGGGAATTCTGATAACTTTTAAACCACATATGGATACATTTAAAACCAACAGTTTGTTTGATTAACTTTACTAATTTTGATTGAAAGAAAACTAAGAAAGGAAAGTGTCGTGCAGAATCCTGAATCAGAAGCACACAGATTTCAATAGGAAACAGTGTTTGTACGTAATAAATGTATCCTACATCTCTGAGAGTGCTACCTGTCTCTAATTCTGCAGATGGAATTATCTGTGGGACCAGAAGAAGTTTCTACAGTTCATATGCAGTTAAAAATGCCAGTTGTATTTCTGTTTACACAAAGAGAGACATATGAACAAGACCGGCAAACTGCGGAATCTGTAGCCTGGCAGCTACTCGGAAAAGCAGGAGTTGTTTTAGTACCAAGGTAAGTATGCTTGAAAATGCATCGAGTTTAGAATAAAACAAATCATTGTACGAAAGGAAGTGGAAAGTACATCTGCATTCCTTTAAGCCATCCAGAACGTTAACCATATTTTGTACCTTAAATTTAGAAATCTCACTAATTCCATCCATATTTTGCCATGATCAAAATACAAATGCTAGAGGAACTCAGCAGGTCAGGCAGCATCAGTGGAAGGAGAGGACTGGCGACGTTTCAGGTCGGGACCTTCTTCAGACTCAATGGTAGGACGTTTGTGGTCAGGATCAACAGACTGAAAAAGGGTCCCGATCTGAAACGTCATCCGTCCATTCTCTCCACAGATGCTGCCTGACATGCTGAGTTCCACCAGCACTTTGTGTTTTGCTCAAGATCGCAGCATCTACAGTTCATTGTGTCTACATATTTGACCTTGGTTGATTTGACCTCTGAAGTGTACTATTCTCAGTTCCAATGCATTTCACATCTAACATGTTCAGAAGGACTGCTGCACAACTGGATGTGCCAAAGCTGTGGAAATGAATTCATCCCTGTTTCCCGGCATCACTTTGACTTTTATGGCATCATTTAAAAAAATATTACCTTAGTACAGTATTTAACTTTTAAATCTATACTCAATCCATCAGAATAAAGATTTTAAATGAAAGTGTGAAACTCTATTGAAACAAATTTTATGTAAATAATTTTACTGTTCTTTTAAAAGTGATATATTGTTTGTTTTTACCTCCAACAGGGCCCAGCTGCAGTCTCGTGTGGCCGACGATGTTACTGTAGGCCTCAGACCTGCTGGAGGAGTATGACATTTGTAGTAATCATTTTAAACTTGGTTGTTTGCAAGCTGCGCTGCACATTGTTCATGCATCACCTTCCACTTGTTTGCTAATCTTCATCATCTGCTTGCTGACCATCCACATGTTTCTCCCCTTTTCCAAAAGTCTATTTTCATTATTTATGTTTCCTTAGGCCTTGCTGCATTCTGTCTACGATACCTCTGATAGATATCCAGAGGCTGTTTTCAGAACTAGGTGGGTAGTTGGCACATTTTGCCAATGACTCTAGAACCCTACACATCCGGTTCTTTCAATCGCCAGTCTGTTCCTGCCTCCCAGAGATGCTGTCTGACCTGCTGAGCTCCCCCTGCACTTTGTGTTTTACTCACGATTCTGGCATCTGCAGTTCCCTGTGTCGCTGTAGTACCCTGCTCAATCAGTGGTACAGCTTTCAACCACTTGGATCTTATTCTTTGGATCTCTCAGTTGGAAACTGTACACATTGTTTCATGTCTTTCCGCCTTAATTATGCTACTCTGCTGCCATTTGATCCACAGTTAATTACTAACACGCATCAGTCAAAATTCTCATTGAAAGAAGTTGGTATTGATATTATTTTGGTTAATTCACCACATTCAGAAATCAAAAGTATTTTTTAATTCTTCATTGTGAAGAATGAGGAATAAATCTGCTGAGTTGCAGATTGCATCACTGCAGTGCAGTGTTGCAATGAGCAGTGGCATTGTTGTAAGGAAGCCCCATGAGGCTGGTAGTGTTTCTTGTGAGCAGCCCAAACGACAGTCTGTTCACGATAACAGAGAATGAACAAAAAACCAAAGTGCTGGAAGAATTCAGCGGGTCCAAGGAACTTAGAGAATGAGGTTATCAACACCCCTGAGCAGCAAATCTTTGGATTGATAATCTGAATGGAAGTGAAGTACTAAGTATTGACAAAGAACAAAAATATATATATTTTTTTCTGGAAACTGGACACAGACCTAAATGTTTAGCCATTTTAATGGGTAACAGGGAGGTCCAACAGTTAGCGTTGTTGCCTTACTGCTACAGGGACTTGAGTTTTAACCAGACCTTGAGTGACATCTTTGTGGAATTTGTATATTCTTCCCATGCATTTCCACCTTGGTTCTGGTTTTCTCCCGCATCCCAATCTTATTCTGGTAGTAAGTTAATTGGTGTTAACATTGCCCGTGAATGTAGGTAAGATGCTTAGGGGAATTGATGGCAGGTGAAAGAAAACGAATTGCAGGACCACTAGAAGATAAGAAGAGAGTGAACGGGTCTGATGAGATTGCTCTGCTGGGACTTGGCATGGACATGTTGGGCCAAATGGCCTGCGTAGTATTAAATAATTATTGAGATACAAGGAACTCCAGATGCTAGTTTACAAAAA
Organism: Malacoraja senta; assembly: GCA_038087875.1. NCBI lineage: Eukaryota > Metazoa > Chordata > Chondrichthyes > Rajiformes > Rajidae > Malacoraja > Malacoraja senta. The sequence continues at coordinate 7,153 of JAXLNO010002930.1, read as the reverse complement.
ATGACATAAATTGCTGGAGTAACTCAGCAGGTCAGGCAGCATCTCTGGAGAACATGGAGAGGTGATGCTTCAGGTCACAACCTTCTTTTGACTGCTTGTGGTGGGGGTTTGGTTGAGGGGAGCTGGAAGAGAAGTGGGGGTTGGTCAAACCTGGCAAGTAACAGGTGGATACAGGTGAGGGGTGGGTGGGGTAGTTTGAAAGGAAGATGGTTGGACAATAGCCAGAGATGGAAAGACAAAAAGTTTGAGACAAGGGTAGAATATGTGCAAATTGTAAAACCAGAGGAAGGAATATTGGTGGAAGGAGACAGGGGGAGAGTGAAGGGGAGAAATGGGTCCTTCAAACTGATCTTGCTAATTTTTCGAATCAGTAACAAGAAACGCACTAAGCTAGTTTTGTGTTTCAGTGTTTACTGCACCTGTGAATATGTGCAAGTCCCCACGCATTTTTCCTGTTGTTTGGAACCCTTAGACGGAAACAATTAATTAATGTTGCTTTGCAAAAAAAATGCTGTTGGATCCTGACTGCTGGATGTGTTAAACAGCAAGCTGACATGTTTCTTACAACCCCTGCCGGTGTCTCACACAGAGATCAACTGCACTGTTTCAATCATTTCAGATCAATGGTACATTGTCTGATTTACATAACATGATATCCCTGCTCAATAAAAGTTAACAATCTCAATCTTGAAGCCAGTTTATCTTCGAGGCTGTGAAGTGAGGAGAGAGAGCAGCACCAAGAAGGCAACTCAGAGCTGGAGGATCTGTTCAGAACCAACAAAGGAAAAGAGGGCTGAAGAACTGACTAACCTACCTGAGCCAGCCGAACAGGCAGTATGCCACTTCAGCAGGCAGGCAGTAATTGAGTACAGTAGCCATTAGATATAGGACTAGAATTAGGCCATTTAGCCCACCGAGTCCAATCCATTCAATGTAAACCTTCACCTTCTCCCTGTATCGATGCCTTCAAGAACAGAAGTTAGATGGTATATCTGTAATCTACGATTGACTTAGTCTATCTGATTCATCCTTCTCTCATAGGGGAAACTTGCAGTCTAACCTGACCTGGTGCAGCAGGGTCAGTTGCAATGTAAAAAAAAACACAACGTTTTGTCAGTGAGTCCGACAGCATCTCTGGAAGATATGGTTTGATGACATTTCGGGTCGGTACTCTTTCTCGACCTGACCCGCTTATTCTTAAATGTTGTGGTTATTTTTTAGGTGGGTGTGGTAACAATCAGGGCTTCTGCAGTTACCAGCTTAATTTTGACTTCAGAGTATGGTCTTGTGCTGGAGAAGCAGATTGCAAACGTTAAAGGAATTATCTTTATAAAATTGCACTCTCATATCACAAAACAAAAATTATGGTTATAAAATATGAAACCTCCTAAATCATGTACTTATTTTTCATTTTCCCGACTAATGAAATTGCACAAATTAATTCCCCAAAAAATTATTTATGAAAGCTAAAAACTAAATTATTTTAAATATTTTTGTGTTTTTTGATTGTTATTCAGGATTCAACCATCAGCTATTTAGTTATAACATCTGTTGAAGAAATTCTTGATCTCATCAAAAGTGAAGGAAAAGATGTACCAACCACACAAAACGATAATGAAGAGGAAAGTGAAGAACTGGATTTCCGAGGTATTGTGCACTAGAATCGGTTCACAAATTAGTTAAATCCAATGACAAAATCATTCACGATGAGATGACAAATTATCATAATTTGTACTTACAGTTTTAAAACATTCTTTAAACATTCAGTTGGGCCGAAGGGCCTGTTACCGTGCAGTATGACTCCATGCCTATCAGGGAAGCGGAATCAAGAACTAAAATACATAAGTTTAAAGTGAGATGGGAAACGATTAAATAGGAATCTGAGGGGCAAGTTTTTCACATGAGATGCTGGGTATATGGAATGAACTGCGAAAGGAGGTAGTTGAGGCAGGTACAACAACATTTAAAATACATTTGAATATGTTCATGGATAGGATAGGTTTAGAAGGGTATGGGCCAAACATGGGCAAGTGGAACCAACTTGGATGGGGCACCTTGGTTGTCGGCATGGGTGAGCTGGGCTGAAGGGCCTGCTTCCATACTTTATGACTATTTCTAAAGGGGACTAATTTCTAGTGTTAATACATTACAAACGGTGAAACATTTCCAGCTACGACTTCAGTGTCTGTCTGTTAGTCCAATACGGCATTTAATTCTCTATTTAACATTATAATAAGATTGTGTATGTAGTTTTCTTAGGCACTGAATACTGTAAGCTTCTTATTTTCGCTTGAGTTAATAGTCTGAGAAACATCTCCTGGCCAGCTTGCAGCTTTTCGGAGAGTTTTATGTTGTTCAAACCAAGATTGGAAAAAATAGTGGAAATCATAGAATTAGGGTTAAGATTGATAGTTGTCGAGACTAGATATGAACAAGTACCTTGTGGAACATGGTGGCTCCTAACTGGGAGAATGGATGTGTTATTCCATGTATGGCAATTGATCATAGTTGAACATTCTAATGTTAGATACAATACAAAAGCACAGAATATCTCTTTCGGGAAAAAGAGATATAAATGTCTTGTATAATCATTAATTTAGTTGGCGAATACTACAAAAGATTAATGTGCACCTATATTTATGAGAGGAACAGGTTTGATGGCCTGAGGCTGTTTTTTAAAATCTTTTACTGATGTTTTATTCTGCTTTTGAAGAGCAAAATCATGAAATGTTAATAATAACACTAATTTGCTTTTAATTGCAAAAGATGAAATATATAATGTCACTTAATTTAATGAGGCTGCACAAATTTCCAGTGATTAAACAGATCACAGTAGGATGGTGGAGGTTCCTCTAAATGAAGTAACTTTAGTGCACACTAGTTTGAACTGTTTTAAGTTGTAATATACCCATGATTGTGATGGTAATGGTGGAAAATTTATTGTGGGTATTCTTGATATCAAGACTGATAGAGTCATAGAGATGTACAGTACCTCACACATACGGCTCCTTTGGCCCACCTTCTCCATGCCAACAAGTTGACATGCTGCGCTAGTCCCATATGCCTGCATTAGATGCATAACCCTCTAGTTCCACCCATGCATCTGTCCAGTTGTCTATTAAATGTCCTAATTGTATCCACTTCGATAGCTTCATCTGCAGCTCTTTCCAGCTATGGACTACCCTCCGAGTAAAAAAGTTATCCCTGAGGTCCCTCTTAAATCTCTCCCCACTCACCTTAAGCCATTGCCTTCTAATTTTAGACTCCTCTACCCCGAGAGAAATACTATTCACCTTATTCATACCCCTCGTGATCTTGTACATAAGGTCACTCCTCCAGCCTCTGAAACTCCAAAGATCCCAGTGATCCCAGGCTCTCCCTATAACTCAAGCCTGCAAGCCCTGGTGACATCATGGTGAATATCTTCTGCACCATTTCCATCATAATCATCATATTCTTCTGGAATAATAATGTTTGGAGGGGGATAAGGGGAAAGGAAATCATTTATGAATGCGTTTTACTGTAGGGTCAGCAAAGAGGACCAATGTCACTGTTGTTTTTATAAATTGAGGACTCACAATGGACTGTCTGACGGTTTTGCTGCTGGAGGCATCTAAGAATATTAAGCGGTGGCATTTAACAATGGATGTACGATGCTTCTGAGATATCATGGAGATGCATATTTAGGGAAAATGTTTGTCTCAACTGAATCTGATGATTATTTTTCCACTCGTCAGGGGTTCAGGATGATGAAGTAGCAGAAACTATCTACCAAAACACATGGAAAGAGCTTGACGTGGACTTAATTCTAGCGCTAACAGAAAAAAGTTTTCCTCGAAGTTTGCTGGCAACTTCCCATGTTGTGGTGCTCTTCTATACTGCTTGTAAGTAGTGGGAACTTTTATAGATATACTAGACGAAGTGGGACCCGTTGGGTCCCATCCCCTCAACGCGCGGTTACTGTTGCTGGGGGAAGGGGTAGCCTGCCAGACAGACAGACACACACACACACACACACACACACACACACACACACACACACACACACACACACACACACACACACACACACACACACACACACACACACACACACACACACACACACACACACACACACACACACACACACACACACACACACACACACACACACACACACACACACACACACAGAATTCTAGTATCAAGGGATGAATATTTCTCAGATGGGGAGCAAGGATTACAACGTGTTAAAGAAAATGGAAGGTAGACAAAAATGCTGGAGAAACTCGGCGGGTGAGGCAGCATCTATGGAGCGAAGGAAATAGGCAACGTTTCGGGTCGACCCCAAACGTTGCCTCCTTCCTTCACTCCATAGATGCTGCCTCACCTGCTGAGTTTCTCCATCATTTTTGCCTACCAAGGATTACAGTGTGATCAGTAGTTAATAAAGTCATTTAACTGGTAGATTAAGAAGGAGGAGGAGGGGCAGGGGCAGAGATAAAGAGAGGGAGAGAGAGAGAGCGCGATTGCTGGCGGTCTTTGATGGAGTTGTTCCCAAACCATGCTGTGATCCATCCCGATAAAATGCCTTCTACGACGCATCTGTAGAAGTTGGTGAAAGTTGTTGGGGACATGTCGAACTTCCTAAGCCTTCTCAGGAAGTAGCATTGGTGTGCTTTCTTGGCTATTGCTTTGATATGGCTAGTCCAGGACAAGTTGCTGGTGATATTTACTCCTTGGAACCTGTGCTGTTAATACTCCTAGGAATTTAGAGTTCTAGTGTCAATACTGGGTACCAATTAAAAGAGGAATAACATAATTCCTACTTCCCCACAGTGATTTTCATCTCAGTCCAGGGCAGTGCGTCAGATTGTAGTGCTACATGTAATATAGCTGCACTCTGATTTGCAGATATCTACCTTTACCCCTTACAACCATGAGGAAAGCATCACAAATACATTTAAGTATCTCACAACAAGAAACATTTTCCTCCTTGAGTATCTAGGACCATTGTATTAAACCACTGAAGCAAGAGGCCATCTGTTTTGTATGTCTATTGCCATTTATATACTCACGAACATCTGGTGGGGACCTGCTATTTATAGGATTTTGCAATAAGGCCCAACGTTGGAAATAGAAACCTAGTAAGGCTTGCAAAATTTGCAAACCATTGTGAAAGTACATTAGATACACCAGATGCATGCTAATGCCTCTACTGTGGTCTGTTGAACCATGAATTGGGGAACTGTACTTGACCGTTATGGTTTCATGGTCCGTTAGTAAGCTATTAAAGCAAAGATTGAATTATTTTTCATTTCTGTACCCATTTTGGACTTGATTCTCGTTTTTGCATCAGTTGACCCTGTGGGGTTAGTGTTAACAAAGTCTAACTGCTGTTTAGGTTTAGCTCTATTATTGTCATATGTACTGAGGTACAATGAAAAGCTTTGTTTTGCATGCTATCCATTTAAGTCAGAAGATACTATACATAAATACTATCAAGCTAAACTCAAGTACAACAGGTAGAGTGAAGGTAATGATACCGAGTGCAGAATATCGTTCTCAGCATTATAGCGCAACAGTTCCAGAAACAAAGACCAATGTCCGCAATGGGATAGATGTGAATCGGACAATACCCTAGCTTATGGAAGGACCGTTCAGAAGCCTGATAACTGGCAGGATGAAGATGTTCCCCTTCTTCTCCTTTGAGTCAGGTGCTGTATTACAAATATTCACATGATTACTATGATTATTAAGCTTGCAGTGGGGGCCAAGCTAATAATCTCCTGGAAATTGTATTGGAATAATTTACAATCTCCTGGAAATGTTGCCTGACAGTACTTCAGTTCACTATTGCCTGGGGTATGTAGGACCTGGTGAGAAACATACTTAACAAAGTTCACAAGCGTCCACTGAACCGGAGGAATTTTCCATGAATCTGTCTTGCCTTAAAAGTTGGAAATCGGGATTCTTCTTTTTTTGTTAAAAAAAAATTTTTGGGGGGAGAGAACGCCATGTTGGCACATAATTGCATTCTTTAAAACCATTAAAAGATTTGTTTGTAGACTGTTCGTCCATGAGAACTGACCAGATTCTAGTTTAAATTGAGCAGATTTGTGGTCAAAGTCAACTTGACCTTTCGTGCCGGGCATCCTTTAACTTGCAATGCAATTAGTTCTCTTCCTGGCATAGTATTTTAGTAGTAGATATTCCCAGATTAACGGGCATTCTTCTCAAATGGGCCAGAGGACCCATGGGTTGCTAATAGCTTGCATCAGGGGTGGGGAACCTTTTCATGTTGGAACGCCGCATTAAGTTAGCTGTAATCTAATAAGGCCGCATTCCAAGAAGCTTCAATTAGATATACTTCAAAATGTACATTATTTTGTAAAAATCTAACTACTATGTACTAACTTCAAGTAAATGAAAGAATTTTGTTAATTCTAAACTAACCTTTTAATGACTTTGTTGTGACTGCTTTCTGTGGGAGGTTAACGTACATTCTAGAGTCGCATTAGAACAAAATCATGAACATAACAGGTGTTAAAATAGCCCTCATGACTTACTAATGTTTTAATTGTGGCCATCAGTCGGGGAGGATTATTTCGTTGAATCTTCTTTTACACTTGGGTATTTTATATGTGTTCTTTTTAAGATAAAAATAAAAATAATAAAAGACGAACAAAAACATATTAATAAAATAAAAATAAAAGGATTTGTTCTACAAAATTTGGATTCATTCAAAAGGCTGCACTTAATGGCCTAGAAGGCCGCAGATTCCCCACCCCTGGCTCGAATGATCTCAATGCCTCAAATTTTATGGAGACACAAGGAACGGCAGATGCTCGAATCTTGAGAAAAATACAAAATACTGGAGTGACACAGTGGGTCAGGCAGCAGCTGTGGATAGGTGACATTTCTGACTAGTCTGGAGAAGTGTCCGAAAACGAAACATTGGTTATCCTTTCAAAGATGCTGCCGGACCCACAGTTTGTGGCTTGCCTTAAATTTTTTGCTGCATGCACTTCCACTTGGTCTTGTTGCTGGAGGTGTGGAGTAATCTCTGACTGCACGACATTGCCATTGCTGTTGTGGAAGGGCTGAGGGAGGCTGATGTTAGAGTTGTGTGTGGGGAGGATGGGGGAGCTGTGTGTTGGCAGAGTGAGAG
>JAXLNO010002929.1:0-28997 GCA_038087875.1 Malacoraja senta | reverse complement strand
CCGGCGGGGTGGGAAGGGAGAAGATTCGGCAGACATTAGGGTCCGACACTCGATGTCGGCAGACTGTAGGACCCGGGGGAGCCCGGAGCTCAGGACCCGCCACCCGCGGCTGCTGCTGAACCCGCGGGAAGGGCGATTGTTTCAATCTTTTTAATTTCATAAAAGTAATTTCTGTTCCGTTGCCTGACACGGTTAACGCATTAAAATGAACGGATCGACAGACAGACAGCTCTGATTTCAGTTGCTGTTTATTTCACTCTTCCCACATTTACAATCCTCCTGGTTTTATTTCCGCGCTCACTCACTGGGGTTTGTTTCACGACGCGGAATTTGGGGATTAAATGGGAGCCGTTCGTTCAGCGCCGACCTGTTGTCCACCGGGTTTCTGCCCCACAGCCCCTGGCTGAGCCCCGCTCCTGACGCCGGTCCCGGGGACCCGACCCTTTTACACAGCCGGAGCGGAACCGGAGCAGATTCTCAGCCAGTTTCCATCGCAAGGCCAGAAGAAAGGATAAAGTTTCTCCGTGAATTTATTCCCAGTGAAGATGTGGAGATGGGACTTGGTGTCCGCATCGTAAAATGAAACTGTCCCGGACTCGTAACTGAGATAAACTCCCACCCTCCCGGGATGGGACGGGCGGGGAGAGGGGATGGAGGGGAGGTGAGTGCATCAAACTCGTCATTCAACCGCCTGATGCTCCAGACTCGTCTCCGGGGTCAGTGTGACCCGTCTCTTCCTCTCCACAGACTCTGCGGCAACTCCCAGACTCCAGTACCGACTCCCCGCCACCTCCACCTCCCAGTAATGTCTCCCCGATGTGAATCCCTCCGATCCCAGCACACACGGCCAGTCTGTAAACCTCTTCCCGGTGTCAGGGAGACTCCTCTCGGTCTTGGTCCGTCTCACCTTCTTCCGATCCTCAGACACCTCGAGCTGCGCATGCGCTGTTTCCACATCCAGGGTGACGGAGACTGGGGGGAGAAGCAGAGAATCAGAGAGTCAGTCCCCGGGGGTCGGGGGAGACTCGGGCACAGGCGGGCGGACAACTGAAACCTTGCCCCGGGTTTCACCCACAACAACATCGGGTGGACAACAGACATCTCTGCCGTAGGTTTCGCAACCGGGTAGGAGAGGGGGAATTTCGCGGGTTATCGGGAACGGGAGCGGGCGAGGCGTGCGGACGGGAAACTAATGCAGAAAGTGAGGATGAACGAGAGATTGCGGGTGGAGATGGAGAAATAAGGCGGGTATTCAAGCATCTTGCCAGTAGGTGGCGAAGGAGAGGCTGATTGGATGATGAGGAGACTGGTGTGAGTGGTAATTAGAGGTGGTTGAAGAGGATGGGGACATGTGGGGTGGAGTTGCCGTGATCATACTGAACGGGAGTGGACTGGACGGGCGAGGCAATCTGCTACTGTTTACTTGCTTTCTTTAGAGGAGGGTGGATTTGATGCGGCTGTACAACTAAGAACACTCTGATCTCATTATGAAGCAATATATGAACTTCACTGGGGGACGACCGTGTTGTGCATGTAAGACTGCTATGTTTTCCAGAAGGCGAAGGCAGGTGGGATCAAAGACGATCGGTGCTGCAACCTTTGCTGTTTATTTTATATTTTCATGGCTTGGATGTGAATGTAGGAGGTGTGACTACTAAGTTTGTGGAGAACGGGCAATGTTGTGGATAGCAAGGAAGTCTGTCAAAGTCTGTAGCAGGAAATAGGCTAGATGCAGGGAGATAATCCAAACCCTTATGTTCGTACATAATATCAAAACGAGGGCGCGGGTTTAACACGAGAGGATGGAATTTTAAAGTGAATCTGAGTGGTAAGTTTTCTTCACACACGGAGTTGTTAATACTTGGAATATTTTGCCTGAGGAGGTGGTGGAATCACATGTAATCACTACATTTAAGAGGCATTCCGATTTAGCAAACGAGGTGTTGAATAATATGTTTCTAATGTGGGCAAATGGGATTAGAGAGGGTGGGAAAAAAGGTGAACAAGCATGTGATGTGCCAAAGGGCCTGACTCTGTAATGTACAACCACGGCTCTCTGGTTCCAAGAGCACTGAATGACTGACTATCCACAGCCACCGGTGCAGGGCGTTCCAAAGGTTGCCCAGTCTCTGCGTGCAGTAATGTCTCCCTGTCTCTGTCCTAAATGGTCCAGCCCACATTCTGCGAGGGTGTCCGCTGGTTCCAGACCCCTCAGACAGGGGGGAAACATCCTCCCTGCATCCAGCACACTGAACAGTGTTGGAACTTTGTATTTCCCAGAGATCTCATCAACTACAATTGAACTCTCGAGCACACAGGCAAATTCTACTCAATAACACCCGCACAACAAATATCGTTATGGAACCAAGTATTGTCAATCGTTGCTACATTCGCTTTGTGCAAAGTTTATCTTTGGATAAGTAGAAAAAAACATAAGACAGGAAGAAAATGGGTGCGGAGTAGGCTCCGCCTCTCAGGCCTATCCTCTGTTCACTGTGATAATGGCTGATCGAAGCTGGTTCCAGTTACTCTTCAGTGTGACTTCCCCATCACCCTCAATTTAATGATCTTTCCAATATCCAACTATTTTTCCTTCACCTATATCCAAAAATCTGGCCTGTCCCCATCAATTAGGTCACACAATTCCAGATATTTATTGCTATGTTGGAGAAACAACTTCAACCCTCTGCGTGGTACGTGGTCTGGATGTTTGGATCTAATCGAATCCAGGGCGAGTTACACAATGGAGCACAACCGTGGTCTGAAGGTAGAAGACAGAGGGTGGTGGAGGAATGCTTTTCAGACTGCAGGCTCTCGCAAAGGGTGCGCCATAGAGCTCGACTCTATCTCCATTATTTATAAGAACGCTTTGTATGAGTATGTGGGTGCCACGGTTAGTAGGTTTGTGGAGGACACTAAAATTGGTGGCGTCATGGAGAGTGAAGAAGGTGTCCTGAGATGAAATGTGATCTTAATTAGCAGGTGTAATGGGCTGAAGAATGGAAGATGGAATTTTCTAAAGTCTAAAGATTGAGGTGCGATGTTAAAGTTGGAAAAGGCATTGAAGGTCATATGAAGAAAGACTGGATAGACTCGGCTTGTACTCGCTAGAATTTAGAAGATTGAGGGGGGATCTTGTAGAAACTTAGAACATTCTTAAGGGGTAGGACAGGCTAGATGCAGGAAGATTATTCCCGATGTTGGGGAAGTCCAGAAATAGGGGGTCACAGTTTAAGGATAAGAGGGAAGTCTTTTAGGACCGAGATGAGAAAAACATTTTTTACATCATATCGAATGGCGGTGCAGGCTCGAAGGGCCGAATGGCCTACTCCTGCACCTATTTTCTATGTTTCTATGTTTCTAATTAGCAGGTCTAATGGGCTGAAGAATGGAAGACAGAATGTTCTAAAGTCTAAAGATTGAGGGCAACAGTTTAAGGTGAGATGGTAAAGTTGGAAAAGGCATTGAAGGTCAATGTTTTCAGACAGTGGATCGTAGAGAGATAGAACGAGATGCCAGAGGCGGAGGCGAGTACAATTACGGTGTAATGTTTGCATTTGTGGTACTTAAATGTGTTATCAATAAGAAGAATGGAAACTGAACAAGTTTTACCTTGCTTAATGGCACAAGTTTCTCTCCACAGCGTGTTCAACACAAAGTGGTGATGAATCTTTTGAATCGGCAAAGCACCATCTGTCACTGACACTGTACGAACTTCATCACGAACCCTGCAAATATTTAACAGCTGGTTAGACTCTGAGCTTCAACAATCTCGGAGCTGTTTTACAAAAAACATGCAGCGTTTCAATCAAGAGCGTGTCCTACCTCCTTCTCTGACCAGCTGCCTCCTGAAAGAAATAAGACACAGATCTGAATAACTGAGAACATCCACATCCGGACAGCAGAAATGGCACGCAGATTGCCACAATATTCCTATTTACCAACTCTTATTGCGGCAGCCACACAGACATATAAAGGATATTTCCGTCGGGACAAAGAACCACGGGGTAAACACAAGGAACGTACATGCAAATGATGCCATCATTGAGAGGGTGCAAGTTACGGGCAAGAATGAGAAGGTGGTGGGTGTTATCTGAAGAAGGTGCCAGGGAACGTAGGGATGGGGCGATTAAGATTGTCTTTGGATTTAAATTGGTGGGGGGACAAATAGTATTGCTACTTTTAAAGGGGTGGGAGATGGGAACCTTCACGTGGTCCCCCTGTTTCGACAAATGCACTCAACATGCACAATCAAATAAGATCAAATAGAACAAGTTGTCCTACAACTTTAGGCGGTGCACGGCATACGCAAGAAGAAGCAGCTACTTTTAAGGAGACCAATATTCAAAGATGAAATATGGGATGGCCTTTAATAAATCCCATTAGTCATGCAGCAAAGGGAACGTGGAACTCATTCGCACAAAAGTGGCCGAAGCCAATATTGGAGATATATTGAAGAGGAAGCAGGATAAGCACAAGAGATTTCCCCGTGCTTGCCCCATTCCTTGCATGTTCAATTCATGGATGACAGATGATAAATGATGATGTGTGCGCCACGTTCTAGATTTCAATGATAATCGCCACAATGTGGTCATGGCTAATCTTGCCCAGGGCAGAACTCCCCCTTTTTTCCCCATTCCCCTCATGTTCAATTCCTGGAAATTAAAAAAAAAAATGTCTCTCCTTCTGGTTCAAATACTGCTCACAGTTTCAATCCCCAAAGGTCTCTAGGTTGGAGAATTCCAGAGATTCACCGCTCTCTATCCAGTCATGTACCTTGGGGACAATGGTGAAACGACTCTTCATTCTTTTCAACTGCAAGGAATATCGATCCAACCTCGATAAACCCTGCAGATGAGACAAGCCCCCCTCATCCTGCAATTATCCGGTGATTCGCTTTTGTGTTGCCTCCAATGCTGTAACATCATTTCATGGTTAAGGTCATGAAATCTACACAAAATGCTCTAAATGTGGCTCAGATAATTGTGACTACCCCCCCCCCCCCCTCCTACAAGATTCTACAAGTATATTATCAGCAGAAGAATAACCGGGGGAACTATTCCCCTTTAAGAGCAAAAAGGATAACTTGGGATGGAACAGGTCCAATTAAGTGCTGTTAAGGAAGACAAATTGCAATGTGTATCCCAGGCTAAAATTATTCGAATGCCTTCACGGGGATGTTCTAACACCACAAACTCCTTTTCCTCTAATGCTGAACATACAGAAGACTTTCCCAATTGGTCTTATGATTCTTGCAGATTTTCCTTCTATTCGGGGAAATATTACACGATCACTAACTCAGTGACAAGATCACTGCGACCCTTTCTCAAGGAGTTTGCAGGCTGTCCTGAGATCCCATAGTTTATGCAGGAGGCCATTGAGTTTTGGAACAAAAGCAGCACATCGCTGGAAGAGACGGAACATTGACCCAGCTCTGAATTACTGGTAAATGATGCATTAATTTCAGAAATGTCACCTACCATGTTGTGACTGTGCAGTTTCACTTCGCCTAACTGTAGCGTAACCCCTCACCTTCAGAAATATCCCGTTGTCTTTTTGATCTATCTGTCCCTGCAATGTTGAGAGTTCCTTTTGGATGGAATTTAAATTTGCTTGAATCTCTTGAAGCCTTTCCTCCATTGCGTTCCGAATTTTCTCCTCTTCTTCCCGGATATCTGCAAGTACACGTCGCTCTTTCTCAGTGAAAATCTGGTGCAGTTCAGTAAAGTGGGATGTGATCTGTGACTGAAGGTTGTGTGACTGTTCCTGTGAAATGAAAGGTGAAGATCAAGATATAATCTCACTGTATTGTTTCCTCACGATATGCGAGGGGATAGTTGGCCAATCAACCTTGTGGCGTGGAGCACAGAAATAAGCCATTTGGCCCAACATGTCCATGCTGCCGACCATAGTAATCTAGAATAGTCCCACATTCACTTGGATTTAATCCGTATCTTTAATTACCGTGGCAATTCAAATCCTTGCCCAAATGCTTCTGAAATGTTGTGAAAGTAATCTACACTCCCACCCTTCCCACTCCCACAGTCCAATTCACTGCAGCTTATTCCAGTTCGCCTGCCTGTTCATTCCCACTCATTCGCCCACCACCCACTTTCACAAACACAACATACAGTTACGGTCTGGTCATCAAACCTGCTGACTTTGGGATGTGGAATGAATCCCACGCTGTCAAAGGGAGAACGCGTGAATAACACGGACAGCACCGAGGTCAAACTGGAACCACGGCACCAGAACAAGGAGACACCAGCAAGGCGTATTTGCTATATCTGACTCAACCACCTCCTCTGGCAGTTCGTTCCATGCACCCTGTGTGAAAAAGTTGCACCTTAATTCGTAGGAAATCTTTCTCCTCACTCATTAAACTTATGTCCCCTGCTTCTTGATTACGCTGCTAAGGATAAAAGTGGACAGTTCACAAGTTATAGATGTAGAATAAGTTGATTCGGCCCATCAATTCTACTCCGCCACTCAATCTTAGCTGATCTCTGCCTCCTAATCCCATTTCCTGCCTTCTCCCTATAACCCTGACACCCTATCCAATCAAAAAATGGTCTCTCTGTGCCTCAAAAACATCCACTGACTTGGCCTCCACAACCCTCTGCGGCAATGAGTTCCAAAGATTAATTACCCTCTGACAAAATATGTTTAGTTTTTTTTAGTTTAGAGATACAACGCGAAAACAGTTTCGGCCCACCGGGTCCGCGCCCACCAGCAATCTCCACACATTAACAATTTTTACATTTATTAAGCCAATTAACCTACAACCCTGCACGTCTTTGCAGCGTGGGAGGAACCCGACGATCTCGGAGAAAACGTCACGGGGAGAACGTACAAACTCCATGCAGACACCACCCATAGTCGGGATCCAACCCGGGTCTCCGGCACTGCAATCGCTGTAAGGCAGCAACTCTACCGCTGCGCCACCATGACCGCTTTTCTAAGTTCCTCCTCACGTCCTTTCTAAAAGAGAGCCCTTTAATTCTAAGGCTACGACCTCTGGTCCTGCAGTCACACCAGTGGAAACATCCTTTCCTCATCCACTCTATCTACTGTCAGTACCTGCCCGCCCAGTCTCTATCTCTGTAGCTCCAACCCTCGTCTCTTGATAAAGGACCTCGAGGATTTGATAAAGGACCTCGAGATGAATAAGCCATTAGGAGGTTGTGACCATAATATGGTCAGGTTTAATCTACAATTGGAGAGGGAGAAGGGTAGATCGGAGGTGTCAGTGTTGCAGTTGAATAAAGGAGACTATGGGGCCATGAGGAAGGAGCTGGCCAAAGTTGACTGGAAAGATACACTAGCAAGGATGACAGTGGAACAAAAATGGCAGGTATTTCTAGGAATAATACAGAAGGTGCAGGATCAGTGCATTCCTCGGAGGAAGATAGATTCCAAGGGGAGTAAGGGATGACCCTGGCTGACGGGACGTCAGCGACAGTATAAAAATAAAAGAGAAGTACAACATAGCAAAGATGAGCGGGAAGCAAGAGGATTGGGTAATGTTTAAACAGCAACAGAAGATAACCAAAAAGACAATACGCTGAGAAAAGTTGAGGTACGAAGGTAAGCTAGCCAAGAATATAAAGGAGGATAGGAAAAGCTTCTTTAGGTATGTGAAGAGAAAAAAAATATTTAAGACTCTTGGACCCTTGAAGACCGAAAAAGGTGAATTTATTACGGGGAACAAGGAAATGGCAGATGAGTTGAACAGGTACTTTGGATCCATCTTCACTGAGGAGGACACAAACAATCTTCCTGATATAGTAGTGGCAAGAGGATCTGGGGTGACGGAGGAACTGAAGGAAATCCACATTAGGCAGGAAATGGTGTTGGGTAGACTGATGGGACTGAAGGCTGATAAATCCCCAGGGCCTGATGGTCTGCATCCCAGGGTACTTAAGGAAGTGGCTCTAGAAATCGTGGATGCATTGGTGATAATTTTCCAATGTTCTATTGACTCAGGATCAGTTCCTGTGGATTGGAGGGTAGCTAATGTTATCCCACTTTTTAAGAAAGGCGGGAGAGTGAAAACAGGGAATTATAGACCGGTTAGCCTGACATCGGTGGTGGGGAAGATGCTGGAGTCAATTATAAAAGATGAAATAGCTGCACATTTGGATAGCAGTAACAGGATCGGTCCGAGTCAGCATGGATTTACGAAGGGGAAATCATGCTTGACTAATCTTCTGGAATTTTTTGAAGATGTAACTAGGAAAATGGACATGGGAAATCCAGTGGATATAGTGTACCTGGACTTTCTGAAAGCATTTGATAAGGTCCCACATAGGAGATTAGTGGGCAAAATTAGGGCACATGGTATTGGGGGTAGAGTGCTGACTTGGATAGAAAATTGGTTGGCAGACAGGAAACAAAGAATTGGGATTAACGGGTCCCTTTCAGAATGGCAGGGAGTGACTAGTGGGGTACCGCAACGCTTGGTGCTGGGACCGCAGCTATTTACAATATGCACCAATGATTTGGAAGAAGGGATTGAAAGTAACATTAGCAAATTTGCAGATGACACAAAGCTGGGTGGCAGTGTGAACTGTGAGGAGGATGCTATGAGAATGCAGGGTGACTTGGACAGGTTGGGAAAGTGGGCAGATGCCTGGCAAATGAAGTTTAATGTGGATAAATGTGAGGTCATCCACTTTGGTATCAAAAACAGGATGGCAGATTACTATCTAAATGGCGTCAAGTTGGGAAAAGGGGAAGTACAACGGGATCTGGGGGTCCTTGTTCATCAGTCTATGAAATTTAGCATGCCAGGTACAGCAGGCAGTGAAGAAAGCGAATGGCATGTTGGCCTTCATAACAAGAGGAGTCGAGTATAGGAGCAAAGTGGTCCTTCTGCAGTTGTACAGAGCCCTAGTGAGACCACACTTGGAGTTTTGTGCGCAGTTTTGGTCCCCTAATTTGAGGAAGGACATTCTTGCTATTGAGGGAGTGCAGCGTAGGTTTACAAGGTTAATTCCCGGGTTGGCGGGACTGTCATATGCTGAGAGAATGGAGCGGCTGGGCTTGTACACTCTGGAGTTTAGAAGGATGAGAGGGAATCTTATTAAACATATAAGATTGTTAAGGGTTTGGACACACTAGAGGCAGGAAACATCTTCCCGATGTTGGGGGAGTCCAGAAACAGGGGCCACAGTTTAAGAATAAAGGGAAAGCCATTTAGAACGGAGACGAGGAAACACTTTTTCTCACAGAGATTTGTGAGTCTGTGGAATTCTCTCCCTCAGAGGGTGGTGGAGGGCAGGTTATCTGGATGCTCTCAAGAGAGAGCTAGATAGGGTTCTTAAAGATAGCGGAGTCAGGGGATATGGGGAGAAGGCAGGAACGGGGTACTATATAACCATATAACCATATAACAATTACAGCACGGAAACAGGCCATCTCGACCCTTCTAGTCCGTGCCGAACACGTATTCTCCCCTAGTCCCATATGCGCTCAGACCATAACCCTCCATTCCTTTCCAGTCCATATAACCATCCAATTTATTTTTAAATGATAAAAAAACGAACGTGCCTCCACCACCTTCACTGGAAGCTCATTCCACACAGCCACCACTCACTGGGAAAAGATTATCCACGTCAACTCTGTCTATCCCTCTCATCATTTTAAAGACCTCTATCAATTCCCCCTTAGGGATTGGGGATTATCAGTGGCTCGTAGGGCCGAACGGCCTACTCCTGCATCTATTGTCTATTGTCTTGTGCTGTTGAGAGGTGTCCTAAAGTTGCACGCATCACATTGATGAAAACTACACAGGAAATCGAAATTGGAAAACCTCACCAGAACAACAGAAATCTTCTCTTTCTGTTGCTGCTCCATTTGCTCGATCTCTGATTTCTTTTTTGTGAGAGATTGGAAGGAAGATTTCACCTGATCCTGGAGTTGGGTTTCAGATCAGAGAAGAAAAACGTCAGAAAATAAACAAAACATGACACAATGATGTGATCAATATCGGTTTGCTTTTACCTTGTACATTTCAACACCTTCATCTATCGGTATGAAGCGGTGATCTCTGTGTTCCCTCGCATCTCGACAAACCAGGCAGATCAGCTTCTTGTCCGTTTCACAAAACAGCTTCAGTTCTTCCTGATGTTTCTCGCACTGAAGTTTACTTTCCTTCTCTGTCCGATTCAGGCTCAGTGTTCGAGCTTTCTCAGACAGTCTCGCCAAGGCCCGATTTACTTTGAGGGTGCGGTCTGTAAACTCCTCTCTACATTCCGGGCAGGAGTTTCTCCCATCCCTGTCCCAACTCTGTGTGATACAGGAGCGGCAGAAGTTGTGCCCACACTCCAGTGTAACCGGATCGGTGAAGAAATCCAGGCAGATGGGACAAATTGCCTCCTCGGTCCAACTCTCGACCTGGTCTTTCGAAGCCATTTTAACTTCCTCCACTTCCTGGTTCAAAATGTTTTCACTGACGTGGAGCTGCTGAATATGGGCGGTAACGTGACTGTCACGGTGACGCAGCGGTAGAGTTGCTGCCCTTACAGCGAAGGCAACCCCGGAGTCGCGGGTTCGATCCCGACAACGGGTGCTGTCTGGACAGAGTTTGAACGTTCTCCCCGTGATCTGCGTGAGATTTCTCCGAGATCTTCGGTTCTTCAGAGGCTTAGTAAATGTGTGTGAGAGAGAGAGAGAGAGAGAAGAGAGAGAGAGAGAGAGAGAGGGGATGCAGAGAGAGAGAGGGTGGCAGAGAGAGGGAGGGGGACAGAGAGAGGGGGGCACAACATGGTGGGGGGGGAGCTCCAGGGTGAAGAACAGGCAGAAGAAAAATAAAAGACAACGTTTATTCTCATGTTTACCGAGGTACAGTGAGACCAAGAGTGTGTGTGAGTGTGAATGTGAGTGAGACAGACAGACAGACAGACAGACAGACAGACAGACAGACAGACAGACAGACAGACAGACAGACAGACAGACAGACAGACAGACAGACAGACAGACAGACAGACAGACAGACAGACAGACAGACAGACAGACAGACAGACAGACAGACAGACAGACAGACAGACAGACAGACAGACAGACAGACAGACAGACAGACAGACAGACAGACAGACAGACAGACAGACAGACAGACAGACAGACAGACAGACAGACAGACAGACAGACAGACAGACAGACAGACAGACAGACAGACAGACAGACAGACAGACAGACAGACAGACAGACAGACAGACAGACAGACAGACAGACAGACAGACAGACAGACAGACAGACAGACAGACAGACAGACAGACAGACAGACAGACAGACAGACAGACAGACAGACAGACAGACAGACAGACAGACAGACAGTACCCAGGTACAGTGGAATCCATTTTGGGGTACATTTCAGTACAAGTATCACTATACCCACTAGGGGGGCCGCATTGACGGCAGCCTCTGCCTACAGCCTGTTTGTCTTTCAATCTTGTTATTTATTTTTAGTTAGTTTAAAGTCTGTTTGGGGGGGGGGGAATCTTTGACTTTTCTAGGTGGGGGAGGGGAGGGGAGGGGGGGGAGGGGGGGTAGGGTAAGGGGGAAACTGTTTCCCAGTCGCTTCCTGGCGGGGACGTGACTATTTCTCCAAGTTGCATCCTCGCCCCCCTCCTCGCAACCTACCACCTGGATCGGAGCAGCCTTTCCTGCCGGGGCCGGGAACCGGACCAGAGCTGCAACAGCAGCGGCGCAGCGCTGAATCACCGCGGAGCGGGCGATGCCGACCTGGATCGCCGTTTGGAGCTCCGGAGCGTTGGGCCGCTGCTCCAACATCGTGGAGCTGCGGTTTGGGAGAACTTCCAGCGTGGGCCGGTGCTGAACAACATCGCGGAGTCCTGGGGCCCTTTACCGAGGGCCGCCAGCGTTGAATCTCCGCCCAGCGTGGCCTGCGGACCTTGGGAGCCGCGGACTCCGGTAGGAGGTGGCCGATTCTGATGTCCAGGCCGCTGAGGTCCCCCAGCCCCGACGTCGGACTTACATCACCCCGGCTAGAGGGCCTGAACATCAGGCCGCCCGTAGCGGCGACTGCGGAGGGCTCGGGGAGGCCCCGACCACGGGTGAACATTGGGGAACATTAAAGGAAGATGACTGACTTTGGTGCCTTCCCTCACAGTGGGAAACTTTGATTCTGCTGTGTGGGGATGTTTTTATGTTGAACTCTATCGTGTGTGGTGTTCTTTATTTTTATTGTATGGCTGTATATGAACACACATTTCACTGTGCCAACTGGCACATGTGACAAATAAGTGTATCTTGTATCTTGTAATCTCCCAAATTCCAGGAGCTCTAATGTGTTTATCCCGCTTGTCCTCAAATTTATATCTGCTGTTGGCTTCAGTCCCTCCAGTGCAACTGAGGTCATAGAAACATAGAAACATAGAAAATAGGTGCAGGAGGAGGCCATTCGGCCCTTCGAGCCAGCACCGCCATTCATTGTGATCATGGCTGATCGTCCCCAATCAATAACCCGTGCCTGCCTTCTCCCCATATCCCTTGACTCCATTAGCCCCTAGAGCTCTATCTAACTCACTCTTAAATCCATCCAGTGACTTGGCCTCCACTGCCCTCTGTGGCAGGGAATTCCACAAATTCACAACTCTCTGGGTGAAAAAGTGTTTTCTCACCTCAGTCTTAAATGACCTCCCCTTTATTCTAAGACTGTGGCCCCTGGTTCTGGACTCGCCCAACATTGGGAACATTTTTCCTGCATCTAGCTTGTCCAGTCCTTTTATACTTTTATATGTTTCTATTCGATCCCTTCTCATCCTTCTAAACTCCAGTGAATACAAGCCTAGTCTTTTCAATCTTTCCTCATATGACAGCCCCGCCATCCCAGGGATATATCTCGTAAACCTACGCTGCACTGCCTCAATCAGAAGGATGTCCTTCCTCAAATTAGGAGACCAAAACTGGACACAATACTCCAGATGTGGCCTCACAGTCCATGTTCTCATGACTGCATTCCTTTCAGTATTTATTGAAGAACACGTTACATTTCAGCTTTATTTATTGGTCTCCCTTTCGATTTGAGATATTATTTCATCCCCACCCATTTAAATCCACCGATAATATTAAATTCTGTCTCATCATTCCTGACATCTTCTCTACATGAAATCCCACGACCTGCCCAGTCTTTTCATTAAGTTCCATCCTCTCAGTTATGGCGTCATTCTTATGAACATTTGTTGTGCTTTCCCCCATCGTTCTACATCTCGGCGGCAATATCCGCATTCTGTCTGCATGACAGTGGCGATAAGAGTTGGGAAATGGGATTTATCAGAGGGTTAAAAAAAATTGGTGAAATTCCCGCTGTCGGGATGAGGGTGGTCCAAGCGAAGGTAGGACGTTGTCTTGATGGAAACATTGTATGTTTTTGTGGAACAACGCAAAACTTTTCTAATGCTCAGTTTATAACCAGCTGTTAAATATTTCCAGGGTTCGTGATGAAGCCAAACCACTGTCGGTGGTAGATGAAGCCTTGACGATTGAAAAGTTTCATTGCTCTGTTTCGTTCAACACCATATTCAAAGAAATATCTGAGGACTTCAAGCGAGGTAAAGCTTATACATTTTCCATTATTCTTGTTTGTCATCTTTATGCCGTACACCTGACACATAACACCTTATAATTTCCCAGCCTCGCACAGCCCTGTTTGAACTTCCCCACAAAATAAACACAACTGCCCTGGCAGATCCATTGTTTCTGCCTGCTCCTGCCCTACTGAAATGATTTCCACGTACCTCGACTCCATCCGATCCCCCCTGGTACAATCCCTCCCGACCTATGTCCAAGATACCTCACATGCCCTTCGTCCCTTTAATGACTTCTACTTTCAGAGCCCCCACCCCCCTCATCTTTACCATGGACGTTCATTCAGTCTACACCTCCATCCCCCACCAGGAAGGCCTTAAAGTCCACCGTTTCTTCCTCGACCGCAGAACCATCCAATTTCTCTCTACTAACACTACTCCACCTAGCGGAGCTGGTTCGCATTCTTAAGAACCTCCTTCGAATCCTCCCACTTCCTCCAAGTCCAAGGCCCTATCCCCGAACTCTATCTCCATTACACTGATGACTGCATCGGTGCTACCTCCTGCACCCATGCAGAAATCATGGACCATCAACTTCACCACTAATTTCTATTCTGCAATCAAATTTACTTGGACCATCACCGACACCTCCCTCCCCTTTCTTGATCTCACAGTCTCTATCACGGGAAATAGACTATCGATAGATGTCTATTACAAACCCAGTGACTCCCACAACTATCTCGACAACACTTCTCCCTACCCTGCTTCATGCATAGACTCTATACCCTATTCCCAATTCCTCCGTCTATGCCGCATCTGCGCCCAAGATGAGGTGTTCCATATCAGGAAATCCGAGATGTCCTCATTCTTTAGAGAACGGGGGTTCCCCTCTCCCATCATAGATGAGGCCCACAATCGTGTCTCCTCGATACCCCACAGCTCTGCCCTTGTTTCCCCTTCCCCTAGTCACAACTTAGACAGAGTCCACCTTGTCCTTACCTTTCACCCAATCAGCCGCCACGCACAGCACATAATCCTCCAAAATTTCAGCCACCTCCATCAGGATCCCACCACTAACCACATTTTCCCATCTCATCCCCTTTCTACCTTCCGCAAAGACCATTCCCTCTGCAACTCCTTGGTTAACTCATCCCTTCCCACCTAAACTACCCCCTCCCCAGTACGTTCCCCTGCAACCGCAGAAGTTGCAACACCGGTCCCTATACCTCCTCTCTTGACTCTGTCCAGGAACCCCAACAGTCCTTTCAGGTTAGGCAGAGGTTCACTTGCACCTCCTCCAACCTCATCTACTGTATCCATTGTTCAAGATGTGGACTCTTATACATCGATGAGACCAAACGCAGACTGGGCGATCGTTTCGCTGAACACCTTCGCTCAGTCTGCCTGAACCTACCTGATCTCTCGGTGGCTAAACACTTTAATTTTCCTTCCCATTCCCACACAGCCCTTTCTGTCCTTGGTCTCCTCCATTGTCAGAGTGAGGAGGAATGCAAATTCGAGGAACAGCATCTCATATTTTGCTTGGGCAGTTTACAGCCCAGTGGTATGAAATGTTGATTTCTCTAACTTCAGGTAGCCCCGGCATTCCCTCTCTCTCTCTTTCCTTCCCCACCCAAGTCACACTAGTTTCTCGTTTTCACCTAACAAATAGCTAACAATGGCTTGTTTCATCTCATCGTTATTTTTTGCATATCTTCCATTCATTGTTCTTTATCTCTTTACATCATCACCTATATCTGTTGTTGCCATTATCCATAACCAGTCTGAAGAAGGGTCTTGAACCGAAACGTCACCCATTCCTTCTCTCCAGAGATGCCGCCTGTCACGCTGAGTTACGCCAGCTTTTTTATTCTATTTTCGGTTTAAACCAGCATCTGCAGTTCATTCCTATACATCTTTAAGCTATACCTAGATGCAAAGATTAATTCTATTGTGGACTGAAGGGAATTTGGAGATTTGATCTACCACTAAACTCATCAGTTGGGAAACATCATAGTCAGAGGTTTAGACTCTCCTGTCTTGGGTAAAATACTGTGGCTATTCACCTTATCTGTGCACCTTATATAGATCTTATACACGTCTATAAAAGTATCCTGATGGGCTCCAAAGGAAAATGACCTTGCCTGTCCAACGTCTCCTTATAACCCAGTCCTTCAGACAATGAAATTATCATATATCCTTTTGCAACCTCTCTCATTTGCTGACAACCTCATTGTGTCAAACACTGTATTTTATATCCTGACCTATAAGCATGAGTGACAAACACATTCTTCACCACCCTGCCTGTCACTGTTGCATATTCCATGGCACTATGTACCTGCAGCCCGAGATCTCTCAGTTCTATAAAGTTCCCTGTTTACTGTGTATGTCCTGCCCTGGTTTGTCTCAGCAAAGTCCATCAGCTCACCTTCACATGAATAAATCCCACCTGCCGTTCCTGAGCCCATTGGCCCAGTTCACAGGGATCCCAATTACTCTCAGATAACTTTCTTCACTCTTCACAATGTCACCAATTTTAGTTCCATCTACAAACTGACTAACCGTGCAAGCTACATACACACCCAATCATGAAAATAAATAAGGAACAACAGTGGACTCTGTCTCCAGTCTGAAAAACGACCCTCGACCAACATCCTCTGTCTGCGACCTTCAGGTAAATGTTGTATTCCATCGGCTAGTTCACCCTGGATTCCATGAGAGCCAACCTTCCAGAGCGGCCTCTCATGTGTAGAAGTTGCATCTCTCAGAGGGCAGTGAATATCTGGAATGTTGTGCCCAAGATGGTGGTGAAAAGCTGAGTTATTGGATATCTGCAACTTGGCTAAATATAAATATTTGTTAGATGGAAAAATTAAAATTATGGGGAACTCACACAGAAGAGGAATTGGTGCCAGCTTAGATCAGCCATGATCACATTGCATGGAGGGGCAAGCCTGAGGAGCAGATCCTAATCCTGCTCCTGTTTTCTTGTGTTCCTATGCTCCTTGACAGACTTGACACAGAGGCAACGCAGCAAAGATTAACAATACTTGTTCCTGGGACAATGAGTTTGCTGTGTGGGGTGAGATTGAGTAGACTAGGCCTGTGTACTCCAGCGTTTGGGTATATAGGAGGAGATCTCAGTGAAACACAAAGTTCTTGCAGGGCTCAGTGGGCTGGATGCAGGGATGATATTTCCCCTGTCTGAGGGGTCTGGAGAACGGGCACCATCTCAGAATGTGGGCGGCACCAAGTAGGACAGAGATAAGGAGACATTACTGCACACAGAGACTGGGGAACCTTTGGAATTCCCTGGACCAGTGGCTGTGGTGACTCAGTTATTCAGCCATGGTTGTACATTACAGAATCAGGCCCTTCGTCCCATCGTCTCCATGTCCACCTTTTCCCCAGATATACTAATCGATTTGCCCACATTACATCGGTATTCTTATACACCTCACGTATATAAGTGCTTCAAATATAGTGATTGTACCTCACTGCACCACCTCCTCTGTAGCATGTCCCAGATATCACCCACTCTCAGTGTAAAGAAAACTTGCAACTCAGATCCACTTTAAAATGCCTTGCTCTCATGATAAACATGCACTCTCTTGCTCTGATATCCCTGCATGTCAATAAGGTTTTAATAATCTAGCCTATATCCTGCTGCACATTTTGACAACCTTCCCCGCTATCCACAATTTTTGCGTCCTCCACAGACTTACTAATCACACCTCCTACATTCACATCCAAGCTGTGAAAATATAACATAAACAGCAAAGGTTGCAGCACCTATCCCTGCTGCACTTCACCAGTCACAGACCTCCAAGCAGGAAATCATCCTTCTACCGCTACCTTCAACCTCCAACCACCAAACCAATTTTGGATCCATTTTACCAGCTCGCCTTTGATCCCACCTGCCTTTACTTTCTGGACCAGCCTTACACTTTCAAGTCTCACATTGTCAAGTTCCTCAGTGAAGTACTTCATTGGTTAACAATGAAATCAGTGTGCTCCTCGTTGTCCAAACCCATCAAATCCACCTGTGAATCCCCTCTCTTTCAGTGACCCAACAACCACAAGTCTCTGTTAAGGTCCATTTCTTAAAACAGACAACTCACAATAGGTTAGGTACACCAACACAAGCTTTACTGGTCATTTCGTTGTACATGTTTACATGTTATAATGACAATAAAGTATTCATTCATTAGCCGGCGAGTGCCAGGGATACAAAGTAAAGTATCCAACAGATACTTAACCCTCCTCAGCCACCACTCTAATGAACAAAGACATACAGCATCAATGTATAGTATTTTGGAAACGTAGTCACATGTTTATACAGAGTAGCAACAATGACGTCTAACACAAATAAATCACAGTATACCCATTCAAAGTATTCTTGTTACTAATACAATAATTGTCATCTCGTGGTTCTATCAATCACAAATTGTTGATCACAAACTTCGAAACAACAGGAACTTAGTCAACATTTAGAATTCTGTCTTAACAATGTAATCATGATGTCAGCTACCAACCAGAAGGCTTCTGTTTACAGAAGCTACCACCTTCTCAGGAAATACATCCTATCTCACTATTGAAATGTTTTTTTTTGCTTGGGCATAACAGGAAGCAGCTTTGTGTGTGTGTGTGTGAATGAATGTGTGTGTGTGTGTGGGACTATGTGTGTGTGTGTGAATATGTGTGTGTGTGTGTGTGTATATGTGTGTGTGAATATGAGTGTATGTGAATATATGTGTGTGTGTGTGAATATATGTGTGTGTGAATATATGTGTGTGAATGTGTGTGTGAAAGTGTGTGTGAATATGTGTGTGTGAATATGTGTGTGTGAATATGTGTGTATGTGTGTGTTTATGTGTGTATGTGTGTGTGTGAATATGTATGTGCATGTGTGTGTGAGTGTGTGTGTGTGTGAATATATGTGTGTGTGAATGTGTGTGTGTGTGTACATAGAAACATAGAAAATAGGTGCAGGAGTAGGCCATTCGGCCCTTCGAGTCTGCACCGCCATTCAATATGATCATGGCTGATCATCCAACTCAGTGTCCTGTACCTGCCTTCTCTCCATACCCCCTGATCCCTTTAGCCACAAGGGCCACATCTAACTCGCTCTTAAATATAGCCAATGAACTGGCCTCAACTACCTTCTGTGGCAGAGAATTCCACAGATTCACCACTCTCTGTGTGAAAAATGATCTTCTCATCTCGGTCCTAAAAGACTTCCCCCTTATCCTTAAACAGTGACCCCTTGTTCTCGACTTCCCCAACATCGGGAACAATCTTCCTGTATGTATGTGTGTGTGTGTGAATATGTGTGTGTGTGAATGAATATGTGTGTGTGACTGTGACTATGTTTGTGTGTGTGAATATGTGTGTGTGTGAATATATGTGTGTGTGTCTATGTGTGAATATGTGTGTGTGAATATGTGTGTGTGACTATGTGTGTGTGTGTGAATGAATATGAGTGTGTGTGAATATGTGTGTGTGAATGAATCTGTGTGTGAATATATGTGTGTGTGACTGTGACAATGTATGTGTGTGTGAATGAGTGTGTGTGTGTGTGTGTGAATATGTGTGTGTGAATATGTGTGTGTATGAATATATATGTGTGTGTATATGTGTGTGTGTATGGGTGTGGGTGTACGTGTATGTATGTGTGCGTATGTGTATCTATGTGTATCTCTATTTGTGTCTGTGTGTGTAAATATGTGTGTGTGTGAATATGTATGTGTGTGTATGGATGTGTGTGTGAATATGTGTGTATCTGTGAATATGTGTGTGTGTGAATATGTGTGTGCGTGAATATGTGTGTGTGTGAATATGTGTGTGTGTGTGAGTGTGTGAATATGTGTGTGTGTGTGAATATGTGTGTGTGAATGTATGTGTGAATGTATGTATGCGTGTGTGTGAATATGTGTGTGTGTATGTGTGAATATGTGTGTATGGATGTGTATGTGTGTGTGTTTATGAGTGTGTGTCTCTGTGTGAATATGTGTGTGTGTGTGTGTAACATAGAAACATAGAAAATAGGTGCAGGAGTAGGCCATTCGGCCCTTTGAGCCGACACCGCCATTCAATATGATCATGGCTGATCATCCAACTCAGTGTCCTGTACCTGCCTTCTCTCCATACCCCCTGATCCCTTTAGCCACAAGGGCCACATCTAACTCCCTCTTAAATATAGCCAATGAACTGTCCTCAAGTACCTTCTGTGGCAGAGAATTCCACAGATTCACCGCTCTCTGTGTGAAAAATGATCTTCTCATCTCGGTCCTAAAAGACTTCCCCCTTATCCTTAAACTGTGACCCCTTGTTCTGGACTTCCCCAACATCAGGAACAATCTTCCTGTATGTATGTGTGTGTGTGAATATGTGTGTGTGAATATGTGTGTGTGTGAATGAATATGTGTGTGTGTGTGTGAATATGTGTGTGACTGTGTGTGTGTGTGTGTGTGTGTGTGTGTGTGTGTGCAAATAGCACAAATAATATAGTCTTTCGTAGTTCAGAGCTTATTTGTTATGTTTAATAGCCTGATGGCTCAGGAAGAAGCTGTTCCTCAATGTAGATGTTACAGTTTTCAGTTTACAAAAGTCGGACGTGACTCCAGAAGTTGGGCATCAGTCAGTCCACAAGCCATGAGTCAGTCAGTCAGTCCAAAGGTCATGAGTTAATCCTAAGGCAGTGAGTGAGTCCAGAGGTCATGAGTAAGTCGCTCACCGCCCCCCCTCCCTCCTCCACTGACATCCCCCACCTCAAGACGCTGCCCCCCGCCTGGCTATAGGATGCGCCCCCTCCTGCCCCCTACTGAAGCCGCCCACATCCTCCGCTGGAGGACACACCCCCTCCCTTCTCATCAGCTCACGAGAGCCCCCGCCTGCAGCTGTGCCCCTCCCTTGGCTGCACGACGTTTACCACCCCCCACCCCACCCTGACGGCCCCCGCATCAAAAAAATGTTTTGCACAAATTCTTCAGTGTTCATTAACAACTGAAATTGTCTTTAGGCTGCTTTTTCGACATCATGTCAGGAAAAGTTAGAGGTCAAGGTGATGTGGCTATTACTGTAGCATCCTCTGGGATAGCAGCTACGTTAATGCCTGGTGGAAGAACTACACATTCTCCATTCAAGATACCCATCCAAGTGGCCGAGGATACATTCTGCAACATCGAGAAGAACTCTAAGACGGCACATTTCATGAGGCAAGTGAAAGTCATTGTTTGGGATGAATGTCTCTTTTTATCAACAGGAAATAGTCATCAAGCAGTGAGCAGCAGAACACAACAAGAGACACAAGAAGAAATAACTTAATAATTCTCATCTTTAACATTTAAATTGTTCTTATATTTTAAGAGTTATTCACATTTTAAACTTTAATAAATCCTTTTTGCACTTTTCATGCCTGCCTGTTCTTCATCACAATGTGAACCTAATAGGCAGGAATGGCTGCTCTGTGGGAGAGCCACTAAGAGTGAATGGGGGGAGGTTGTGGGGAGATGCACTGGATGTGTGACTGTGTGTGTGTGACTATATGTGTGTGAATGAATATGTGTGTGTGAATATGTGTGTGTGTGAATATATGTGTGTGTGTGTGTATGTATGTGTGTGACTATGTGTGTGTGTGAATGGATATGTGTGTGTGTGTGTGTGAATATGTGTGTGTGACTGTGTGACTATGTATGTGTGTGTATGACTATGTTTGTGTGTGACTATGTGTGTGTGTGTATGAATATATATATGTGTGTGTGTATGTATATGTTAAATTTTAATGAAAAGGAAACAGAAGTGATAGTGTTTGGTTTCAATGGCCCCCATGAACCTCCCCCTGTTGACTTGGGTCCCTTGGCACTGTATGTGAAGCCAACAGTTTTGAACTTGGGTTTTAAGATGGACAGTGATTTTAAATTAGATCGTCAAATAGGCGCGGTAGTTAAGTCCAGCTTCTTTCATTTAAGGCAGCTGGCAAAGGTGAAGCCCATTCTTGAACGACAGCATTTTGAAACAGTAATCCATGCCTTCATCACGTCTCGGCTGGATTACTGTAACGCACTTTATTTTGGAGTTAGCCAATCATCCCTTGCACGTCTCCAGTTGGTTCAGAATGCTGCTGCTCGCTTTTTAACTGGAACACGTAAGAGGGAGCACATAACGCCTATTCTGGCCTCCCTCCACTGGCTGCCTGTGTACTTTAGAGTTCATTTTAAGATTCTTTTATTTGTTTTTAAATCGTTAAATGGACTCGCCTCGCCTTACCTCTTTGAGCTGCTTCATCCCTACGCTCCTGCTCGGTGCCTCAGGTCAGCTGATCAGCTGCTCCTGGAGGTACCGAGGTCTAAGCAGAAGCTCAGAGGGGATAGAGCCTTCTCTGTTGCTGCTCCGACATTATGGAACTCTCTACCTTTGCACATTAGACAGGCCCCTTCACTGTCCATTTTCAAATCCAGTCTTAAAACCCTTTTCTATTCCTTGGCTTTTGACCCTGCATGAGACTTTGCTCCTGTTTTAGTGTTTCTATTGTTTTTTATTGTTTTTACTGTCTTTTAATGTTTTTATTTTGTTTTATATTTATGATTAGTCATGTACAGCACTTTGTTGCAACAGTGGTTGTTTTTAAAGTGATCTATAAATAAAGTTCAGTTCAGTTCAGTGTGTGTATGGGTGTGCTTGTATGTATGTGTGCGTATGTGTGTGTGTGTCTCTATGTGTATCTCTATATGTGTGTGTGTAAATATGTGTGTGTAAATATATGTGTGTGTGAATATGTATGTGTGTGTGTGTATATGTGTGTGTGTGTGTGAATATGTGTGTGTGTGTGTGTGTGTGTGAATATGTGTGTGTGTGTGTGTGTGTGTGAATATGTGTGTGTGAATATGTGTGAATGTATGTATGCGTGTGTGAATATGTGTGTATGGATGTGTGTGTGTGTGTGTTTCTCTGTGTGAATATGTGTGTGTGTGTGTGAATATGTGTGTGTGTACATAGAAACATAGAAAATGGGTGCAGGAATAGGCCATTCGGCCCTTCGAGCCTGCACCGCCATTTAATATGATCATGGCTGATCATCCAACTCAGTGTCCTGTACCTGCCTTCTCTCCATACCCCCTGATCCCTTTAGCCACAAGGGCCACATCTAACTCCCTCTTAAATATAGCCAATGAACTGGCCTCAACTACCTTCCACAGATTCACCACTCTCTGTGTGAAAAATGATTTTCTCATCTCGGTCCTAAAAGACTTCCCCCTTATCCTTAAACTGTGACCTCTTGTTCTGGACTTCCCCAACATCGGGAACAATCTTCCTGTATGTATGTGTGTGTGTGAATATGTGTGTGTGTGTGACTGTGTGTGTGTGTGTGCGACTGTGTGTGAATATGTGTGTGTGTGTGTGACTGTGTGTGAATATGTGTGTGTGAATATGTGTGTGTGTGAGAATATGTGTGTGTGTGAATGTGTGTGTGTGTGAATATGTGTGTGTGTGAATGAATATGTGTGTGTGTGTGAATATGTGTGTGACTGTGTGTGTGTGTATCTGTGTGTGTATGTGTGTTTGTGTGTGTGTGTGTGTGTGTGTGTGTGCAAATAGCACAAATAATATAGTCTTTCGTAGTTCAGAGCTTATTTGTTATGTTTAATAGCCTGATGGCTCAGGAAGAAGCTGTTCCTCAATGTAGATGTTACAGTTTTCAGTTTACAAAAGTCGGACGTGACCCCAGAAGTCGGGCATCAGTCAGTCCACAAGCCATGAGTCAGTCAGTCAGTCCAAAGGCCATGAGTTAATCCCAAGGCAGTGAGTGAGTCCAGAGGTCATGAGTAAGTCGCTCACCGCCCCCCCTCCCTCCTCCACTGACATCCCCCACCTCAAGACGCTGCCCTCCGCCTGGCTATAGGATGCGCCCCCTCCTGCCCCCTACTGAAGCCGCCCACATCCCCCGCTGGAGGACATACCCCCCCCTCATCAGCTCACGAGAGCCCCCGCCTGAAGTTGTGCCCCTCCCTTGGCTGCACAACGTTTACCACCCCCCACCCCACCCTGACGCCCCCCGCCTCAAAAAAATGTTTTGCACAAATTCTTCAGTGTTCATTAACAACTGAAATTGTCTTTAGGCTGCTTTTTCGACATCATGTCAGGAAAAGTTAGAGGTCAAGTTGATGTGGCTATTGCTGTAGCATCCTCTGGGATAGCAGCTACGTTAATGCCTGGTGGAAGAACTACACATTCTCCATTCAAGATACCCATCCAAGTGGCCGAGGATACATTCTGCAACATCGAGAAGAACTCTAAGACGGCACATTTCATGAGGCAAGTGAAAGTCATTGTTTGGGATGAATGTCTCTTTTTATCAACAGGAAATAGTCATCAAGAGGCAGTGAGCAGCAGAACACAACAAGAGACACAAGAAGAAATAACTTAATAATTCTCATCTTTAACATTTAAATTGTTCTTATATTTTAAGAGTTATTCACATTTTAAACTTTAATAAATCCTTTTTGCACTTTTCATACCTGCCTGTTCTTCATCACAATGTGAACCTAATAGGCAGGAATGGCTGCTCTGTGGGAGAGCCACTAAGAGTGAATGAGGGGAGGTTGTGGGGAGATGCACTGAATGTGTGGGTGGGAGGGGAATGGCAAGGAGCAGAATGGGGGGGTGAAGGTAGGTGGGGTGAGTGAGTGAACTGCCAGCGTACCAGGCGTGACTGACTGCACTGCCAGCCCACAAGCCGTGAGTAAGTGAATTGCCAGCCCACCAGCCGTAAGTGACTGAACTGCCAGCCCAATAATCCATTCAGTCCACCCACTCCCTCTTCTCTCTCACAGTCTGTCACCTGTTTGGGCAGAATTTCTGGCAGTTTATCAGCTGCCAGCCTGCCAGGTCCGAGTGATTGTACTGCCAGGCCTCAGTGACTGAGCTGCCTGGCCTCAGTGACTGAGCTGCCAGCCCAAGAATCCATTCGGCCCACAATGTCTATAATAGCCCTCTGGAAACCAGTACCTTCGGCCCGCAACACCCATACTAGCGCAACAGAAAGCGCCCCCCCCCCACCACTGGCCAGCACTATTGGAATTGGTGGAGAGGTGGTATATTGTGTTGGGTGACCAGCCCTCCGTGTGATGCTGGGACCCAACGGGTCCTTCTTAGTCTAGTATCTCGATAAAAGCCAGGCAACTCCCACCTAGTGGGTCGACTGATGCCCGCTACCGGGATCCGTGTGCCCTCCTGGAGGCAGCGACCCTGGCGGAAAAAGTACGTTGCCAGCCCGTGCCATCTAGGAGGACACTCGGTGTACATATACCTGCGCAGGGTCCTGAGACGGAGAGCCGCCACCTGGGTACGGACGCAAACCAGTGCCTGACCGCCCTCCTCCAATGGGAGCCTCAGAACCCCAGCAGAGACCCAATGATTCCTCTCATCCCCAGAAGAAGTTCACCAACCTCCTCTGGATCATGGTGACAAATAAAGAGGGTGGGACCAGAGTGGCCAGCCAGTACCACAACATAGAGGCCACCAGCTGGTTTATGACCAATGCTCTCCCCCAGTAAGAGAGCACACCAAGGAGGCCTGACCAACGCCCCAGCCGGGCGACGACTCTCGCCTCTAGATCCTGCCAGTTCGCTGGCCAAGCCCCCTCAGTGGGACTCAGGTAGACCCCCAGGTAGAGGAGGTGCGTGCTGCTCCACACATATGTTGTCACTCTCTTCTCTATTTGTTTCAAGGACATTATTCAGCAAAATGCATAATACAGCATATCAAAAGTACAATCAAAGGTTACAATACATCAAGCAATCATTATAATATAGAAACATAGAAACATAGAAAATAGGTGCAGGAGGAGGCCCTTCGGCCCTTCGAGCCAGCACCGCCATTCATTGTGATCATGGCTGATCGTCCCCAATCAATAACCCGTGCCTGCCTTCTCCCCATATCCCTTGATTCCACTAGCCCCTAGAGCTCTATCTAACTCTCTCTTAAATCCATCCAGTGACTTGGCCTCCACTGCCCTCTGTGGCAGGGAATTCCATAAATTCACAACTCTCCGGGTGAAAACGTTTTTTCTCACCTCAGTCTTAAATGACCTCCCCTTTATTCTAAGACTGTGTGGCCCCTGGTTCTGGACTCGCCCAACATTGGGAACATTTTTCCTGCATCTAGCTTGTCCAGTCCTTTAATAATTTTATATGTTTCTATAAGAACCCCCCCTCATCCTTCTAAACTCCAGTGAATACAAGCCTAGTCTTTTCAATCTGTCCTCATATGACAGTCCCGCCATCCCAGGGATCAATCTCGTGAACTTACGCTGCACTGCCTCAATCACAAGGATGCCCTTTATATGCAACACATGACAGCTGGCACGAAGGGCCGAATAGGATGGTACAGTCATTATTTACAATGCTCTCGACCCCACGCGGTGACCAGCGTTCACGGACGGCCTCCAGAGTCCCCGTGGACACTGCGTGTGTGTTCCCTCTCCAGGGACACGGGGGCAGGGACATAGGCCCGGAAGAGGGGCAGGCCGCCGACTCTGGTATGACGATCAACTGCCCGCTGCCTGGACCCGCGAATGGCCATCTTGGACAGGCCCAGGAGCAAACCGACATCGAGGTCCCACCCCACCCCCCCCTCAGATTGGCTCTCCTCACACACTGCCTTGTGTCCAAAAACCAGAATCGTAGGAATAAAATGCAACCAAAACTTGAGGAGCAGCCCCTTCAGATATCAGCCTACCTCTTATTCTTAAACTGTGTGACCCCTGGTTCTGGACTTCCCCCAACATCAGAATTTTTTTTCCTGCATCTAGCCTGTCCAATCCCTTAATAATTGTATATGTTTCTATAAGATATTTCCCATCCTAAATTCCAGAGTATACAAGCCCAATAGCTCCATTCTATCAACATATGACAGTCCCGCCATCCCGGGAATTAACCTTATAAACCTACGCTGCACTCCCTCAATAGCAAGAATGTCCTTCCTCAAATTAGGTGACCAAAACTCCACATAATACTCCAGGTGTGGTCTCACTTGGGCCCTGTACAACTGCAGAAGGAACTCTTTGCTCCTATACTCAACTCCTCTTGTTATGAAGGTCAACATGCCATATGCTTTCTTCACTGCCTGCTGTACATGCATGCTTACTTTCAGTGACTGATGAACAAGGACCCCTCAGATCCCGTTGTATTTCCCCTTTTCCCAACTGCTGGGGAGTAAACTACCCAAGTGAAATATGAGGTGCTGTTCCTCCAATTTGTGCTGGGCCTCACTTGTCATGAATACTGAGGTTACAGTGAAAAGCTGTTTTGTTGCGAGCTAACCAGTCAGAACAGGGTAGAGATACAGGATAAAGGGAATAAAGTGAATAACGTATAGAGCAAGATAAAGCCCAGTAAAGTCTGATCAAAGTTACAGATAGTCTGTGGATCTCCAGTGAGGGGGATAATAGATCAGAACTGCTCTCTGGTGGTGGAGGAAGGAACAGCAGATGCTGGTTTAATAATAACAATATAATAATATATTTTATTGTCATTGTACATAGGGTGCAACGAGATTTGGTTTGCAGCTTCCATCCGATAGTCATAACTTAAACAACTAATAAAATGTAGATACCCCGAGAAACATGGTTTATAAAAAAAGAACAGTGAAACAGTGAAACAGTCTAAAGTGGAAATATTTCTGTGCCGGGTCGATGTGGGACGTGACCATCCGAGAGAGACAGTTCATGGGGGAGGGGGTGGGGGGGGGGGCACTCAGCAGGGCCGGTTCAGAGCAGCTATAGCTCTGGGGATGAAGCTGTTCCTGAGTCTGGAGGTGCGGGTGTAGAAGGCCTTGTAACGTCTGCCGGAAGGTAGGAGTTAGAGCAGAATATTACAAGGGTGTGAGGAGTCTTTGTGGATGCTGACGGCCTTCCTGAGGCACCGTGTGTAGTAGATGCCCTCCAAGGCTGGTAGCGGTGTCCTAATTATCTTCTGCGCTCTGTGGACGACGCGCTGAAGAGCTCTCCTCTCCGTCTCCGTGCAGCTGAGATACCACACAGAGATGCCATATGTTAGGATGCTCTCTGTGGTGCAGCGGTAGAAGGTTGTCAGCAGCTGTTGGGGAAGACCAGTCTTTTTCAATGTTCTCAGGAAGAACAGTCGTTGCTGTGCCTTCTTGACCAGCGCAGCGGTGTTGGACCATGTGAGGTCCTCTGAGATGTGTATGCCCAGAAACCCAAAGCTGGACACTCTCTCCACACTGTCCCCGTTGATGGAGATTGGGGCATGATCCCCATTATGTGTCCTCCTGAAGTCGATACTCAGCTCCTTGGTCTTGGAGGTGTTTAGGGACAAGTTGTTACGTGAGCACCAGTCCGCCAGGTTCTGCACCTCCGCTCTGTAGTGTGTTTCATCACCGTTGGTGATCAGCCCGATCACCGTTGTGTCGTCTGCAAACTTGACGATGGTGTTGGTGTCGAATGCAGGAACACAGTCGTGTGTGAAGAGGGAGTAGAGCATGGGGCTCAGTACACAGCCCTGTGGTGTACCGGTGCTCAGGGTGATAGTGGAGGACAGGTTACACCGAAGATAGACACAAAATGCTGGAGTAACTCAGCGGGCCAGGCAGCATCTCTGGAGAGAAGGAATGGGTGACATTTCGGGTCGAGACCCTTCTTCAGTCAGGGGAAAGGGAAACGAGAGATATAGACGGTGATGTAGAGAGATATAGAACAAATGAATGAAAGATATGCAAAAAAGCAGAGGCTCACTCAGAATTTACCGCCACGTTTTAACCCAGACTCACTATTTTTTTAACCTTAGCATCTGTGTAGAACATTGATAGGTGACGTTTCACAGAGTGCTGGAGTAACTCAGCGGGTCAGGCAGCATCTGTGGAGAACATGGATAGGTGACGTTTCACAGAGTGCTGGAGTAACTCAGCGGGTCAGGCAGCATCTGTGGAGAACATGGATAGGTGACGTTTCACAGAGTGCTGGAGTAACTCAGCGGGTCAGGCAGCATCTGTGGAGAACATGGATAGGTGACGTTTCACAGAGTGCTGGAGTAACTCAGCGGGTCAGGCAGCATCTGTGGAGAACATGGATAGGTGACGTTTCACAGAGTGCTGGAGTAACTCAGCGGGTCAGGCAGCATCTGTGGAGAACATGGATAGGTGACGTTTCACAGAGTGCTGGAGTAACTCAGCGGGTCAGGCAGCATCTGTGGAGAACATGGATAGGTGACGTTTCACAGAGTGCTGGAGTAACTCAGCGGGTCAGGCAGCATCTGTGGAGAACATGGATAGGTGACGTTTCACAGAGTGCTGGAGTAACTCAGCGGGTCAGGCAGCATCTGTGGAGAACATGGATAGGTGACGTTACACAGAGTGCTGGAGTAACTCAGCGGGTCAGGCAGCATCTGTGGAGAACATGGATAGGTGACATTTCACAGAGTGCTGGAGTAA
>JAXLNO010002928.1:0-29782 GCA_038087875.1 Malacoraja senta | reverse complement strand
CCCCTTAATCCTAAAACTGTGACCCCTTGTCCTGGACTTCCCCAACATTGGGAACAATCTTCCTGCATCTAGCCTGTCCAACCCCTAAGGATTTTGTAAGTTTCTATAAAATCCCCCCTCAATCTTCTAAATTCTAGCGAGTACAAGCCGAGTCTATCCAGTCTTTCTTCATATGAAAGTCCTGACATCCCAGGAATCAATCTGGTGAACCTTCTCTGTACTCCCTCTATGGCAAGAATGTCTTTCCTCAGATTTGGAGACCAAAACTGTATGCAATACTCCAGGTGTGGTCTCACCAAGACCCTGTACAACTGCAATAGAACCTCCCTGCTCCTATACTCAAATCCTTTTGCTATGAATGCTAACATACCATTCGCTTTCTTCACTGCCTGCTGCACCTGCATGCCTACTTTCAATGACTGGTGCACCATGACACCCAGGTCTCGTTGCATCTCCCCATTTCCTAATCGGCCACCATTTAGATAATAGTCTACTTTCCTGTTTTTGCCACCAAAGTGGATAACCTCACAATTATCCACATTATACTGCATCTGCCATGCATTTTCCCACTCACCCATCCTATCCAGGTCACCATGCACCCTCCTAGCATCCTCCTCACAGCTAGCACTGCCCCCCAGCTTCGTGTCAACCGCAAACTTGGAGATGTTGCATTCAATTCCCTCGTCCAAATCATTAATATATATTGTAAATAGCTGGGGTCCCAGCACTGAGCCTTGCGGGTACCCCACTAGTCACTGCCTGCCATTCTGAAAGGACCCGTTTACTCCTACTCTTTGCTTCCTGTTTGCCAGCCAGTTCCTCTATCCACATCAATACTGAACCCAATACCGTGTGCTTTAAGTTTGTATACTAATCTCTTATGTGGGGCCTTGTCGAAAGCCTTCTGAAAGTCCAGATTATAACACATCCACTGGTTCTCCCTGATGCACTACTAGTTAAATCCTCGAAAAATTCTATAAGATTCGTCAGACATGATTTACCTTTCGTAAATCCATGCTGACTTTGTCCAATGATTTCACCACTTTCCAAATGTCCTGCTATCCCATC
Source organism: Malacoraja senta (assembly GCA_038087875.1). Classification (NCBI taxonomy): domain Eukaryota; kingdom Metazoa; phylum Chordata; class Chondrichthyes; order Rajiformes; family Rajidae; genus Malacoraja; species Malacoraja senta. The sequence continues at coordinate 28,714 of JAXLNO010002928.1, read as the reverse complement.
TTTAATAACTGACTCTAGCAGTTTCCCCACTACCGATGTTAGACTAACTGGTCTGTAATTCCCCGTTTTCTCTCTCCCTCCCTTTTTAAAAAGGGGGGATACATTAGCTACCCTCCAATCCTCAGGAACTACTCCAGAATCTACTATGCATCCACTATTTCTCGGGCTACTTCCTTAAGTACTGTGGGATGCAGCCTATCTGGCCCTGGGGATTTATCGGCCTTTAATCCATTCAATTTACCTAACACCACGTCACTACATGCGTCACAACCGCGTCACGACCCGACCACGACGCGACAACCTCTTCAGGCTGTCGCCAAAAATGTCTCCCAAGTGGGACTGGCCCTTAACAGGATCGGTCCGAGTCAGCATGGAATTACAAAGGGGAAATCATGCTTTACTAACCTTCTGGAATTTTTTGAGGATGTAACTTGTGAAATGGACAAGGGAGAGCCAATGGATGTAGTGTACCTGGACTTTCAGAAAGCATTCGATAAGGTCCCACATAGGAGATTAGTGGGCAAAATTAGGGCACATGGTATTGGGGGTTGAGTTCTGACATGGATAGCAAAATTGGTTGCCAGACAGGAAACAAAGAGTAGAGGTTAACGGGTCCCTTTCAGAATGGCAGTCAGTGACTAGTGGGGTACCGCAAGGTTCAGTGCTGGGACAACAGCTATTTACAATATATATTAATGATTTAGGTGAAGGAATTAAAAGTAACATTAGCAAATTTGCAGATGACACAAAGCTGGGTGGCAGTGTGAACTGTGAGGAGGGTGTAAGTGCAGAGTTCTGGTGTTGTGTTGGCGGGGTGTGTGTGCGCGGGGGTTGTGTAGGGGAGGAGTGTGTGGGGGATTGGGTGTGTAGGGAGGGCAGGGGAGGGAGGGGGCAATGAGCGTAGTTGGGCCGGAGAGGGTGTGTGTGTGGGCAGTGGAGGGGGGTGGGCTGGGGTGAGGTTTGTGTGCGTGGGAGAGGGGGGATGTGAGCGTTTGGTGTTTGTGGGGGAGGGGGGAGGTGGTGCAGGGGGTGGGAGTTTTATGGAAGGAGGGGGTGTGTGTGGGGGGAGGGGAGCATGGGAAAAGGGAGGGGTGTGGCGGGGGAGTGGGGTGGGTGAGGGGGGTGGGTGAGGGGGTGGGGGCGGGGGCTTGTGTGGGGGAGGGGGTGTGTGGGGGAGGGGTGTATGTGTGGGGGAGAGGATGTGTGGGGAGAGGGGTGTGGGGTGGGGGGGTGTATTCTTGCTGTAGTTTAACAAGCCTGAGTTGCAACAACACAAAAATGCATTAATTTACATTTCAGTACATTTATACTCACGATACTACTGTAAACATATCTGTAGTGCAACCAAAGACTCAGTCCATAGTTCTTCACAGTTCATAGATGTGGTTTGTGTCGGGTAGTGTTCAAGAGCCTGATGGTTGCTGGGAAGAAGCTGTTCTGAACCTGGAGGTCACGTTTTTTGGGCTTTAAACAAAATAATGGGAGCGAAGTGCAATGACACACAGATAACTAATAAGTTTAAAATCCAGAAATTATAAATTAAATGCTAGTGTAAAAAACATGTCGGGCAGCAAATGACGCAGTCCATAATATCTCATCGTTGTGGTTCATGTTGTGCAGTATTCGAGAGGCTTGTAATTGCTGGAAGAAGCTGCTCTTAAACATGGAGGTCAGTTTCCCTGCTTCTATTGCTTTTCACTCTGGTAGGGCGTTGTGGGTCTTTGATATTAGCTGCTTTTTGCAGGTAGCATCTCCTGCAGATCCCTTTGATGGTGAAGAGGTCATCACCTGTGACGGACTGAGCAGTTTCTGCGTTAAACACCAACATCGTCACACTGTACAAGCACAAGGGAGATCACCAACTAAAGGGACATCTCACTTCTGAGTGTTACAGGAAAGGCCTTTGCCAGAGTGATCCTGCAAAGACTGCACAGCCTCGCTGACGAGGCACAATGCGGTTTCCATGGAGGTAGATCCACAATGGACACGGTCTTCTCCCTGTGTCAAATACAAGGAAAAATGTCAAGAGCAGCAAACCCCATGTTCATCGCCTTTGTAGATGTTACGAAAGCTTAGAGGTGGTCATAAGTTGTGTGTGTGATTGCATTGATGTGCTGGACCCAGGACAGATCTTCAGAGACATGGACAACCAGGAACTTGCAACGTAACGTTCTCCATCACTGTCCCATGAATGAAGACAAGTTTGTGGATCATCGGCTTTCCCGTCCTGAGGTCGTCGACCATCTGCCATGTTTCCTGTGATTGACCAGAGGACAATATCTGACAAAAAGACCATGGAACAGGGCTTGCATGCAGAAGCTTCATCACATCCGACCCTGCTGTGTTGTTGAGGAAGATCTGGTGTCACTGGGAAAGTGGAGCTGATCCTCTGTAAACTGCCCTCGGTGGGAAGACCATGATGAAGGTGCATTTATAGAACTCGGCTGTCAGCGAAGTTGGAGCAGAAAAACTGCTGGAGGAACTCAGTGGGTCAGGCTGCATCTGTGGAGGGGAATGGACAGACGATGTTTTGATCGGGACCCTTCAAGACTCCATTCTTGTCTCCATTTACCAGGTTAGATTATGATGACAGGAAATGGCCAAGATTGATGATTACCATGGACTGGAGTGATAGATGATTGAAGATCCTGAAGACCCAATTTTGCTCCACGTTCTCTGCGACCATCCACACCTGGAGCTGGAGAAGCTGTTGAGAGAACAACTTGGTGGGATTTCGAGTGGCCATGGATCTCTTCCAGATTGTTTGAAGGGACAAACATGACAGATGTGTGAGTGCCGGCGGTTGGTCGAGGACGGGCCCTTGGTGGGTGCTGCAGGTTGGTCGAGGACGTGCCGCCGAGAGAACACGGCATCTGTGGAGGGAGTGGACAGATGACGTTTGGATCGGGGATCCTTCAAGACTCCATTCTTGTCTCCATTTACCAGGTCGGTTTCCGACGACAGGAAATGGCCAAGTTTGATGATCACCGTGGACTTGAGTGACAGATCCTTGAAGATCCCAAAGGCCCAATCTAGGTCCACGTTCAACGTGACCTTCCACACCTGGCGCTGGGGAAGCTGTTGAGGAACAACTTGGTGGGACTTGTCGCCCCGGATATCCTCCAGACGGTGTGAAGGGGAAAGCATGAAAACATCTGCCGACTGATGTGGTCGCCAGCTGTTTGCGAGGAAGTTTCCCTCTGAAGACTCACAAGAAAATGCCACTAGGGCAGATGATGAGTCAGAGCTGGACGAGTTTGACAAATGTCTTAAACGGTGAGGATTATCCCGTGCAACTCCAAGAGGGTTTGGATAGCACGCAACAGAAGCCCCAAAACAGAGAAAATGGATGTCAGGAACCCGAGCCGTTCGTGTAAAACCATCGGATATGAAGCCCCATCGGTGGGGACCGTACCGGAATTTCTCACTCTGTCCAACAAAGGCCCTTTTAAGAGCCACTACTAGAAAGAGCTACAACCTCTTCCCCGCCCGCGCTCTCATCTGCATTCAGGATTTCATCGTCAACATTTCCCAGTACAACTGGCAGCGATCTGTTGCACGTGAGAATCCATGGCGTTTAAGAAATTTGTCACACTCGTCTGGCTCTGACTCATCATCTGCCCCAGTAACATTTTCCTGCAAATCTTCGGAGGGAAAGTTCCTCCGAAGACTTGGATCCACATTGGACATGATCTTCTCCCTGCGTCAACTCCAAGAAAAATGTCCAGAGCAGCAAACCCCATTGTGGATCTTACAAAAGCTTTTGATTCCTTCAGCAAACATGGCCTCTATCAGCTACTGGAGAAGTTTAGATGTCCACCACGTCTTCCAAAACCTCCTTCCATGAGAACGTGCATCAACAGTGGAATTTGATGAAGCTACATCGGACAGTTTCCCCATGAGAAGTGGAGTGAAGCAAGGGTATGTCCCAACTCCCATGGTGTTCGACATCTTCCGATTTACCCTTCTGCCTTTGCCTTCCCAACAGGCACGGAAGACGTGTATCTTCAAACCAGAAGTGATGGGATGCTCTTCAATGTGGCAATGTTGAAAGCCAAGACGAAGATGAGAACTGTGCTTGTAAGGGAAACTCCAGCCCACTGATGATGTTCCCCAAAAGAAGAAGGACTTCAGGGGCTGATGAACAGACTGTCTCATACTTGCACCAAAGACCGACCGGCAATCAGCGTTAAGATGACTGTTGTCATGGCTCAGGGCATTCCACTCCCCTCTGAAATCACCATAAACTCCACTACGCTGGAAAATGTCTTAAATTCACCAACCTAGGATCTACGGTGACTGACAGCCACTCTCTGGATGAGGAAACGAATTCACGTACAGTAAACCACCTTCCCATACAGCACCCACCTTCGGGAGACTAGCAGTGAAGCTTGGGTGACTTACCTACATCAAGTACGGTAAATGAATGGGTGAGGACTAAGAGAGGACCCGGCGGTGGGCAGCCTAGGACGGGCCCGCGGTGGGTGCCGGAAGTCGGACGAGGAGTGATGTGGAGAACAAAATGGAACCCGCGTCGGAACCAGGACAGATGTTCAGAGATATGAACGCCCAGGAACTTGAAGCAGGATCTTGGAACATAATTTTCTCCACCACTGTCCCATCAATGAAGTCAGGTTTGTGGATCTGCGGCTTTCTCCTGAGGTCAACAAATAGCTCTGTGGTCCTGCGGACATTGAGAACAAAACGTCTGCACTGGCAGCATTCCCTCAGATTATCAATCTCTCTCCTGTACTCTGATTCGTCATTGCCCATCATTTGTCCAACAACGTGGTATCGTTGGTGATATTTAAAGATGGCATTGGAATTGTCTGGCTGTGCAGTCCTGGTCATAGAGCAGGGGACTGAGCACACAGCCTTGAGCTGGTCCTGTGTTGGTTATAGAGGAGGAGGTGTTGCCCGTTTGTAGTCTGCTGATGAGGAAATTGAAGATCCAGTTGTACAGGATTGAGCAAAGACAAGGTTAAGGAGATGTGTGAGGACATCCAGGACAGATCTTTCAGAGACATGGACACCCAGGAACTTGCAACATAACTTTCATCACCACTGTCCGATGAATGAATACAAGTTTGTGGATCATCGGCTTTCCCCCTCCTGAGGTCATCGACCATCTGCCATGTTTCCTGCGATTGACCAGAGGGCAATATCTGACGAGACGGCCATGGACCAGGGCTGGCACGCAGAAGCTTCATCACACCTGACCCTGATGTGTTGCTGAGGAAGATCTGGTGTCACTGGGAATGTGGAGCTGATCCTGTAAACTGCCCTCAGTGGAAGACCATGATGGAGATGTGTTTTTAGAGATCGGCTGTCAGCGATGGTGGAGCAGAAAACTGCTGGAGGAACTCAGCGGGTCAGGCAGCATCTGCGGAGGAAATGGACAGTTTGACATTGGATCGAGACCGCTCAAGACTCCATTCTTATCTCCATTTACCAGGTCGGTTTCTGATGACAGGAAATGGCCAAGATTGACGATCATCATGGACTTGCATGTCAGATGCTTGAAGATCCTGAAGATCCAATCTTGCTTCACGTACTCTGCGAACTTCCACACCTGGCACTGGAGAAGCTGTTGAGGAACAACTTGGTGGGATTTCTTACGTTGCTGGATCTCCTCCAGATTGGACAGACAACGGTTTAGATCGGGAATCTTCAAGACTCCATTCTTGTCTCCATTTACCAGGTCGGTTTCCTGTTGACAGATTGAAGATCACCATGGACTTGAATGACAGAAGATTGAAGCAGCTCAAGACCGGAATCGGCCCGCAATGGCCACGAACAAGGACGAACCCGGCAGCTGAAATGATCGGCGAGACAAGTGTCAAGTACGGGCCCTCGGTAGGTGCCGGAAGTCAGACTGCTCATGGAATGGCGCACCGCGGAGAAGGAAGAGGAACCATCGGGATCATATTGGTCACTCATCACCCCAACAGAAGAAGGACTTCAGGGGCTGATGGACAGACTGTCTCATGCTTGCAATGATTACCGACTGGCAATCAGTATTAAGACGAACTTTGTCATGGGTCAAGGCACTCCACTCCCCTCTGAAATCATCCTAAACACCAGTCAGCTGGAAACTCATCCAATTCACCTAACTAGGATCAACGGTGACTGACTGCCACTCTCTGGACGAGGAAATCAATTCACCTATAGTAAACCACCTTCCTTACCATCGGGAGCGGGGTCCCTCGCCGGGGACCCCTGGGGGGGAGCTTCGACTGCTGGCCCTGCGGTCTGCGGTGCTTCTGGCTGCGGCGCGGCGGGAACTTTAAATCTTCGACCGTCGGCGTGCGGCCTACACCGAGCTGAAGCCGCGGTCTCCGGTGGGGAGGCACTGTTTCAGGACTTAACTGGACTTTCACTCATCTGGATGACAGCAGCGGCGGCTGCGGAGGGTTGACGTCCCGACCACGGGGGAAATGGAGGAGGACTGGCCAAATTTTGTGCCTTCCACCACAGAGATGAATGCTGTGGTGGATGTTTGTGTTAAAATTTTATTGTGTACTGTGTGTTCTTTTTTCATTGTACCGCTGCTGGCAAATTCATTTCACTTGCACTTTATGTGCAAGTGACGAATAAAACTGATTGTAGATTGTAGCATTCTGGAGGAAATCCAAGCAGACATGGAAGAACAGGAGTAATAATGTCCTATTGGCAGCATACAGTCAGATTATCAATCTCTCTCCTGTACTCTGACTCGTCATTACCCATTATTTGTCCAACAACGGTGGTACCGTCGATGAAATTTAAAGACAGCATTGGAATGGTCTGGCTGTCCAGTCCTGGTCATAGAGCAGGGGACTGAGCACACAGCCTTGAGCTGGTCCTGTGTTGGTTATAGAGGAGGGGGTGTTGCCAGTTTGTGCGGAACTGGAGGCCTTGCTCGAGACTCGAGGGCCTGTCCCACGTTGGCGACTTTTTAGGCGAGTGCAGACAAATCGCCACATGTTCGCTGGTGGTCTCTGGTGAGTCTCCTTCATGGTCGCGAGGAGTTCCCGCATTCTGGGAACTAGTCGCAGCCTCAGTATGGTCGCAGCAATTTTTTCAACATGTTGAATTGAATTGGTCGCCATGGAGAAAATCGATAATCCTGTGGTCGTACGTGAAGTGGTAGTGGGGTCGCCATGTGGTTATGCGAAGTCGAGGTAATCGTAGGTAGTTTTAGTTAGTCGCCTTTGATGACCGGTCATTTTCATTGGCCCATTGGGGGGAAAATGCCAGCACGAGTTTACAGAACCAAGGACCACATCCGGAAGTGGCGGCGCTGTCGTACAGCAGCGGCTCGCATGCAGTCCGTTTGTTTTTACTACTTTTTTGTTGTTTTCTTTTGTCCTGTTTTAGTTAAATTTTAGTTTATTGGGTTGTGTATGTGTGGGGTGGGGGGGTGAAACATGACTTTTGTCTCTTCCTTCGGGGGAATGCGACTTTTTCTTGTCGTATCCCCCTTCTCTGCCTCCGTCTGCGCTGAGGCCTAATGGCAGAGCTGCCGGCCTCCAACTCCAACTGCGAGCGACCGACCGACCTCGAGGCTCCGGAGGCAGATCCAGGACTTACCAGCGCGAGGCTGGCCAACTTCGGGGCTGCGGTGGCGTTCCGGCGGTGGCGACCAAAGACACTGGTGGCGACCTGCATCCGGAGGCTCGGCCGCGGGCCCAGTGGACGACATTGTCGGGAGCTTGCAGGTCACAGGTGGGTGACCTGTTTTTCTGGAGCTCCCGCAACTACAGCTGCGTCCGCTGGACTGGAGGGCGGCAGCTTCGGCCACCCCGGGCCGCGGAGTTTGAACCGGCCCGTCGCGGACGGAGCACGGATTCAGCCGCGGGACTGACTTACCATCACCCGGTGGGGTCACAACGTCAGAAGCCTGGATCGCCTCAGCGCAGAGGAAGAACAAAGCGGGAAGAGACAGAGACTTTAAGACTTTTGCCTCCATCACAGTGAGGAGGTGCCTGGTGAACTCACTGTGGTGGATGTTAATTTGTGTTTATTGTGTGTTTTGTTATTTATTATTATATGTATGACTGCAGGCAACGAAATTTCGTTCAGATCGAAAGGTCTGAATGACAAATAAAGGAATCTCTAATAACCGACCGGTAACGTTAAATGCCCGCCAAACTTCACAGCTGTGTATCTCGGGCTTATTAAAAGTTGTCTGGCTTCCTAAAAGTGTACCAACTCCTTCCCCCCCCCCCCCATTATCCCCCCTTCTCCCCCCCCCCCTTCTCCCCCCCCCCTTCTCCCCCCTTCTCCCCTTCCCCCCTCCCCCCTCTTTTAAAGGACTTACCGTACACTGTGCTAGCCGTCTTTAACCTTCCTGTACATCGCGGTGTGTTTCAGACAACGCTCCCCCACTTTCCCTCACCTCTGCCATGTGTGTGTGTGTGTGTGTGTGTGTGTGTGTGTGTGTGTGTGTGTGTGTGTGTGTGTGTGTGTTGTGTATGCGTGTGTATGTGCGTGTGTGTGTGTGCGTGTGTATGCGCGCGTGTGTGTATGTGTGTGTATGTGCGTGTGTATGTGCGTGTGTATGTGTGCGTGTGTGTGCGTGTGTATGTGCGTGTGTGTGTGTGCGCGTGTGCGCGTGTGTGTTCCACTCTGACAGTCGCCGTACCAGTTCCCGGTCTTACAGGCGAATGCCGGGAACTTGACAGTCGCCGGCAGTCCGCTGAAAAATCGCCCAAGTGGGACAGGCCCTTGACTTGAGCCCCACCGCAGGGCCGTGGATTTACCATCGGAGCCTGAGATCCCTTGCCTGTGATCGACACTCCGACAGCGGCCTGCGGATTTCAACATCAAGGAGCTCGCAATCTCGGGTAGAGACTGATGTCGGGAAGGTCCAAAGTCGCAGGAGGTTCGACCAGCCCCAACCTGTGGTCTGATCGCCTGGCGCGGGGGAGCTAAAATCCCCCCGATGGAGGGGCTTGATCGCCCCGACGCGGAAGGCCCGACCGCTGGCTACGGGAGTCAAGATCAACGGAAGTCTCGAGGCCCCCGACCGTGGGAGAACAAAGAAGGGAAGAGATTGAACTTTTTCCAGTGTGATCATCAGCCTCTGATTGACCTGAGATTGATCAAAGGACAAGATCTGAAGAGAGATGGCCATGGACCAAGGGAAACATGTAGAAGCTTCATCGCTCCTGACTTCTGTTTTCCTGAGGAGGATGTGGTGCTACTGGGAATAGACTGAGCTGCTTTTCCGCAGAACTGCCTTCCCATGCCTGGTATGGGACAACGCTCGGGACTTCAGGTAAGACCTTTACTTGGGTATCCTTCCTCTGCAATTCCCCACGAGATAGACCTTACAAACAGTTGTAGAACACTCATTGGCAGCATATTCATGGCTCCCGATCTCTCACTGTCTGAAGCAGCTCCCGTGTCACCAACAATGTAGACAGCTGTCGGTCTTCAAACTGCTCTGCCAGTGCCACTTGTCATAAGTTCATTAGTCATAGGACCAAAATTAGGCCATTCAGCCCATCGAGTCTACTCCACCATTCAACCATGGCTGATCTATATTTCCCTCTCAACCCAATTCTCCTGCCTTCTCCCCGTAACCTTTGACCCCCTTACTAATCAAGAACCTGTCAATCTCCGCTTTAAAAATTCCCAATGATTTGGCCTCCGCTGCCGTCTGTGGCAAATAATTCCACAGATTCGCCGCCCTCTCCCTAAAGAAATTCATGTTACAGGAGCAGAATAAAGCCATTCAGCCAATCAAGTCTATCTGCCATTCAATCAGGGCTGATCTATCTTTCCCTCTCAACCCCATTCTCCAGCCTTCGCCCCATAACCCAATACCCGTACTAATAAAAAATCCCATCAATCTCTGCCTCAAAAATATCCATTGACTTGGCCTCCATCTCACTCTGTGGCAATGAATTTCACAGCTTCACCACCCTCTGACTAAAGAAATTCCTTCTCATCTTTCTCAAGGTACGTCCTTTTATTCTGAGGCTATGGCTTCTGGTCCAAGACTCTCCGACTGGTGGAAACATCCTCTCCACACCACCTTTACCATTCGGTATGTTTCAATGAGTTTCCCCCTCATCCTTCTAAACTCCAGCAAGTACAGGCCCAGTGCCGCCAAACGCCATCATATGTTAACCCAATCATTCCTGAGATCATTCTCGTAAATGTTCTCTGGACCAACACACCCCTCCTGAGATTTGGTGCCCAAAACTACTCACAATATTCCAAATGTGGTCTGACCAGTGCCCTAGGAACTCCTCAACATTACATCCCTGTATTTGTATTCTAGCCCTCTCAAAATAACTGCCGGCTTTGCATTCCCCTTCCTTACCACCGATTCAACTTGCAAAATAACTTTTTAGGTATCCTGCAGCAGCACTCCCGAGTCCCTTTGCACCTCCAAATCCTGAATTCTCTCCCCATTTAGAAAATAGTTTACGCCTTTATTCCTACTACTAAAATGCATGACTACACAATTTGCTATGCTGGATTCCAACTGCCACTTCCTAGCCCACTCTCTCAACCTTTAGTTACCTTCTGTTGTTTTTTTAAAAGCTTCCCAATTCTCCAGCTACCCCACTAACCTTTGCTATATTATATGCCTTCTCTTTAATTTTATTCCTCCTTGTCTCCTTTCTAAAGATACATCCTTTATTTCTGAAGCTGTGCCCTCTTGTCCCAGACTCTCTCCCACTAGTGGAAACATCCTCTCACATCCACCCTTTCCAGCCTTTCACTATTCAATGAGGTCCCACCCTCATCCTTCTAAACTCCAGCGAGTACAGGTCCAGAGCCGTCAAGCATTCATCATGTTAATCCAATCATTCTCATAAACCTCCTCTGCACCCTCTCACATACCAGTGTATCCCTCCAGATATGGGTCCCAAAACTGCTCACAATATTCCACATGTGGTCTGACCAGTGCCTTACAAAAGCCTCAGCATTACATCTCTTTTTATATATTTTTGAGTTACTCCAGCTTTTTGAGTTTATATTCCAGTTGTCTTGAAATGAATGCTAACATTGCATTTGCCTTGTTATTTGTATATGCAGGGTTGCTCAGTATTTGGAGAAACAATGGGCCTTTGGGATCTTCAGCGTTGCACTGCCCTTCAAGCCCATGGCTGATGATCTACCTCCAACATGTTGCTGCACAGTGCCAGAGGGAAAAATCGAGCAGAAGCCCATTGAACCCTCGTCACTACGGACTGCAACCTGTTCCAAAGAGAGAGATCAGATGTCACCAGAAACCCACTGTAACCACTCTGGACACAGCTCTTCCAGGGTGCAGGACGTTACTCAGTACGTACCCTTCCAAAGGTTGTCTATGTAGACAGCAAGACTTAACCTGTTGGGGTCATGAGGACCAGTGGGTCTATTGTCCAACCGAGGAGTTGTTCTGAAGTCCTCACTTCCCTTTCTTTTGCAGCAGGCGACTCAAATCCCACCCACCTTTTCAAAGGTCATTGTAAAAGCCACTAATAAAGAGCCGTGATCTTGTATATTGGTCTCTTTTTATGTTGTGTCTCTGGAATTCTTGACTCTCAATACATCTCACCAAAACTAAGAAATATGGTTATGGTGTAACTGGGGCGCAGGCACTGAATCCTGCCGAGGTGAAACAAGAATTTGGTTTTCTTTTGGGAGGGGGGAGAGGGGGGAGATGGAGCATGCATTACAGTAAACCCTTGAATTCCCTCTGCAGTGCAGCACGCAACAAAAGCTCTTCACTGCGCCTTGGTAAACGTGACAAGAAACTAGACTCAACTGGACTAAACTTCAGGTTTTCCAGCTTTGGCAAGAGGAACTGCAGATGCTGGAATCCTGAACAAAACACAGAGTGCTGGAGGAACTCAGGGGGTCAGGCAGCATCTGTGGAGGAAATGGTCATAAGAAATAGGAGCAGAATTAGTCCATTTGGCACATCAGGTCTACTCTGCCATTCAAGGCTGGGAGCTGAACATCCAGGGATATTCAATATCCAGGAGGGATAGACAGAAAGGAAAAGGAGGTGAGGTAGCGTTGCTGGTTAGAGAGGAGATTAACGCAATGGAAAGGAAGGATATTAGCTTGGAGGATGTGGAATCGATATGGGTAGAGCTACGAAACACTAAGGGGCAGAAAACGCTAGTGGTTGTTGTGTAAAGTCCACCTAACAGTAGTAGTGGAGTTCGGGATGGCATCAAACAGGAAATTAGAAATGCGTGCAACAAAGGTAAAACAGTTATAATGGGTGACTTCAATCTACATATATATTGGGTGAATCAAATTGGCAGGGGTGCTGAGGAAGAGGATTTCTTGGAATGTTTTCTAAACCAACATGTAGAGGAACCAACGAGAGAGCAGGCTATTCTAGACTGGGTATTGAGTAATGAGGAAGGGTTAGTTAGCAGTCTTGTTGTGCGTGTCCCCTTGGGCAAGAGTGACCATAATATGGTTGAGTTCTTCATTAGGATGGAGAGTGACATTGTTAATTCAGAAACAAGGGTTCTGAACTTAAATAAAGGAAACTTTGAGGGTATGAAACGTGAATTGGCCAAGATTGACTGGCAATTGATTCTTAAAGGGTTGACGGTGGATATGCAATGGAAGGCATTTAAAGACTGCATGGATGAACTACAAAAATTGTTCATCCCAGTTTGGCAAAATAATAAATCAGGGAAGGTAGAGCATCCGTGGATAACAAGGGAAATCAGGGATAGTACCAAAACAAAAGATGAAGCGTACAAATTAGCCAGAAAAAGCAGCCTACCAGAGGACTGGGTAAAATTCAGACACCAGCAGAGGACAAAGGGCTTAATTAGGAAAGGGAAATAGATTATGAAAGAAAACTGGCAGGGAACATAAAAACTGACTGCAAAAGTTTTTATAGATATGTGAAGAGAAAGACATTAGTTAAAACAAATGTAGGTCCCTTGCAGTCAGAAACGGGTGAATTGATCATGGGGTACAAGGACATGGCAGACCAATTGAATAACTACTTTGGTTCTGTCTTCACTAAGGAAGGTATAAATAATCTGCCGGAAATAGCAGGGGACCGCGGGTCAAATGAGATAGAGGAACGGAGTGAAATCCAGGTTAGCCGGGAAGTGGTGTTAGGTAAATTGAATGGATTAAAGGCCGATAAATCCCCAGGGCCAGATAGGTTGCATCCCAGAGTATTTAAGGAAGTAGCCCCAGAAATAGTGGATGCATTAGTGATAATTTTTCAAAACTCCTTAGATTCTGGAGCAGTTCCTGAGGATTGGAGGGTAGCTAATGTAACCCCTTTTTTAAAAGGGAGGGAGAGAGAAACGGGGAATTACAGACCAGTTAGTCTAACATCGGTAGTGGGGAAACTGCTAGAGTCAGTTATTAAAGATGGGATAGCAGCACATTTGGAAAGTGGTGAAATCATTGGACAAAGTCAGCATGGATTTACGAAAGGTAAATCATGTCTGACGAATCTTATAGAATTTTTCGAGGATGTAACTAGTAGAGTGGATAAGGGAGAACCAGTGGATGTGTTACGTATATCTGGACTTTCAGAAGGCTTTCGACAAGGTCCCACATAAGAGATTAGTATACAAACTTAAAGCACACGGTATTGGGGTTTCAGTATTGATGTGGATAGAGAACTGACTGGCATAACAGGAAGCAAAGAGTAGGAGTAAACGGGTCCTTTTCAGAATGGCAGGCAGTGACTAGTGGGGTACCGCAAGGCTCAGTGCTGGGACCCAAGCTATTTACAATATATATTAATGATTTGGACGAGGGAATTGAATGCAACATCTCCAAGTGTGCGGATGACACGAAGCTGGGGGGCAGTGGTAGCTGTGAGGAGGATGCTAGGAGGCTGCAAGGTGACTTGGATAGGCTGGTTGAGTGGGCAAATGCATGGCAGATGCAGTATAATGTGGATAAATGTGACGTTATCCACTTTGGTGGCAAAAACAGGAAAGTAGACTATTATTTAAATGGTGGCCGATTAGAAAAAGGGGAGATGCAACGAGACCTGGGTGGCATGGTACACCAGTCATTGAAAGTAGGCATGCAGGTGCAGCAGGCAGTGAAGAAAGCGAATGGTATGTTAGCATTCATAGCAAAAGGATTTGAGTATAGGAGCAGAGAGGTTCTACTGCAGTTGTACAGGGTCTTGGTGAGACCACACCTGGAGTATTGCAGACCGTTTTGGTCTCCAAATCTGAGGAAAGACATTCTTGCCATAGAGGGAGTACAGAGAAGGTTCACCAGATTGATTCCTGGGATGTCAGGACTTTCATATGAAGAAAGATTGGATAGATTCGGCTTGTACTCGCTAGAATTTAGAAGATTGAGGGGGGATCTTATAGAAACTTACAAAATTCTTAAGGGGTTGGACAGGCTAGATGCAGGAAAATTGTTCCCGATGTTGGGGAAGTCCAGGACAAGAGGTCACAGTTTAAGGATTAAGGGGAAATCCTTTATGACCGAGATGAAAAAAACATTTTTCACACAGTGGTGAATCTCTGGAACTCTCTGCCACAGAAGGTAGTTGAGGCCAGTTCATTGGCTATATTTAAGACGTGCAGGTTTGTACTTGTGGGTGGTTGTGGTCAGGGACTCTGTGGCGACTGGGTGGCTGATGTGCACCACCTGCTGTCTCCACTGCCACACTGCAGACCGGGACGATGGAATCAGACACTGGAGGAACTGCAGATGCTGCTTCACACCACAGATAAGACACAGAGTGCGGGAGTAACTCAGCGGGTCGAGCAGAATCATGTTCTCAACAGATAGACAATAGGTGCAGGAGTAGGCCATCCGGCCCTTCGATCCAGCACCGCCATTCAATGTGATCAAGGCTGATCATCCCCAATCAGTACCCCGTTCCTGCCTTCTCCCCATATCCCCTGACTCCGCTATCTTTAAGAGCCCTATCTAGCTCTCTCTTGAAAGTATCCAGAGAACCTGCCTCCACCGCCCTCTGAGGCAGAGAATTCCACAGACTCACAACTCTCTGTGAGGAAAAGTTTCCTCGTCTCCGTTCTAAATGGCTTACCCCTTATTCTTAAACTGTGGCCCCTGGTTCTGGACTCCCCCAACATCGGGAACATGTTTCCTGCCACTAGCGTGTCCAAGCCCTTAATAATCTTTTGTGTTTCAATAAGATCACCCTCTCATCCTTCTAAATGCTGCCTGACCCGCTGAGTTACTCCAGCACTTTGTGAAACGTCACCTATCCATGTTCTCCACAGATGCAGCCTGACCCACTGAGTTACTCCAGCACTTTTCACTGTACCTCGGTACAAGTGTCTGCGATTCCCTCCCACACCCTAGACCAGGGCTGCTGTTGTATCGGCCTTTACATCAGGGGGTGGGTGAGATCTTGTTTTTCAAAGATGTTGCTGCAGGAGAGGGTAAGTATAATATTTATTTGCAAGGTGCATGTAACTAACAGAGTTGGGGGGGGGCTGGGCTTCAGAGGTAGAGTTTCACGGAGCTCTCCGATATTGGCTTCAGCTGGATCTCGGCTTTAGAGGGGGGTCAGGGACAGCCCCCCCCCCCCCCCCCGTGTGTCGGTCTGTGGGGGCCTCCCTGCCCATCAGTGACCAGCACAGTGACCAGCACAGGGCCCAGACCGCCGTAGAATCGATCGGCCGGTTCCACGGACACATCCAGGCTGACCACTGGGAACAGAACACAGAGGGTTAAAGGTCAACGACCGGTCAAGTGTCCAGCGCGTCCACACTGGCTACAACCCAGTGTCCAGCCCATCCACACTGGCTATAACCTGGTGTCCAGCCCTCCCACACTGGCTACAACCCAGTGTCCAGCCCTCCCACACTGGCTACAACCCAGTGTCCAGCCCTCCCACACTGGCTACAACCCAGTGTCCAGCCCATCCACACTGGCTATAACCTGCTGTCCAGCCCTCCCACACTGGCTACAACCCAGTGTCCAGCCTGTCCACACTGGCTACAACCCAGTGTCCAGCCCTCCCACACTGGCTACAACCCAGTGTCCAGCCCTCCCACACTGGCTACATCCCAGTCCAGCCCTCCCACACTGGCTACATCCCAGTGTCCAGCCCTCCCACACTGGCTACAACCCAGTGTCCAGCCCTCCCACACTGGCTACAACCCAGTGTCCAGCCTGTCCACACTGGCTACAACCCAGTGTCCAGCCATCCCACACTGGCGACAGCCCAGTGACCAGCCCTCCCACACTGGCTACAACCCAGTGTCCAGCCCATCCACACTGGCTACAACCCAGTGTCCAGCCCTCCCACACTGGCTGCAACCCAGTGTCCAGCCCTCCCACACTGGCGACAGCCCAGAGTGACCCTTAGTAACGGGAGGTTCAAAGGGATACGGGCTGAATGGGACCACATGGACCATACAACACAGAACATACAACACACAGAACACGTAACATACAACACAGAACATACAACATAGAACAGTACAGCACAGGAACAGGCCCTTCAGCCCACAATGTCCGTGATGGCAAGTTAGACACAACAAGAGAGAGGGGGGGGAGGCATCTATCTGTGGGGAACAGCAGCCTGGTACCTGGGTCGGTGGTGTAGAGGCGCTGGTGGGAGAAAGGGTCATCCTTGTGGGTCTCGCTGTAGATGAGGTAGACCAGGCCCAGCACCAGGGTCAGGACCACGGCCAGACCGATGAACACCCCCAGGGTGCCGCTTCATCGACCGTCGGGTACACGATCCTCTGGAGGGAATACCAGAAGGACGCGCTGAAGGAGCTACAGTTAGAGGCGCGTACGTGAGGTCGCGGATCTAATTGCTCCACGATTTGGACCCCGGTTCACCCTACTTCTACTCGCTGGAGAAGTGGCGGGGAGTCCGTCAGCAGTTAGTGGAGCTGCTCGCTGATGAGGACTCCTCCGTCAACGAACCAGAGGGCATCAACGTAGCAGTTCGTTCCTTTTATGGGACCTTGTTCTCACCAGATAGTTCTGGTGGGGACGAGTCCAGTAATCTGTGGGAAGGTCTAGACATGGTCGACCCGGAGGGTGCCGAGCGTCTGGACGCCCCCCTGACACTGGACGAACTGAGCGCGGCCCTCCATCAGATCCCCTGGCCTGGACGGGCTGACAGCAGAGTTCCTCTGCACTTTCTGGGGGATCCTGGGGGAGGACTACACCATGGTACTGAGGGAGAGCCTGGCGACCGGAGAGATGCCCCTGTCTTGGCGAAGGGCTGTCGTGGTCCTTCTGCCCAAGAAGGGCGATCTGCGCCGTCTAAAAAACTGACGCCCAGTCTCCCTCCTCTGCACCGACTACAAGGTCTTTGCCAATGCAATGGCAAACCGCCTGGGCCCAGTGCTGGCCCAAGTGATCCACCCTGACCAGTCTTACATGGTCCCGGGCCAGTCCATCCAGGGCAATATCCATCTGGTCCGGGACCTGGTTTACCTTGCTCAGGAGACCGGTGTACCCACTGCCTTTCCCCCCCTCGCCCAGAAGACTTTCGACAGGGTGGATCACGAGTATCTGTTGAGGACACTGCGGGCGTTTGGGTTCGGACCGCACTTTGTGTCCCGGATCCAGATTTTATACGCCACCGCAGTGCCTCGTGAAAGTCAACGGATCCTTGACGGCCCCCATTCCCTTCCGGAATTGAGTACGTCAGGGCTGCCCTATGTCAGGCCAACTGTACGCCATCTGCGTGGAGCCATTCCTTAGTCTGCTTCGGAGGAAGTTGACGGGCATGGTTCTACGCGAGCCGGACATGGAGGTGGTCCTCTCGGTCAACGCCGATGACGTGCTCCTCATGGTCACCGACCCCTTCGACCTGCAGAGGATGCCAGGATCAACTGGGGAAATGTTCTGAACACTTGGTGGGTCCCTGGTAGGTGGACTCCCTCCCGGAGGAGATGAGGTCTTTCACGTGGAGTACCATGCACTTCCTCTACTTGGGAGTCTACCTGAGTCCCGGTGCGGAGACCTGGCTGGCGAACTGGCAGGAGCTGGAGGTGAATGTCGTCACCCGGCTGGGGCGCTGGGCGGGTCTCCTCAGAGTGCTTTCCTACCGGGGCAGGGTGTTGGTCATTAACCAACTGGTGGCCTCCATGCTCTGGTACAGATTGACCACATTGGTCCCATCAGCCACCTTTGCTGGGATCATCCAGAAGGAGTTGGTGGACTTCTTCTGGGGCAACGGAAAGCACTGGGTCTCTGCAGCGGTCCTGAGTCTCCCGTTCGAGGAGGGCGGTCAGTCGCTGGTGTGCATTCGCACCAAGGTGGCGGCTCTGCGCCTCAGGACCCTGCAGAGATACCTGTACTTAGGGCATCCTCCCAGGTGGCACGTGCTGGCGACGCACTTTTTCCAACGGAGCCGCTGCCTTCAAGGAGGTTCGCAGATCCCGATGGTGGGCGTCAGCCGTGCGGTCCTGATGGGGAAGCCCGGCTTCTACAAGGACTTGTTGAGAGTCTGGAACCCGGTTGCCATCGACCGGGGCCCCCTCCGCCGGCTGAGGGTCACGGCCCGGGCGTGAGAGCAGCCGGCCCTTGTCCCGCCCCACCGGGTGTCGGGGGGGGGGGGCTCAAACGTGTGGAGTACTTGTGGTTGAGCAAACCCCGCTCAGCCGGAAGTATTCATCGGACCCAGTCCCACACAATTTGAGCCGCCTTTCCTCGACACCCTTCATCTCCCTCCGAGACGCAGGGAGGCGTGTCCTGTACGGGCTCCTCCTCCGCACCCTGCTCTTCCTCGCCCACCATCCAGACACCGAGTGGCGGTCGGTGTTGCCTTCCGGTCGCGAGGGGGGCCCCCGGTGGGAGTTCCTCTATGCAGGGACTCCCCCCCTCTACACTGGGGACCTGGGGTGGAGGGTACTGCACCGGGGTGTTCCCTGCAACCTGTTCCTCTCGCGGTTCAGACTCGCCAGCCACTGTTGCGGGCTGGAAGAGTCTGTGTACCACGTGCACATGGAGTGCGTGAGGCTGCAGCCACTGTTTGAATACCTAAAGGGGCTGCTCCTTGCCTTCTGGCTGCACTTCACACCCACCATCCTCATCTTTGGACACCCTGTGCGTAGGGGAGAGGGTAGGGCTGAAGATGTCCTGGTTGGGTTGCTCCAGGGCCTGGCCAAGCTGGCCATCCGTGAGTCAAGGACCCAGGCGGTGGAGGGCTCTACCCGAGCCGGCTGCCTGCCCCTTTTCCGGGGTTACGTCCGTGCCCGGGTGGGGTTATGAAAGGGACTACGCCCTGTCCACGGGCACCCTGGGAGAGTTCCGGGACCGCTGGGCTCCGCAGGGTGTTGAATTAATGATCTGGATGAGGCAATTGAATGCAACATCTCCAAGTTTGCGGATGACACTAAGCTGGGGGGCAGTGTTAGCTGTGAGGAGGATGCTAGGAGGCTGCAAGGTGACTTGGATAGATTGGGTGAGTGGGCAAAGGCATGGCAGATGCAGTATAATGTGGATAAATGTGAGGTTATCCACTTTGGTGGCAAAAACAGGAAAGTAGACTATTATCTGAATGGTGGCCGATTAGGAAAAGGGGAGATGCAACGAGACCTTGGTGTCATGGTACACCAGTCATTGAAAGTAGGAATGCAGGTGCAGCAGGCAGTGAAGAAAGCAAATGGTATGTTAGCATTCATAGCAAAAGTATTTGAGTATAAGAGCAGGGAGGTTCTACTGCAGGTTCTACTGCAGTTGTACAGGGTCTTCGTGAGACCACACCTGGAGTATTGCGTCCAAGTGTGGTCTCACCAAGACCCTGTACAACTGCAATAGAACCTCCCTGCTCTTATACTCAAATCCTTTTGCTATGAATGCTAACATACCATTCGCTTTCTTCACTGCCTGCTGCACCTGCATGCCTACTTTCAATGACACCCAGGTCTCGTTGCATCTCCCCTTTTCCTAATCGGGCACCATTCAGATAATAGTCTACTTTCCTGTTTTTGCCACCAAAGGGGATAACCTCACATTTATCCACATTATACTGCATCTGCCATGCATTTGCCCACTCACCCAACCTATCCAAGTCACCTCGCATCCTCCTAGTATCCTCCTCACAGCTAACACTGCCCCCGAGCTTCGTGTCATCCGCAAACTTGGAGATGTTGCATTCAATTCCCTCATCCAGTTCATTAATATATATTGCAAATAGCTGGGGTCCCAGCACTGGGCCTTGCGGTACCCCACTGGTCACTGCCTGCCAATCTGAAAAGACCCGTTTACTCCTACTCTTTGCTTCCTGTCTGCCAGCCAGTTCTCTATCCACATCAATACTGAACCCCCAATACCGTGTGCTTTAAGTTTGCATACTAATCTCTTATTTGGGACCTTGTCGAAAGCCTTCTGAAAGTCCAGATATACGTAACACATCCACTGGTTCTCCCTTATCCACTCTACTAGTTACATCCTCGAAAAATTCTATAAGATTCGTCAGACATGATTTACCTTTCATAAATCCATGCTGACTTTGTCCAATGAACTCACCACTTTCGAAATGTGCTGCTATCCCATCTTTAATAACTGACTCTAGCATTTTCCCCACTTCCGATGTTAGACTAACTGGTCTGTAATTCCCCGTTTTCTCTCTCCCTCCCTTTTTAAAAAGTGAGGTTACATTAGCTACCCGCCAATCCTCAGGAACTACCCCAGAATCTAAAGAGTTTTGAAAAATTATCACTAATGCATCCACTATTTCTGGGGCTACTTCGTTAAGTACTCTGGGATGCAACCTATCTGGCCCTGGGGATTTATCGGCCTTTAATCCATTCAATTTACCTAACACCACTTCCCGGCTAACCTGGATTTCACTCAGTTCCTCCATCTCATTTGACCCCCGGTACCCTGCTATTTCCGGCAGATTATTTATGTCTTCCTTAGTGAAGACAGAACCAAAGTATTTATTCAATTGGTCTGCCATATCCTTGTTCCCCATGATCAATTCACCTGTTTCTGACTGCAAGGGACCTACATTTGTTTTAATTAATCTTTTTCTCTTCAAATATCTAAAAAACTTTTGCAGTCAGTTTTTATGTTCCCTGCCAGTTTTTCTTTCATAATCTATTTTCCCTTTCCTAATTAAGCCCTTTGTCCTCCTCTGCTGGATTCTGAATTTCTACCAGTCCCCTGGTAGGCTGATTTTTCTGGCTAATTTGTATGCTTCATCTTTTGTTTTGATACTATCCCTGATTTCCCTTGTTATCCACGGATGCACTACCTTCCCTGATTTATTCTTTTGCCAAACTGGGATGAACAATTGTTGTAGTTCACCCATGCAGTGTTTAAATGCCTTCCATTGCATATCCACCGTCAACCCTTTAAGAATCAATTGCCAGTCAATCTTGGCCAATTCACGTTTCATACCCTCAAAGTTACCTTTCTTTAAGTTCAGAACCCTTGTTTCTGAATTAACAATGTCACTCTCCCATCCTAATGAAGAACTCAACCATATTATGGTCACTCTTGCCCAAGAGGCCACGCACAACAAGACTGCTAACTAACCCTTCCTCATTACTCAATACCCAGTCTAGAATAGCCTGCTCTCTCGTTGGTTCCACTACATGTTGGTTTAGAAAACTATCCCGCATACATTCCAAGAAATCCTCTTCCTCAGCACCCCTGCCAATTTGATTCACCCAATCTATATGTAGATTGGAGTCACCCATTATAACTGTTTTACCTTTGTTGCACGCATTTCTAATTTCCTGTTTGATGCCATCCCAAACTCCACTACTACTGTTAGGTGGCCTGTACACAACTCCCACTAGCGTTTTCTGCCCCTTAGTGTTTCGCAGCTCTACCCATATAGATTTCACATCCTCCAAGCTAATGTCCTTCCTTTCTATTGCGTTAATCTCCTCTCTAACCAGCAACGCTACCCCATTTCCTCCTTTTCCTTTCTATCTATCCCTCCTGAATATTGAATATCCCTGGATGTTCAGCTCCCAGCCTTGGTCACCCTGGAGCCATGTCTCCGTGATCCCAACTATATCATAGTCATTAATAACTATCTGCACATTCAACTCATCCATCTTATTACGAATGCTCCTTGTATTGAGACACAAAGCCTTCAGGCTTGTTTTTACAACACTCTTACCCCTTATACAACTATGTTGAAAAGTGGCCCTTTTTGATTTTTGCCCTGGATTTGTCTGCCTGCCACGTTTACTTTTCACCTTGCCACCTATTGCTTCTACCCTCATTTTACACCCCTGTCTCTCTGCTCTTGCGCCCACCCCCTGCCACATTAGTTTAAATCCTCCCCGACAGCACTAGCAAACACTCCCCCAAGGACATTGGTTCCATTCCAGCCCAGGTGCGGACCGTACTGTTTGTACTGGTCCCACCTCCCCCAGAACTGGTTCCAATGCCCTAGAAATTTGAATCCCTCCCCCTTGCACCATTTTTCAAGCCACGTATTCATCTGCAATATCCTACTATTTCTACTCGTGGCACTGGTAGTAATCCAGAGATTATTACCTTTGAGGTCCTACTTTTAAGTTTATCTCCTAGCTCCCTAAATTCACCTTATAGGACCTCATCCCTTTTTTTACCTATATCGTTGGTGCCAATGTGCACCACGACAACTGGCTGTTCACCCTCCCCCTCCAGAATGTTCTGCAGCCGTTCAGTGACATCCCTGATCCTTGCACCAGGGAGGCAACATACCATCCTGGAGTCTCGTTTGCGGCCGCAGAAACGCCTATCTATTCCCCTTACAATTGAATCCCCTAATACTATAGCCCTTCCACTCTTTTTCCTCCCCTCCTGTGCTGCAGAGCCACCCACGGTGCCATGAACTTGGCTGCTGCTGCCTTCCCCTGATGAGCCATCTCCCCCAACAGTATCCAAAATGGTATATCTGTTTAGGAGGGAGATGACTGCAGGGGACTCCTGCACTACCTGCCTATTGCTACGCTGGCTAATGGCCACCCGTTCTCTTTCTGTCCGCTTAACTTTTACCTGCGGTGTGACCAACTCACTGTACGTGCTATTCACGACTTTTTCAGCATCGTGGATGCTCCAGTATGAATCCAACCGCAGCTCCAATCGTTCAATGCGGTCTGCCAGGAGCTGCAGTTGGACACACTTCCTGCAAACGTAGTCACCGACCATATCCCTGATCTCCCACATGTTGTAGGATGAGCACACCATGGGGCCGATCTCAACGGACATAGCTTACCCCAAAATTTAATCAACTCACTCACACTATAAAAATCTTAATCCTTTAAACTGTACCTTTACTAAAAAGCACTGTCCCCTTAACTCACTGAACCCTCAACTCACTGAACCCTCAACTCACTGAACCCTCAACTCACTGAACCCTCAACTCACTGAACCCTCAACTCACTGAACCCTCAACTCACTGTACCCTTAACTCACTGTACCCTTAACTCACTGTACCCTTAACTCACTGTACCCCTTAACCCCTTGTACCCTTAACTCCCTGTACCCTTAACCCCCTGTACCCTTAACCCCCTTAATCCCCTGTACCCTTAACCCCCTGTACCCTTAACCCCCTGTACCCTTAACCCCCTGTACCCTTAACCTACTGAACCCTTAACTCACTGAACCCTTAACCCCCTGTACCCTTAACCCCCTGTACCCTTAACCCCCTGTACCCTTAACCCCCTGTACCCTTAACCCCCTGTACCCTTAACTTACTGAACCCTTAACCCCCTGTACCCTTAACCCCCTGTACCCTTAACCCCCTGTACCCTTAACCCCCTGTACCCTTAACCCCCTGTACCCTTAACCCCTGTACCCTTAACTCCCTGTACCCTTAACCCCCTGTACCCTTAACCCCCTGTACCCTTAACTTACTGAACCCTTAACTCACTGAACCCTTAACCCCCTGTACCCTTAACCCCCTGTACCCTTAACCCCCTGTACCCTTAACCCCCTGTACCCTTAACCCCCTGTACCCTTAACTTACTGAACCCTTAACCCCCTGTACCCTTAACCCCCTGTACCCTTAACTTACTGAACCCTTAACCCCCTCTACCCTTAACCCCCTGTACCCTTAACCCCCTGTACCCTTAACCCCCTGTACCCTTAACCCCCTGTACCCTTAACCCCCTGTACCCTCAACTCACTGTACCCTTAACTCACTGTACCCTTAACCCCCTGTACCCTTAATTTACTGAGCCCTCAACCCCCTGTACCCTTAACTTACTGAACCCTTAACCCCCTCTACCCTTAACCCCCTGTACCCTTAACCCCCTGTACCCTTAACCCCCTGTACCCTTAACCCCCTGTACCCTTAACCCCCTGTACCCTCAACTCACTGTACCCTTAACCCCCTGTACCCTTAACCCCCTGTACCCTTAACTTACTGAACCCTTAACCCCCTGTACCCTTAACCCCCTGTACCCTTAACTTACTGAACCCTTAACCCCCTGTACCCTCAACTCACTGTACCCTTAACTCACTGTACCCTTAACCCCCTGTACCCTTAACTTACTGAACCCTTAACCCCCTGTACCCTTAACCCCCTGTACCCTCAACTCACTGAACCCTCAACTCACTGAACCCTCAACTCACTGAACCCTCAACTCACTGTACCCTTAACTCACTGTACCCTCAACCCCCTGTACCCTTAACTCACTGTACCCTTAACTCACTGTACCCTCAACCCCCTGTACCCTTAACTCACTGTACCCTTAACCAGAAAGCAGAAATGCAAACCTGGGGTTGCTCCCAATCAGCGGCTTGCACCAGACCCCTTCCTTTGAAGTGTGACGGAACGTTACACATTGGGTTCCTCCTCATCTCGCTCCAACGGCTCCTGGGCCTCTGTGGAGCAAAGCCCCGCGCTCTGTGAATGCTGCTCCCGCGATTCCTCTGCCTTCCCCGGTGCCCCAATCTCCACCGGTGTCTTCTCCTCCGCGTTCACCCCAGCGAAGGATGAGCTGTGTGCAGGAGGTTATTATCCTACACGTGCAGGTCTTATCTGCAAACCAAACCCACTAATTGGAAAATGTACTGGCTATACCTGAACTGTGCATGACCTGTTTAGATGTATGTGCTCTATTATGTAGTAAAATAATAAATGCCGCACCTTATACTGGTGTTTTATATTGACTCCACTAACCACTATATATGCTTCACTTCTTTATTAATTCGCCCTTATTAATTCATGCCATTTATAACCTTCACCACACAAATAACCATGCCACCCTTTACATGGTATTACGGTACTACACAAAGACTCTCTCTCTCTCTCGCTCGCTGGGATACACTAGTTAGTAAGCCAGACGCAAGCAGCTGGCTGTTGAAATGTTCCAGTGTATTTGATGGAATAAAGTTGGATTTCACCTTGAGTGTGTTTTTATTATTGGGCCGCCGATAAACACTGCCCAGAATCCCCCCCCCCCCCAGAATCCCCCCCCCCTCCCCACAACCACTCCCCGAGAACTCCCCCTCTCCCCACAACCCCCCCCTGCCCACAACCCCCCGCCCATGACCCCCCCTGCCCACACCCCCACGCCCACAACACCCTCTGCCCACACACCCCCCGCCCAGAAACCCCCTCCCCCCACAACCCCCTCAACCCCCCGCCCCAGAACCCCCCGCCCCAGAACCCCCCGTCCCCACAACCCCCCTCCCCAGAACCGCCCCCCCAGAACCCCCCCTCTCCCCACAACCCCCTCAACCCCCCACCCCAGAACCCCCCCTCCCCAGAACCCCCCCTCTCCCCACAACCCCCCCTGCCCACACACCCCCCCCCCCACAATCCCCCTAGCCATTTAGCTGTCCAAGTGTTGTGATGGTCCCTGCCTCAACTACCTCCTCTAGAATAGGAGCAGAATTAGGCCATTCGCCCCATCGAGTCTACTCCATCATTCAATCATGGCTGATCTATCTCTCCCTCCTAACCCCATTCTCCTGCCTTCTCCCCATAACCCCTGACACCCGCACTAATTAATAATCTAGAGGGTTTCAACTACAGCGAGAGGGTGGAGAGGTAGTTGAGGCAGGGACTATCACAAGACCTGGACAGGTACATGGATAGAACAGGTTTGGAGGGCTATGGACCAAATGCGGGCAGGTGGGACTAGTGTAGATGGGGCATGTTGGGCTGAAGGGCCTGTTTCCGTGACTGGGACTAGTGTAGATGGGGCATGTTGGTCAGTGTGGGCATGTTGGGCCGAAGGGCCTGTTACCACGCTGTATCACTCTATGACGCTCTCACCCCCTCTCCATTTCTCTCACCACCTCTCCCTCCCCTCTTTCTCCCTCTCTCCCTCTCCCTTTCTCCCTCACGCCCTCTACTCTCTCTTCCACTCTCTCTCCCTCTTTCTCTTTCTTCCCACTCAGTCCCTCTCTTCCCACTCTCCTCTCTCTCTCTCTCTCTCTCTCCCCCTCTCTCTCTCTCCCCCTCCCCCTTTCTCTCTCCCCCCTCTCTCTCAATCTTCCTCTCTCCCTCTCTCTCTCTCTCTCTCTCCTCCCTCTCTCTCCCAGAGCTTATCGAGTGACTCCTGTAAACATCAGGTGCCGAAGCCATTCTTTATTCAGATGGGGAGGGAGGGCGGTCCTTTATCATCAGCGGCCTCTGAAGATGGTTCCCACTAGAGAGAGAGAGAGAGAGAAAGAGCATCAGACTCTGGTCAACACATCCCTCCCTGCCGCACGCTCCACGCGGACACAGAAACAGGCCATTCACATCCTCTGCCCTTATGCTATCCCCATAACAGACAGGGAGGAGAGAGAGGGGGGGGAGAGAGAGAGGGAGCGAGGTGGGATGGAGAGGGGGAGGGAGAGAGGGGGAGGGAGAGAGGGGGGAGGGAGAGAGGGGGGAGGGAGAGAGGGGGGAGAGAGGAGGGAGAGAGAGAGAGTGGGGGAGATGGGGAGTTACCTCGCCGACAGAGGTCCCCGGAGAACCAGGGAAGACAAGCGCAGGTCTGGGGGGAGACACATTGTCCGTAGTTCCAGCAACGGGGGTCACAGGAGGCTGTGGGGGAGAGGTCAGGGGTCAGAGCATGGTCAGTCTCCCCCTCCGTCTCCCCCCGCTCTCTCTCTAACCCCTCTCTCCCCCGCTCTCTCACTCCCCCCATCCCCATCTCTCTCTCTCTCTCTCTCTCTCTCTCTCTCTCTCTCTCTCTCTACCCCCTTTCTCTACCCTCTCTCTCTCCCGCCTCTCTTCCCTTCCCCATCTGATGGTCTGCATCCCAGGGTATTTAAGGATGTGGCTCTAGAATTCGTGGATGCATTGGTGATAATTTTCCAATATTCTATAGACTCAGGATTAGTTCCTGTGGATTGGAGGGTAGCTAACGTTATCCCACTTTTTAAGAAAGGCAGGAGAGAGAAAACATGGAATTATAGACTAGTTAGCCTGACATCGGTGGTGGGGAAGATGCTGGAGTCAATTATAAAAGATGAAATAGCCGCACATTTGGATAGCAATAACAGGATTGGTCCGAGTCAGCATGGATTTACGAAGGGGAAATCATGCTTGACTAATCTTCTGGAATTTTTTGAAGATGTAACTAGGAAAATGGACAAGGGAGAGCCAGTGGATGTAGTGTACCTGGACTTTCAGAAAGCATTTGATAAGGTCCCACATAGATTAGTGGGCAAAACTAGGGCACATGGTATTGGGGGTAGAGTGCTGACATGGATAGAGAAGTGGTTGGCAGACAAGAAACAAAGAGTAGGGATTAACGGGTCCCTTTCAGAATGGCAGGCAGTGACTAGTGGGGTACCGCAAGGCTCGGTGCTGGGGCCGCAGCTATTTACAATATACATCAATGATTTGGATGGATTCAAAGTAACATTAGTAAATTTGCAGATGACACAAAGCTGGGTGGCAGTGTGAACTGTGAGGAGGATGCTATGAGAATGCAGGGTGACTTGGACAGGTTGGGGGAGTGGGCAGATGCATGGCAGATGAAGTTTAATGCGGCTAAATGTGAGGTTATCCACTTTGGCAGCAAAAACAGGAAGGCAGATTACTATCTAAATGGCGTCAAGTTGGGAAAAGGGGATGTACAACGGGATCTCGGGGTCCTTGTTCATCAGTCTATGAAAGTAAGCATGCAGGTACAGCAGGCAGTGAGGAAAGCGAATGGCATGTTGGCCTTTATAACAAGAGGAATCGAATATAGGAGCAAAGAGGTCCTTCTGCAGTTGTACAAGGCCCTAGTGAGACCACACCTGGAGTATTGTGTGCAGTTTTGGTCCCTAATTTGGTCCCCTATAAAAATCTGTCTACTGGAGTGTGCAATATAATGTACAATATTTCTACTATTTACTTATTTTATTCATTGATCTTGCTGGTAAATGTGAGAGTTAATGGTTGATTGTGTGTTTGTTCTTTTAAATCTTTTTATCCTGTGCCTGTATTTTATACCACTGAAGGAGATGCACTGAAATTTCGTTGTACAGTTGCTGTGCAATGACAATAAAACGTATTCTATTCTATTCTATTCTAATTTGAGGAAGGACATTCTTGCTATTGAGGGAGTGCAGCGTAGGTTTACAAGGTTAATTCCCGGGATGGTGGGTTTGTCATATGCTGAGAGAATGGAGCAGCTGGGCTTGTATACTCTGGAGTTTAGAAGGATGAGAGGGGATCTTATTGAAACATTTAAGATTATTAAGGGCTTGGACATGCTGGAGGCAGGAAACATATTCCCAATGTTGGGGGAGTCCAGAACCAGGGGCCACAGTTTAAGAATAAGGAGTAAGCCATTTAGAACGGAGACGAGGAAACACTTTTTTCTCACAGAGAGTTGTGAGTGTGGAATTCCCTGCCTCAGAGGGCGGTGGAGGC
>JAXLNO010002927.1:0-58942 GCA_038087875.1 Malacoraja senta | reverse complement strand
TTCTCCCTGTGACCGTGTGGGTTTCCTCCCACATCCCAAAGAAATGTGGGTTTGTAGGTTAATTGGCGCTCTGTAAATTGCCCCCTAGTGTGTAGGGAGTGGATGAGAAAGTGGGATAACATAGAACCAGTGTGAGCGGGAGATCGATGGTCGGCATGGACTCGAGGGGCCGAAGGGCCTGTTTCCATGCGGTTTCTTTGAACTAATTATGATATTGAACAAATCAAGACTTACCTATCGGATTTGAACATGAACAATATTATCCCAAGCTTGCAGAGTATTTGAATGGCATTTACTGCATAATCCCTGAGGTTATTCTTTGTAAAGTGACGGGCAAAGTTCATCTCTACAAGTATTTACCATCTTGCCTTTGCTTATTTGTTCCCGTGATACATGAATCCAAGACTTACATTTCTTTAACATCCCCTCTCTCTCCGTCCCTCCCCCACCCAAGTTATACTAGCTTCAAAGTCGTCTTGTGGGGTCTCATTGTGTGAGAAGGAACTGCAGATGCAGGTTTAAACAGAAGAGAGACACAAAATGCTGGAGCAACTCAGCGGGACAGGCAGCATCTCTGGAGAGAAGGAATGGGTGACGTTTCGCGTCGAGACCCTTCTAAAGATTTTGGGTCGAGACCCTTCTAATCACGACCAGAAACGTCACCCATTCCTTCTCTCCAGAAATGCAGCCTGATCCATGCCGGTCACCAGCGCGAATTAGGCACAGAGACTAACGGCAGCAGCGCAATGCTTCCGACGCCTCCGAAGGCCCGGGACTCTTGCACTGATGCTGCTCCATGGCCGGATCTGCAGCGAGCTACTCGCCAGCACGGCAAACACTCGCCAGCCCCGGCTCCCCGTTCGCATCTGTCCCCGCCGCTGCCTCTGCTTTCATCCCTCCATCAGCCCCAGCTCTCCAACATCCGCGGCCCATGCACTTGATACGATACGATACGAGTTTCACGACAAATTTGTGATCAGCTTGAGAGCGTGAGAATATGGCCAAATGCGTGATTCTCACGCTCAGTGCGTGAGAGTTGGCAGCCCTGCAATTATTTGTTCATTGAGCTAGGTTGGTGCAGGCTCTATGCCCCCTGACAGGCCCTAACCCAGCCTACCAGGGCATAAACCAGGCGTAAGCCATTCCCCCGGAGCTTATTCCAGGCTCCTCAGGCCTAACCTAGACCCCCGAAAATCGTAGGAAAAGCAGATGAACATAGCCTGGATCAGTGCTTGGGACTCATTTTCTGTGGTCATTACATGATTGTGATTACGGTAGGGACACTTCTGGAGGTTGCAATGTTTCAGACGTGATCGACGGGGAGGCAAAAGAGGTGGAGGAGTTGTGCTACAGATCAGGGAGAGTGTCTCGGCGGCACTCAGAGAGGACGTACTACTGAGACAGTGTGTGGAGCTCAGATATATGAATGGAGCAAGCACTGTAATGGCCCCCAATAGCAAGTGTGAGATAGAGGAACAGATATGTACACCGATTACCGAAGATACCAAACAACTTTAACAATATTGACTGGGATTTGCTCAGTACAAAGGTTTAGATGGGGCAGATGAGGTTATCCAGGATGGATTCTTGAAACACTATGTGGATAGTCCAACCCGAGAAGGGAACTTACTGGAGCTTGTGTTGGGAAACGTGCCTGACCAGGTGACTGGTCTTTCAGTGGAAGAGCATTAAGGGGGCAGTGATCAGGGATACGTTTGGATTTTTGGGCAAGGAGAACATTTGTAGTCGGCCAAAGGAAGGGAACCATGGATGACCAAAGTGTTTGAAAATGTGATTAAAAAGAACAAGGAAGCACATGCCAGGTTCAGAAAGATTAAATCAGAAACAAAGCTAGGAGAAAATAATTTGTGAATCATTAGAAAGGCCAAAAGAGGCCATGAACTGTGTTTAGTGAGTCGAGATTAAGACAATCCCAAGGCCTTTATAATGCTCATTAAAAACAGGGTAAGGTGGGCAAAGGTAGGTCTGCTCAAAGATAAATATAGAACAGTACAGCACAGCACAGCAACAGGCCATTCGGCCCACAATGCCTGTGCAGACTGTGATGTCAGGACAGTGCAAGTTGGCAGAGTCGCTGCCTCATGGCGCCAGAAACACCAGTTTTGTCCTGACCTCAGGTGCTGTCTGTGGAGTTTTCACGTTTTCACTGTGAGCTTCCTTCGGTTTCCTTTCCACATCGCAAAGCTGTGCAAGTTTCGAGGTTATTTGTCCTCTGTAAATTGACCCTAGTGTGTCGAGAGTGGATGTGAAAGTGGGAGATTGAATTAGAATGGCACAGGATGGGCCCTTCGGCCCGCAATGTTTGTGCCGAAGATGATGCCAAGTTAATCACAACTCATCTGCCTGTACATGATCTATATCTCTCTATTCCCTGCACTTCCATGTGTCTAACAGCCTCTTAAATACCACTATCATATCTGCCTCCACCACCACCCTGGCAGCACGTTCCAGACCCCCCCTACTCTCTGTTAAATACCTTGTCCTGCACATCTCCATTAAACCGTACCATTCTCACCCGAAAATGATGCCCTCGAATGTTGGACATATCTACCCTTGAAAGAAGGTTCTCATTGTCTACCCTATCTATGCCTCTCATAGTTTTATATATTTCTATCAAGTCTCCCCTCAACCTCCTGCGTTCCAGAGAAATAAGCTGGAATAGTGCAGAGAAGATTTACAAGGATGTTACCAGGATTTGAGGGCCTGAGATACAGAGAGAGGCGGGGCATGCTAGAACTTTACTCCTTGGAGCGCAGGAGGCTGAGGGGTGATCTTGTGGAATGACAAGAGGGACAGATTAGGTAGATGCACAGATTCTCTTGCTCAGATTAGGGGAACCGAGGACCAGAGGACACAGACTTAAGATGAAGGGAAAAGATTTAATAGGAATCTGAGGAGTAACTTTCTCACACCTAGAGTGGGGGATATATGGAACGAGCTGCCAGAGGAGGTAGTTGAAGCAGGGACTATCGTTTAAGAAGCAGTTAGACAGGTATATTGATAGGATAGGTTTAGAGGGAAATGGGCCAAAAGCAGGCAGGTGGGACGTGTAGCTGGGACATGTTGGCTGGTCTGGGCAAGTAGCGCCGAAGGGCCTGTTTCCACACTGGCATCTCCTTTAATCCCCCCCAGTCTCAATCCATTCTCATGTGGATTGAGAGTGGCTTACTGATAGAAGACAGGGTGCAAGGACATTATTCAGGCTGGAGGTCTGTGACCAGTGAAGTTCTGCAGGGATCTGTAATGGGACTGCTGCTGTTTGTGATATATATAAATGACTTAGAAACATAGAAAATAGTTGCAGGAGGAGATCATTCTGCCCTTCGAGCCAGCACTGCCATTCATTGCAATCATGGCTGAACATCCACAATCAGTAACCCGTGCCTGCCTTCTCCCCATATCCCATGATTCCGCTAGCCCCAAGAGCTCTATCTAACTCTCTTTTAAATTCATCCAGTGATTGGCCTCCACTGTCATCAGTGGCGGAGAATTCCACAAATTCACAACTGAGATGAGAAAAAGGTTTTTCTCATCTCAGTTTTAAATGGCTTCCCCTTTATTCTTAGACTGTGGCCCCTGGTTCTGGACTCCCCCAATATTGGGAACATTTTTCCTGCATCTAGCTTGTCCAGTCCTTTTAGAATTTTATGTTTCTATCAGATCCCCTCTGATCCTTCTAAACTCTCGTAAAGAAAATCCCAGTCTTTCCAAGCTTTCCTCATATGACAGTCCAGCCATCCCGGGGATTAACCTCGTGAACCTACGCTGCACACCTTCAATAGCAAGGATGTCTTTCCTCAAATTAGGAGACCAAAACTGCACACAATACTCCAGATGTGGTCTCACCAGGGCCCTGTACAACTGCAGAGGGACCTCTTTACTCCCATCCTCAAATACTCTCATTGTGAAGGACAACACACCTTTCTTCACTGCCTGCTGTACCTGCATGTTTACTTTATGTGACTGGTGCACCCTGGTCTCGATGCACTTCCCTATTTCCTAATCAGACACCATTGAGATAAGAAGGGTCTTGAACCGAAACGTCACCCATTCCTTCTATCCATAGCTGCTGCGTCACCCACTAGGTTATTCCAGCATTTTGTGTCGACCTTCGATTTTACCAGCATCTGCAGTTCTTTCTTACACACCATTGATATAATAATCTGCCTCCTGTTTCCTGCCGCCAAAGTGGATAACCTCACATTTATCTACAGTATACTGCCTCTGCCATGCATCTGCCCACTCACTCAACCTGTCCAAGTCACCCTGCAACCTCCGAGCATCCTCTTCGCAGTTCACACAGCCACCCAGCTTTGTGTCATCTGCAAATTTGTCAGTGTTACTTTAATTCCATCATCTAAATCATTAATATATATTGTAAATACTTGCAGCCCCAACACCGAGCCTTGCGGCACTCCGCTCCCATTCTGACAGGGACCCGTTTATTCCTACACTTTGTTTCCTGTCTGCCAACCAATTTTCTATCCATGTCAATACCCTACCCCCAATACCATGTGCACTAATTTTGCCCACTAATCTCCTTTGTGGGACCTTGTCAAAGGCTTTCTGAAAGTCCAGATACACTACATCCACTGGCTCTCCTTCATCCATTTTACTTGTCACATCCTCAAAAAATTCCAGAAGATTAGTCAAGCAGGATGTTCCCTTCATAAATTCATGCTGACTTGGACCAATCCCTTTACTGCATCCAAATGCGCCTTTATTACTTCCAGCATCTCCCCCACCACCAATGTCAGTCTATAATTCCGTTTTCTCTCTCGCTCCTTTCTTGAAAAGTGGGATAACATTAGCTACCCTCCAATCCACAGGAACTGATCCTGAATCTATAGAACATTGGAAAATGATCACCAATGCGTCCACAATTTCTAGCGCCACCTCCTTAAGTACCCTGGGATGCAGACCATCAGGCACTGGGGATTTATCAGCCTTCAATCCCATAAGTCTACCCAATACTATTTCTCGCTTAATACACATTTCTTTCAGTTCCTCTGACTCCCTCGATCCTCTATCCTCTAGTACATCTGGGAGATTGTTTGTATCTTCCTTATTGAAGACAGAACCAAAGTACCTGTTCAACTCTTCTGCAATTTCCTTGTTTCCCATAATAATTTCACCTTTCTGCCTTCAAGGGACCCACATTTTTTTAAAGTATTTTTTTTCTCTTAACATATCTAAAGAAGCTTTTACTATCCTTCTTTATATTGTTGGCAAACTTACCTTCGTATTGACCTTTTTGTTACCTTCTGATGTCCTTTGAAAGTTTCCCAATCCTCTGGCTTCCCGCTACTCTTTGCCATGTTATACACCTTTTCTTTTAGTTTTATTCCATCCCTAACTTCCCTTGTCAGGCACGGTTGCCTCTTACTCCCCTTAAAACTGTTCTTCCTCTTTGGAATGAAATGATCCTGCATCTTCTGGATTATGCCCAAAAATTCCTGCAATTGCTGTTCCACCGTCTTTCCTGCTAGGATCATTTTCCAGTTGACCTTGGACAGCTCCTCTCTCATGCCTTCATAGCCCCCTTTGTTCAACTGCAACACTGACACTTCTGATTTAACCTCCCTCTCAAATTGCAGATTAAAACGTATCATATTCTGGTCACTGATCCTTTACCTTGAGTTGCCTTATAATATCTGGTTCATTAGACAATGCTAAGTCCAGAATTGCCTTCTCTCTGGTAGGCTCCAATACAAGCTGCTCTAAGAATCCATCTCGGAGGCACTCGACAAACTCCCTTTCTTGGGGTCCAGAACTAACCTGATTTTCCCAGTCTTTCCTATTTTAACTCCTGCTGTAACTTGCACCCTATATCGAGGCTACTGTTTGGGGGGCCTGTAGATAACTCCCATTAGTGTCTTCTTACCTTTACAATTCCTCAATTCTATCCACAGCGACTCTACCTTGTCAGTCCCTATGTCATCCCTCGCAAGGGACTGAATTTCATCCCTCATCAACAGAGCTACCCCACTTCCTCTGCCCACCTGCCTGTCCATTCTATAGGATGTATAACCCTGAATATTCAGTTCCCAGACCCGATCCTCCTGCAGCCACATCTCAGTAATCCCCACAATGTCATATCTACCGATCTCTAACTGAGCCTCAAGCTCATCCACTTTACTTCCTATACTTTGTGCATTCATATATAATACTTTTAATCCATTACTCATCTCACCTTTCACATCGATTCCTATTTCAC
Source organism: Malacoraja senta (assembly GCA_038087875.1). NCBI lineage: Eukaryota > Metazoa > Chordata > Chondrichthyes > Rajiformes > Rajidae > Malacoraja > Malacoraja senta. The sequence continues at coordinate 52,704 of JAXLNO010002927.1, read as the reverse complement.
TTGGCCATACTCTCCTATCCCTTTGTGAGCTTTCTGTCCTGTTAATTTTGTGGGACAAACTGCCAGAGGAAATAGATGAGGCAGGAACTATGAACGTTTAAGAAACAGATGGACAGGTGCATGGATTGGACAGGTTTGGAGGGATATGGACCAAATGTGGGGAGGTGAGACTAGTGTAGCTGGGACACAGGCATGTGCCATCAGGGTAGGCAAGGTAGGCACTGCCTACCCTGACTAAAATTATAAAATGATAATTATTAAATATAAATAGTAAAGGCACGGGAGAATTATGCCTACCTAAGAGATCGATCTCTTAGGTAGGCATAATTATCCGTGCCTTTCATGCGCAGTACATGTAATACGCGAAGGTCTGTGCAGCCCACGTGCCGTCAGCGCTGCTTCAAGCCGTCAATTTCAAGGGGAGCTGAAGGCAGCTGAAATTCTGCCTTTGCAGCGTGGACGGTGTACTGCGCATGCGCAGCAGCCTACTGCGCATACGCAGCACAAGTTTCTTGGTGGTTTTTTCAAACATGGATTGTCACTATCTTAAGAGTATCTTACGAAACAAAGAGAGAAGAATGGAGTTTGTGTACAAATAATGTGATAAATAGATTTCTTTGAGCTATATATTTTTAAATACCGTATTTCCCGGCAACGAAGAAGCTATTTTTACCCAAAAATAAGGCACGAAAATGTACCTGCATCTTGGAGGCCGAAGGTTAGGTTCGTAGCCAAGAAAGATAGACAAGTCTATCCCTCATTGCTGGTTGTTCATGGGAAGCGGCTGTAAAGTGGGAAGCGGCTGTAAAAGGACAGCGCCGCTGGGGGGGGGGAGTTCCTTTCACAGCGTGTGGGGAGTATGGCCATGGGTAAAGTTGCGGGGAGGGCAGGAACGTTGAGAAGGAGGGGGTGGGGGATCATGCCAGCAACCAGCTCAAGAGCGGGTCAGCGGGCGATGGATAACAGGACAGCGGGCGGTGGAGCTTACTCCATGTATCGGTGCGAGTAACCTTAATTGGTCCCTTGTTCGCGCTGACACAGGAGTGTTCTGTTTTTGTTATTCTGTTATCCATCACCCGCTGACCCGCTCCGCTCTATGATCTTTGCTCTTGAGCTGGTCCCCTCACTGTTCAGACGGAGAGCGCTGCCAGAGGTGAGCGGGTTGGCAGAAGGCGCTGAGGTCCCGGCAACCGCTCGCAACCACCCGAGCTACTTCACTCCCCGGCCACAATGTGGTGTCTCCGCGCCCGGAGCGCCGCGGCAGCGGTGATTGAGTGGGTTACTGGCATGATCCCCGACCCCCTCCTTTTCAACGCTCCTGCCCTCCCCGCAACTTTACCCCTGGCCAGACTCCCCACACGCTGTGAAAGGGACTCTCCCCGCAATTGGACCCTTGAACTAGTATTGTCATTCAATAAGATCACAACTGATTCAACTTGACCCGGTGTGCTCCTGTTTTTCCTACCATCTCTCCACCTGCCATCACCCTCCACTCCCCACCAATTCAGTAATTCAGAATGAAGGAGACTTGGAAGCCTTGGGCAAATTGAATTGAATTGTTACTTTTTTTATTTTTATTTTTTTATTTTTATGCAGAGAGCAATCTGCACATGTGCCGTTTAAGATGTTTTTGAAAGCCGACTGACTGCCTACCCTGAGTAATTACTCACGGCACTTGCCTGCTGGGACATGTTGGTCGGTGTGGGCAAGTTGGGCCGAATGGCCTGTTTCCACGCTCTATGAATCTATGACTAAATGTAGGTGTTGAACGATGGGAGATGAAATGTAAATATATATAATCAACGGCATGACCCCTCACAGCATTGATGTACAGAGACATCCTGGTGTCCAAGTCCAAAACTCTCTGAAAGGGAAAACACAAGTAGATAGAGTGGCAAAGAAGGCATATGGTATGCTTGCTTTCATAGGTCAGGGCATTGAATATAAGTAACAAAGGCATGATGCAGCTTTATCGGACTTTGTTTAGGCCACATTTGGAGTATCGTGTGCAGTTCTGGTCGCCAAATTACAAGGCAGACGTGGAGGCTTTGGAGAGGGTGCAGAGGAGGTTCACCAACAAGATGTCTGGATTAGAGATTATTAAAAGAGAGACATTCGTCAGACTTGGATTGTTTTCTCTGGAACGCCAGAGGTCTCGAGGATTCTGCCAGGTGTATAAAATTCTGAGAGACAAGGATAGAGTAGACAGTCTGAACCTTAATCTCCAGGGTGAAAAAATCAAATGATAGAGGACACAGCTTTAAGGTGAGTGGGTAAAGATTAAAGGAGATGTACAGGGCAAGTTTTTGACACAAGGGTGGTGTAGGGAAGATGCAAAGAACTTTGTGAAAGCTCCCACAATCTCCTCACTTGCCGCTCCCAATAACATGGGATAGATTCCAACAGATGCTGGGGATTTTTCCATTTTAATCCTCTACAATAATCCCAACACCTCCTCATTCTTAATCTTAAACAGCCCTTGCATATTAGTATTCTCCACACTGATCTAACCGCCCTCCACATCAGCCTTGGTGATAAAACTGATGCAAAGTGTTCCAAACACAAATCCCCTCCTTTATCCCTGAGTCACCCTATGGTTACTCTCATATGGCTTGGAACCAGGCCATCATGCCCCATCTATGCTGGTCCCATTTGCCCGCGTTTGCCCCTTATCCTTGTAAACCTTCCCTATCCATGTACCTGTCCTTGTGTTATATTACCTGCCTCAACAATTTCCTCTGCCAACTCGTTCCATATACCCACCATCCACTGAGTGAAAAAGTTACCTCTCAGATTCCTATTAAATTCCTCTTGTGATTTTATGCACATCTCTAAGATCACCCCTCATACTCCTGCGCTCTACGCAGTCCCAGCGTACTCAACCTCTCCCTATAATACAGACCCTCGACTCCTGGCATCATCCTCGTATATCTTCTCTGTACCGTTTCCAGCTTGACAATATATTTACTATAACAAGGTTCGTAGAACTGAACAAAATACACAAAGTTGGAAGGTCATGTTGCAGTTACATCTGACATTGGTTAGGCCTCACCAACATATATAACTGCAACATGAGCTCCCAACTTCCATCCACAATATTCTGGCTGATGACGGCCAATGTACCAAAAGCCTTTTTGTCCACCCTATCAACCTGCGACTCCACCTTCAAGGAACTATGTACCTGCACTCCACGATCCTTCTACTCTATAAAACTCAATAGAGCACTACCATTAACTGTGTAGGTCCTGAGAGGATAAGGGGCAAACGCGGGCAAATGGGACCAGCCTAGGGAGAGGTTGAGTAGGCTGGGACTGCGTAGAGCGCAGGAGTATGAGGGGTGATCTTAGAGATGTGCATAAAATCACAAGAGGAATTTAATAGGGATCTGAGAGGTAACTTTTTCACTCAGTGGATGGTGGGTATATGGAACGAGTTGGCAGAGGAAATTGTTGAGGCAGGTAATATAACACAAGGACAGGTACATGGATAGGGAAGGTTTACAAGGATAAGGGGCAAACGCGGGCAAATGGGACCAGCCTAGATGGGGCATGATGGCCTGGTTCCAAGCCATATGAGAGTAACCATAGGGTGACTCAGGATGGAAGTCAGACCTTATTGTTAGGTTGGAAATGTCAAAGAGTACAGATAATGTTCGAGTAAGTGTTTAGTTTAGTGTAATGTCGCTTAGTTTAGAGATGTAGCATGGAAACAGGCCATTCGGGCCACCGAGTCCACATCGACCATCGACACTTGTACTGGACACAAATTACAATTCTACCAAGCCAATTAACCTACAACCTGTTTGTCTTTGGAGAGGAGGTCCATGGGGAGGAGCGAATGACACCTGAACACAAGTCGTGTTCTGAGCAACCATGGTCGCCTGAACGTCGCCTGGGTGAGGGTGTCTGATGTTGAGCGACCCGAAACACCCAATGACACCCAAGTTTCATCACTGATGATGTGTTCAGGAGCATCAATAGATGTATTTTTATCAATGGAATGTGGGAGGAAATCAAAGATCTCGGAGTAAACCCACGGGGAGAACGTACAAATTCGTACAGGCAGCACCCGTCAGGATCGATGGCGGATATTTGGCGCTGTTAAGAGCCTGTCTCACGGGCATGCAACTCCATGCGGCAAGCACGATCTAACCGGAAGCGGGGGCACGCGGAGGTCGCGGGGCCGGTCCCACTTCGATCGCTGGAGCCGTATGTAGTTGTGCGGAGCTGGTCCCGACATCGCGCGGGGCTCCGAAAAACTGACACTGTTAAAAAATTCAACGGCCTGCCGCCCCGCAGCCGCATCGAAGCAGTACGCGCCGCATCGACGGCCGTGCGCACCGCCTCGACGCCGTACGCAGCCGCCTCAACGCCGTACACACCGCCTCGACGCCGTACGCATCGTCTTGACCTCACTCGACCTCCTCGCAGCCCCCGCTTCCGGTTTGGTAGCGCTTGCCGCATGCAGCCGCATGCTGATGGGACCGGCCCTGTACGGAGATCACTCGACCTCCGCGCGGCCCCCGCTTCCGGTCCCCTAAGGCCGCATGGAGACCCTTAAGGCAGCAACTCTACCGCTGCACACCATGCCACCCTGGTTTACACAGTGGGTGGTGGGTGCCTAGAACCTGCTGCCAGGTGGTGGCGGTGGAGGTAGATACGATAGTGGTGTTTACGGGGCTTTAGACAGACACATGGATATGCTGGGAATGGAGGGATTTGGATCATGTGCAGGCACAGGAGATTAGTTTGATTTACTTCATGTTGGCTACGGACATTGTGGGCCGAATGTCTGTCCTGTCCCGACCCGAAACGTCACCGATCCTCGTTCTCCAGGGATGCTGCCTGACCCGCTGATTACTCCAGCACTTTGTGTCTTTATTTGTAACCCGGCGCCTGGAGTTGCTGTCCTCGTTCCTGTTACATGGTTGGGTCTGGTCCACTTCTCACTCACATATTCCTCACCTCCTTCATTTCTCTCCTCGTCCTCCACAGATCTCGAGTTTGCTCTCGTCCGGCACCTGCCCTACAACTTCGAGGTGAGGACTTGTTGGAGTGGGGTCGGGGGGGCGGAAAGTCACTGAGGGAAGTGGGGGGGAGGGGTAAGGGGGGTATGAGGGGTATCGAGAGGTGTAACGTTGGGGGTGAGGGACAGTGGGAGGGGCGAGGGATGAAGGAGATGAGGAGCTGGGAATGACCGGATCTGTGGTGGGGCAGGTACTCGGAGAGGGGGTGGGGGAGGGGGAGCGCATTCTCCAGGACTCCAGCCTCCCCTCTCTGACCCTCCCTCTCTGTCTACGTCTTGTACCCCGTCTAGGGCCTGCTAGACTGGTCACTGGAGTGTCTGCGTTATGCCCTGGGGACGGTGAACAACACTTACACCCTCGCCCTCCTCGCCTACACCTTCACCCTCGCTGGAGACGAGCTCTCGAGGCACAGCATCCTCCTCCGACTGGACGCCCTCGCCATCCATGAGGGTGAGGACTCAGGCAGTCTCCCTCAATCCTCCCTCCACCCCTCACTCAACTCCTTCCTCTCACCTCCATCCACCCCACACCGCCTCCCTCTATCCCTTGCCCTCTACCTCCACTCATCCCTCCTACCTCCACCCCTCACCTCCTACATCCAGTCCTCACCCCCTCCCTCCCACCGCGCTCACTCCTCCCTCTCTCCCTACATCCACCCTCCATCTTATCTCCACCCCTCCCCCTCCCTTAATCCCTTCCTCCCACCCACTCTTCACCCCCTCCCTCTACCCTTCTTCCGTCCCTATTTCCCTCCTCCTCTCCCCCACCCTTTGCATCCTCCTTTCCCTGTTCCCTCCTTCCCTCGCTCCATCTATCCCCTCCCTCCCTCCAACACACTCCCTACAGCTCACACCCTCGAGTTATGGCAACACCTCGTAAATCTTCTCTCTACTCTTTCCAACTACACAACATATTTCCTATAACATGGTGCCCAGATCTGAACACGATACTCTAAATGCTGCTTCACCAACGTCTTATATAACTGCAACATGACCTCCCAACTTCAATACGACTGATGAAGGCCAATGTGCCAAAAGCCTTTATGACCACCCATCTACCTGTGACTCCACCTTCAATGAACCATGCACCTGCACTCCTGGATCCCTCTGCACTATAACAGTCCCCAGAGCCCTACCATTCACTGTGTAAGTCCTGCCCATGTTAGACTTCCCAAAACGCAAAACCTCACTTTTCTCTCTATTAAATTTCATCAAAAATTCCTCAGCCCACCTGGCCAATCAATCAAGATCCTGCTGCTATCTGCAAAACCTCCCACTTTTGTATCATCTTCAAACTTGCTAATCTTGCGATGTACATTATCATCCAAATCATTGATATAGAAGACAAACAGTAACGGGCCCAGCACCGAACCCTAAGGCACACCACGAGTCACAGGCCTCCAGTCAAGAAGCAACCTTCTATCGTCATCCTCTGCCTTCCTTCCATGAATCCAATATTCTATCCTTTCAGTATCTCTCATTGGATCCCATGCTATTTAACCTTTGAGAGCAGCCTACCACGTGGAACCTTGTTGAATGCTTTGCTGGTCCATATATACATCTACAGCTCTGTCCTCATCAACCTGTTTGGTCACGTCTTCAAAAAGGGCAAGTCAGATTGGTGAGACACGACCTCCCATATATAAAACCATGCTGACCACAACATGATAAGTTTTAATCTGGAATTTGAGATGGAGAAGGTGAAATCAGATGTGTCTGAGCAAAGGGGACTGCAGAGGCATGAGAGAGGAGCCGGCCAAAGTTGACTTGAAAAGGATCCTGGCAGGGATGACAGTGGAACAGCAATGGCAGGAATTTCTGGGAATAATCCAGAAGATGCAGGATCTTTTCATTCCAAAGAGGAAGAAAGATTCTAGGGGGAAACGAGGTGACCGTGGCTGACAAAAGAAGTCAAGAATAGTATAAAACTAAAAGAGAAGGCATAGAACAGAGCAACGATTAGTGGGAAGCCAGAGGATTGGGAAGCTTTTAAAGAACAACAGAGGTAACTAAAAAGGCAATACGGGAGGGGGGGGGGGAAGGGGGAGATGAAATACGAAGCTAGCCAATAATATAAAAGGATAGCAAGAGTTTCTTCAGTTAAATAAAGAGTAAGAAAGAGGCAAGAGTGGACGTTGGGCTGCTGGAGAAGTGTTAATGGGGAACAAAGGAATAGAAGAGGAGCTGAATACCTTTTTTGCAACAATCTTCACACAATCTTCACAGTGGAAGACACCAGCAACGTGCCTGAAATTCAAGAGTGTTCGGGGTGGAAGTTAGTGGAGTGGCTATTACTAAGGAGAAGGTGCTTGGGAAGCTGAAAGGGCTGAAGTCACCTGGACCAGATGGACTGCACCCCAGGGTTCTGAAAGAGGTGGCTTTAGGGATTGTGGAGGCATTGACAGTGATATTTCAAGAATCACTAGAAACAGGAAAGGTCCCAGATGATTGGAAAATTGCCAATATTTCCCTGCTGCGCAAGAAGGGAGAAAAGCAGAATAGTGGGAACTATAGGCCAGTCAGTCTGACTTAAATCCTTTGGGATTGACCTTAATGGTAGAGTTATCTCCTGGCCCATTTTTTGCCCAACTGATATCTTTTTTAGTTTACTCCTTAGTTCCTGAAACTCCTCCAGGGATACACTTGATCCCAGCTGCCTATACCTGTCCCATGCGTCCTTCTTATTCTTGATCAATTCCTCAATTTCCCTTGTCAGCCAAGCTTCCTAACGTTTGCCTGCCTTGTCCTTCACCCTAACAGGGACGTGCATATCCTGAGTTCTTGTCAGCGCAATTTTAAAAACATCCCACGTGACTGATGTTACTTTTCCTTCAAACAACCTGCTCCAATCAACGAGCGAGACCTTCTCTCATATCCTCAAAGTTTGCCTTACCCCAATGGAGAATTTTAACATGTAGGCCCAGTCTGCACTATCCATAACTATCTTAAACCTTAAATTGAACAATTGAACAAAGGCTCCTCCACAAAGACTTCATTCACTTGCCCTTCCCAATGTTGCCCTGTCACATGTGGGGCTCCCTACATGTTGTTGGAGAAAACTCTCCTGAGAAATTACACTCCATCTGAACCTTTCATACTATGATTTTCCCAGTCAATATTGGGAAAGTTAAAATCCCCAACTATAACAACCTCATTTGACCTGCAGCTGCCTGCAATCTCCTGGCATATTTGTTGTTCTAATTCCCGTTGACTATTTGGGGGACAGTGGTACACCCCCACCAAGGTGATCATCCCTTTCTTGTTCCCCAGCTCCACCCATACAGCCTCACTAGACGAACCGTCCGTATTGTCACCTCCAACTAGTGCCGTGATATGCTCCTTAACCAATAATGCACCCCCCCCCCCCCCCCACTGTCTCTCCTGAAGCTGCCAATCCTGCCCCTCCCCTAACCAGGTTTCAGTAATGGCTACAACATCCCAGTCGCTCGTACCTATACAAGCTCATCTGCCGTACGCATCAAGCCCCTTGCATACAAATACGTGCAGTTTAAACCAACAGTCCTTCCTCTCTCTCTGCCTTTCACCTGTCTATTCTGTCAACTAAACTTTCTCTCACCACCCCTCATACCAGCCTCTAACCTCCCACCTGCCTCTGTCGTGTATGAGATCCCACTCCCCTGTCAATCTAGTTTAAACCCACCCGTGTAGCACTAATGAGTTGGTCCCCCTCCAGTTAAAGTGCAACCCGTCCCTTTTGTACAGGTCACCCCTGCCCCAGAGGGGATCCCAATGATCCAGAAATCAAAATCCCTGCCTCCTGCACCCTCCTCAGCCACTCATTCATCTCCCTTATCTTTCTCTTCTTACCTTCGCCAGCACGAGCTACTGGAAGCAAACCAGAGACAACTATCCTTTTCAGCCTTTTACCTAATTCCTGAACTCATGTTGCAGAGCCTCCTACTTCTTCCTCCCAATATCGTTTGTGCCCTCCCCTCAGCCCCTCCCCTGCTTTCCTCTCCTCCCTTCCCCCGACCGTCTCCCCATGACCCTCTCCCCGACCCTCCCTCTCCCCCTTCCCCCGAGGCTCCCCCCGACCCTCCCTCTCCCCGATCCACCCTCTAAACGACCCACTCTCCCCTGACCCTCTCCCCCAACCTTTTCCCTCTCCCCCTGTGCCTCTCTCCCCCTGACCCTCTTTCTCCCCTGGTGCTCTCTCTCCCCCAGACCCTCGCTCACCCCCCAACACTCTCTCCCCTGACTCTCTCTCTCCCCCTGACTCTCTCTCTCCCCCTGACTCTCTCTCCCGACCCTTGCTCTCCCCGACCCTTGCACTCCCCGACCCTTGCTCTCCCCGACCCTTGCTCTCCCCCTGACCATCTCTCTCCCCCTGACCATCTCTCTCCCCCTGACCATCTCTCTCCCCCTGACCATCTCTCTCCCCCTGACTCTCTCTCTCCCCCTGACCATCTCTCCCCTGACCCATCTCTCTCCCCCTGATGCTTTCTCTCTCTCCTGGCAGATGGTCTCACCCACTGGGGGCAACGTGATCGTGGTAAGCGTGGGGAAGAGGGGTGGGGGCTCTGGTGGAGGGCCCCCTCAGCGGAGGTGGAGACGACGGCCTACATGCTGCTGGCCCTGCTCTCTTCCCCCAAGATCAGCCCCACCCAAATGCAGCGCTCCTCCCACATCGTCCGCTGGCTGGTCCGCCAGAGGAACTCGTACGGAGGCTTCGCCTCTACTCAGGTGAGGGGGGTGGGGGAGGAGAGGAGAGGGGGGAGGGGAGGAGAGGGGGAGCAGGGGAGGGGGGAGGAGAGGGGAGGGGGTGGGTGTAGGGTCTGAGAGAATGAGGGGGAGGGGGAGGAAGGGACAGAGGCGACAGACTAAGGGCGGAATGAGTGAGGGAATGGGGGGCAGAGGGGGAGATGGAGGGGGTAGGGATGAAGGACAGAGAGGTGAGTGAAGAGGGGGAGGAAGGGAGTGGGATGAATGGAATGGGGATGGAAGGAGAGAATGAGGCGGGAGGGAGTGGGGAGGATAGAGGGGGAGAGATGGTGGGGTGAGGGACGGAGGGGTGGGTGGACGGAAGGCATGAGGAGGGGGAGGGAGAGAGGGGAACATGCTCCTCGACCAAACACTGTCGAATCGATCCCCAAACTTAAGCCCCCACTTCTACCCATATGCAACGGTCAAAGGCCCTTGCTAATGTCCTGCCATCCTGCCTCCCCCCGTCAACCCCCCCATTTCCTCACCCCACCCTCTCCCATCACCCTCTTCCGTCACCCTCTGCCCCCTATCCTCTCCCCCATCCACCCCATTCTCCACCCCGCTTTCCCTTTCCATCCATACCCCTCTCACCCCTCCCCCTCTCCCCCTCCCCCCCCTCACCCTCCCCCCCCCCTCCCCCCCTCTACAGGACACAGTGGTGGCCCTCCAGGCCCTCTCCCGCTACGCGGCCCTCACCTACTCCCCCGGGCGCCTCTCCTCCATCTCGCTCAGTGGCCCCGGCGGCTTCCAGCGGCTCTTCCACATCGACGCCCACAACCGGCTGGTGGTGCAGCGAGCGGCATTGCTGGGCCCCGGCACCTACATCGGCTACATCACCGGCAGCCAGTTGTGTGCTGCTCCAGGTGAGGGGGGGGGGGGGGGGGCAGTGGATGTAGGGGGAGGGTGGTTGGAGAGAAGGAGGGAGGGAACAGGGAGTCATAGTCACAAAGTAAGACATCATGGAAAACAGGTCCTTCGGCCCAACTTGCCAACACCGACCAACATGCCCCAGCTACACTCGCCCCACCTGCCAGTTTTTGGCCCATATTCTACCAAACCTGGCCACTAGCAGCTTGCTCCATACACCTGCCACCCTTTGTGATAAAGTTATCTCTCAGTTCTTATTAAAATCATCCCCTTCACCTTAAACCTATATCCTCTGATCCTTGATTCACATACTCACCACGCTATCTACCTGAGACTACACCTTCAAGGAATCATGACTCCGAGATCCCTCTGCTCTACAACTCCCCGGAGCCCTACCATTCACGTGTAGGTCCTGCCCATGTCAGACTTTCCAAAATGCAACATCTCAACATTTCTCTGTATTAAATTCCATTAACCATTCCTCAGCCAACCTGGCCAATCGATCAAGATCCTGCTGCAATCTTTCACAATCATTTTCACTATCAGCAAAACCACTCACTTTGCTATCATCAGCATACTTGCTAATTTTGCCTGTATGTTCTCATCTAAATCATTAATATAGATGACAGACAGTAACGGGCTGAGCACCGAACCCTGAGGCAGACCACTAGTCACAGGCCTCCAGTCTGAGAAGTAACCTTCCACCATCACCCTCTGATTCCTTCATGAAGCAATGTTCAATGTATTCAGCTATCTCTCCTTCGATCCCATGCGATCTAACCTTCCAGGGGAGTAGGGAGGGAGGGACGGAGGAGGGGTGGAGTGTGGGAGGGCGGCTGGAGGGCTGGTGGTTGTAGTGAGGCCGGTGTGGGAGTGGTGAGGGAAGGGTTGAGGGTGAGTGAGGGAAGGGTGGAGAGAACGGTGAGAGTGCTGTACTGATCCAGCCCCCTCCCTCCTCCATGCCCCAGACGTCTCTCCCGTTACCACACACTGCCATCTGCCGGTGCTGCCGCCTTCCAGCTCTCCCTCCACCTGGAGCCGCATGAGAAGACGGAGGCGATGCTGCACATCAACGTCACGTGAGCTCCACCGTCTGGTGGCCAGACGGGCCGACTGGGGGAGGGAGCATCTTGGGGGATCTGGGCCAGTAGAGAGGGGTCGTCTGGGGACTAGACAGTTAATCTGGGCAGTGGAGACGGGCTGTCTGAGGGACGTCTAGGGCAGGTAGAGATGGGCAGTCTGTGGGTGGAATTGGCCATCTGGGGGAGGGGCCATCTGGGGAGTGAGGATGGGTTGTTTGCAGTGTGACGGGCTGTCTGGGGCGGGAGATGGACTGTCTGAGGTGGGGGACGGACTGTCTTGGGATCAGATGGACTGCCTTGGGCAGGGGCTGTCTGGGGTGGGGTAGGAAATGGCAGAAGAGTTGAATAGGTACTTCGGATCTGTCTTCACTGAGGAAGACACAAACAATCTCCCAGATGTACTGGGGGACAGAGGATTTAAGGGGGTAGAAGAACTGAAAGATTTTCATTGGGCGAGAAATAGTATTGGGAAGGCTAATGGGACTGAAGGATGATAAATCCCCTGGGCCTGATGGTCTGCATCCCAGGGTCCTCAGGGAGGTGGCTCTAGAAATAGTGGACGCATTGGTGATCATTTTCCAATGTTCAATAGATCAGTTCCTGTGGATTGACGATAGCTAATGTTATCCCACTTTTCAAGAAAGGAGCGAGAGAGAAAACGGGGAATTACAGACCAGTTAGCCTGACTTCGGTGGTGGGAAAGATGCTGGAGTCAATTATTAAAGAGGAAATAATGGGGCATTTGGATAGCAGTAAAAGGATTAGTCCAAGTCAACATGGATATATGAAATGAAAATCATGCTTGATCAATCTTCTGGAATTTTTTGAGGATGTGACAAGTAAAACGGATGGGGTGCCAGTGGATGTAGTGTATCTAGACTTTCAGAAAGCCTTTGATAAGGTCCCGCACGGGAGACTGGTGACTAAAATTAGAGCACATGGTATTGGGGGTAGGGTGTTGACATGGATAGAAAATTGGTTGGCAGACCGGAAGCAAAGAGTAGGAGTGAACGGGTCCTTTTCAGAATGGCAGGCAGTGGCGAGTGGAGTGCCGCAAGGCTCGGTGTTGGGGCCGCAACTGTTTACCATATATATTAATGATTTGGAAGAGGTAATTAGGAGCAACACTAGCAACTTTGCAGATGACACAAAGCTGGGTGGCAGTGTGAACTGTGAAGAGGATGTCAGGAGGTTGCAGGGTGACCTGGACAGGTTGAGTCAGTTGGCAGATGCGTGGCAGATGCTGAATTATATAGATAAATGTGAGATTATCTACTTTTGGTGGCAAAAACAAGGGGGCAGATTATTATCCCAATGGGGTTAGGTTAGGTAAGGGGGAGGTACAGCGTGACCTGGGCGTCCTTGTACACCGGTCACTGAAAGTTGGCGAGCAGGTACAGCAGGCAGTGAAGAAAGCTAATGGAATGTTGCCCTTCATAACAAGAGGATTTCAGTATAGGAGTAAAGAGGTCCTTCTGCAGTTGTACAGGGCTCTGGTGAGACCACATCTGGAGTATTGTGTACAGTTTTGGTCTCCTAATTTGAGGAAGGACATCCTTGTGATTGAGGCAGTGCAGCGTAGGTTCACGAGATTGATCCCTGGGATGGCGGGACTGTCATATGAAGAAAGATTGAAAAGACTTGGCTTGTATTCACTGGAGTTTAGAAGGATCAGGGGGGATCTTATAGAAACATAAAATTATAAAAGGACTGGACAAGCTAGATGCATGAAAAATGTTCCCAATGTTGGGCGACTCCAGAACCAGGGGCCACAGTCTTAGAATAAAGGGGAGGTCATTTATGACTGAGGTGAGAAAAAACGTTTTCACCCAGAGAGTTGTGAATTTATGGAATTCCTGCCACAGAGGGCAGTGGAGGCCAAGTCACTGGATGGATTTATGAGAGAGATAGATAGAGCTCTAGGGGCTTATGGAGTCAAGGGATATGGGGAGAAGGCAGGCACGGGTTATTGATAGGGGACAATCAGCCCATGATCACAATGAATGGCGGTGCTGGCTCGAAGGGCCGAACGGCCTCCTCTTGCACCTATTTTCTATATTTCTATGTATCCGTGTGTTCCCATTTGCTCCCATGTGTTTCATGTGTGACCGTGTTCACGTGCCCCATGTGTTACCCTGGGCTCGTGTATTCACGTGCCCCGTGTTTTCCTGTGTGTTCCCATGTGTGACCATGTGATTGCATGTTCCCACATATTCCCGTGTGTGCCCATGTTCACGTGCCCCGTATGTGATCGTGTGTTCTCGTCCCCCATGTGTTCCTGTGTTCCCGTGTCCACGTGCCCGTGTGTTCCCGTATGTTCCCGTGCCCTGTGTGTTCACACGTGTTACTGTGTTGCCCCGCAGCTACACGGGATCCTGCAATGTCTCCAACATGGTGATCGTCAATGTGAAGATGCTCTCCGGGTATTCCCCCCAGGTACGGGGAGGGGGCAGGGCGGAGTCACGGGGGATCTCCCCACAACGAGGGGGAGGGGGGGTATGGGCTGCCACCTCCATTCGGGGCAGTTACTGATGACCTTTGCCCCTCTCGCTCCAGACCACGATGCCTGTGGGTGTGAGTCGCATAGAGTCAAAGGACGGACATTTCATGATGTACATTGAAAAGGTGAGGGGGGGGGGGTCGTATGGGGAGTTGGGACGATGGGGTGGGGGAGGGTGACGGGAGGTGAAGGGGGAGGGTAGGTGGGGGAGTGGGGTTTATACGGGGGAGAGGCTGTGGTCCCGGACTGACCCCCCCACTGCCCCCACAGATGGACGCCGGCCAGACCCTCACCCTGTCCGTCCACATCTTCCAGGAATTCCCTGTGGAAAACCTGCAGGAGGCCCACGTCTCCGTCTACGACTACTACGTGACCGGTAGGGCCAGCTCCCCCCTCACTCCTCCCCCGCCACTCCACCCTCACTCCTCCCTTCTTGCCTCCTCCTGCCCCTCCCTCCACTCTCCCTCCCTCTCTCACTCTCTCCCTCCTCCACCCTTCTGCTTCACTCCCTCCTCTACCCTCTGCATGCTCTTCCACCCTCCCTCCTTCCACCACTCCTCCCTCCACCCTCTCTCCCTCTCTCCCCTATTCCCTACCTCCATCCACCATATGTCTACTCTGCCACCCTCCTTCCACCATCCATCCACGCTGCCTCCCTCCACCCTCCCTCGCTGTTAAATCACTCCTCACCTCTCTCTCTGTCTCTCTTTGTCAGCCGAGGCCGCCATTGCTGGGTACCAGTGGCCCACTTCAAGCGAGGAGTAGCAAATCAGTGAGTGTTTTCCCCCTCACCCCCACATCCCCTTTCCCGCTCTCCCGACTCTCCCTTTTCCCCTCTCCCCTGGAAGAGATGGGGACCAAGATCACACTGGGGGATGGCGACGGCTATACGGGGGATGGGTCACACTGGGGGGGGGGTGAGGAATGGGGTCCCACTGGGGACTGGGATCACACTGGGAGGTGGGGTCACATTGGTGAGGAATGGGGTCACACTGGGAGGTGGGGTCACACTGGGGGGTGGGGTCACACTGGTGGGGACTGGGGTCACACTGGGAGGTGGGATCACACTGGGGGGTGGGTCACACTGGGGTGGGGTCACACTGGTGGGGACTGGGGTCACACTGGGAGGTGGGGTCACTGGGGGGTGGGGTCACACTTGGAGGTGGGGTCACACTGGTGGGGACTGGGGTCACACTGAGGGGGACTGGGGTCACTGAGGGGGACTGGGGTCACACTGGGAGCTGGGGGTCACACTGGTGGGGACTGGGGTCACACTGAGGGGGACTGGGGTCACATTGGGAGGTGGGGTCACACTGGTGGGAACTGGGGTCGCACTGGGGGGGGTGGGTTCACACAGGTGGGGAATGGGGTCACAATGGGGAATGGGGTCACACTGTGGTGGGGGGAGTGGGATCACACTGGTGGAGGGGGGTGGGGTGGCAGCTTCTGTCCAGGTCAGTGTGAGGTGTTGTATTTGGGCAGTCCACCAAGGGCACGGCCTTCAGAGTGATGGGTGGGTCCCTGCGAGTGTTGTAGAGCAGAGGGATCCAGGAACATAGAGTGGTAGCACCGTACAGCACGGAAACATGATGATGTGTTCCAGGCCCACATCACCCTCAGTGTAAAACTACTTGCCCACCACATCTCCATTCAATTTTACCCCTCTCACTTTATAACCAAGTCATTTAGTGTTGGACTTTTTCACTCTGGGGAAAAAGGTTCTGACTGTCTACCTTTTCTACGTCTTTCATAATTTTAAAGACATCTATCAAATCTCCCCTCCGACATTCCAGAGAAAATAATCCAAGTGTGTCCAACCTCTCCCAGTAGCTGAACCCTCTAATCCAGGCAGCATTCTGGTGAACCTCCTCCGCACCATCTCCAAAGCCTCCCACCCTTTCCTTCAATGGGGCGGCCAGAGCTGCACGCAATACTCAAGGTCGGAACCCTTCATCATCGATATTACTAAAAGTCTGATCTTGACCACTTCCCGTTGTTCTGTATATTGATTTTAGAAAAAACGTTGCCACTTACGGCTGTGATTTTTGGCCATCTTACTCAGATTCCCCCTCCGCTGCGCAGCACAAGACGATTTTTCCCATCGATGAAAAATAAAAGAGTTATTAGTGTTTAAAAAATGTTGAGATTCTCTCTCCTGAACGCCATACCCCTTCCGGAGGGACGATAAAACCCAGAAGTGTTGAGTGCCCCAGTCAGTCTCTGCAAAATGGGGGGTGAGAGGGTCACGTCTCTCAGTCTGAGCTGTGAATAACATGAACACATGTCTACAAAACTCTGAGTGTGGTTTTACTGACTTTGAGTGCCCTTAATGTTGTTTGAAAATGAAAAGGTGGTTGGTTTGAAAAAGCACAGCAAATATAACCATATAACAAATGCAGCACGGAAACAGGCCATCTCGGCCCTTCTAGTCCGTGCCGAGCACTTACTCTCACCTAGTCCCATCTACCTGCACTCAGCCAATAACCCTCCATTCCTTTCCCGTCCATATACCTATCCAATTTATTTTTAAATGATAAAATCGAACCTGCCTCCACCACTTCCACTGGAAGCTCAAATGGTTGTTGGTGGTGGTTGGCTTGAAATAAAGCACGGCAAATGGTTGTTGGTGGTGGTGGGTTTGAAATAAAGCACAGCAAATGGTTGTTGGTGGTGGTTGGTTTGAAAAAAAGCACAGCAAATTGTTGTTGGTGGTGGTTGGTTTGAAATAAAGCACAGCAAATGGTTGTTGGTGGTGGTTGGTTTGAAATAAAGCACAGCAAATGGTTGTAAGTCTAAACATGACAACTTCCTGCTTGCACTGCATATTGATTTAGAAAAAACGTTACCACTTAAGGCTGTGATTTTTGGCCATCTTACTCAGTCCCTCTCCGCTCATCAGGTGCAGAGGCTTATTCCCATCAATGGCCTTGCACCTTGCTTGAAGTGGCATGAAACTGCACTTGAATTTGGTGGCCTTGCAGCCTGCTTGAAATGGCATGAAACTGCACTTGAATTCGTTGGCCTTGCACCCTGCTTGAAGTGGTAGGAAACTGCACTTGAGTTTGGTGGCCTTGCAACCTGCTTGAAGTGGTAGGATACTGCACTTGAATTTGGTGGCCTTGCACCCTGCATGAAGTGGTATGAAACTGCACTTGAATTCGGTGGCCTTGCACCCTGCTTGAAGTGGTCGGAAACTGCACTTGAATTCTGTGGCCTTGCACCCTGCTTGAAGTGGCATGAAACTGCACTTGAATTTGGTGGCCTTGCACCCTGCTTGAAGTGGCATTAAATTGCACTTGAGTTTGATGGCCTTGCATCCTGCTTGACGTTGTAGGAAACTGCACTTGAATTTGGTGGCCCTGCACCCTGCTTGAAGTGGTAGGAAACTGCACTTGAGTTTGGTGGCCTTGCACCCTGCTTGAAGTGGTATGAAACTACACTTGAATTTGGTGGCCTTGCACCCTGCTTGAAGTCGCATGAAACTGCACTTGAATTTGGTGGCCTTGCACCCTGCTTGGTGGTCGGAAACTGCACTTGAATTCGGTGGCTTTGCACCCTGCTTGAAGTGGTCGGAAACCACTTGGATTCGGTGGCTTTGCACCCTGCTTGAAAAGGCATGAAATTGCACTTGAATTTGGTGGCCTTGCACCCTGCTTGAAATGGCTTGAAACTGGACTTGAATTTGGTGGCCTTGCACCCTGCTTGAAGTGGGATGAATCTGCACTTGTATTTGGTGACCTTGCACCCTGCTTGAAATGGCATGAAACTGCACTTGAATTTGGTGGTCTTGCACCCTGCTTGAAATGACATGATACTGCACTTGAATTTGGTGGCCTTGCACCCTGCTTGAAATGGCTTGAAACTGGAGTTGAATTTGGTGGCCTTGCACCCTTCTTGAAGTGGCATGAATCTGCACTTGAATTTTGTGACCTTACACCCTGCTTGAAATGGCATGAAACTGCGCTTGAATTTGGTGGCCTTGCAACCTGCTTGAAATAGCTTGAAACTACACTTGAATTTGGTGGCCTTGCACCCTGCTTGAAGTCGCATGAAACTGCACTTGAATTTGGTGGCCTTGCACACTGCTTGAAGTGGTCGGAAACTGCACTTGAATTCGGTGGCCTTGCACCCTGCTTGAAGTGGTAAGAAACTGCACTTGAATTCGGTGGCCTTGCACCCTGCTTGAAGTGGTAGGAAACTGCACTTGAATTTGGTGGCCTTGCACCTTGCTTGAAGTGGCATGAAACTGCACTTGAATTTGGTGACCTTGCACCCTGCTTGAAATGGCATTAAATTGCACTTAAATTTGGTGGTCTTGCACCCTGCTTGAAATGGCATGAAACTGCACTTGAATTTGGTGGCCTTGCACCCTGCTTGAAATGGCTTGAAACTGCACTTGAATTTGGTGGCCTTGCACCCTGCTTGAAGTCGCATGAAATTGTACTTGAGTTTGATGGCCTTGCATCCTGCTTCAAGTGGTAGGAAACTCCACTTGAGTTTGGTGGCCTTGCACCCTGCTTGAAGTGGTATGAAACTGCACTTGTGTTTTGTGGACTTGCACCCTGCTTGAAGTGGTAGGCAACCACTTGAATTTGGTGGCCTTGCACCCAGCTTGAAGTGGTAGGAAACCGCACTTGAATTTGGTGGCCTTGCACCCTGCTTGACGTGGTTGGAAACTGCACTTGAATTTGGTGGCCTTGCACCCTGGTTGACGTGGCATGAAACTGCACTTGAATTTGATGACCTTGCACACTGCTTCCAAAAGGCATGAAACTGCACTTGAATTTGGTGGCCTTGCACCCTGCTTAAAATGGCTTGAAACTGGACTTGAATTTGGTGGCCTTGCACTCTGCTTGAAGTGGCATGAAACTGCAATTGAATTTTGTGGCCTTGCACCCTGCTTGAAGTGGCATGAAATTGCACTTAGGTTTGGTGGCCTTGCACCCTGCTTGAAATGACATGAAACTGCACTTGAATTCGGTGGCCTTGCACCCTGCTTGAAGTGATAGGAAACTGCACTTGAATTTGGTGGCCTTGCACCCTGCTTGAAGTGGTATGAAACTGCCTTGCACCCTGCTTGAAGTGATATGACATTGCACTTGAATTTGGTGGCCTTGCACCCTGCTTGAAGTTGCATGAAACCACTTGAATTTGGTGCCCTTGCAACCTGCTTAAAGTGGCATGAAACTGCACTTGAGTTTGGTAGCCTTGCACCCTGCTTGGTGGCATGAAACTGCACTTGAATTTGGTGGCATTGCACCCTTCTTGAAGTGGCATGAAACTGCACTTGAGTTTGATGGCTTTGCATCCTGCTTCAAGTGGAAGGAAACTACACTTGAGTTTGGTGGCCTTGCACCCTGCTAGACGTGGTGGGAAACTGCACTTGAATTTGGTGAACTTGGACCCTGCATGAAGTGGTATGAAGCTGCACTTGAATTTGATGGCCTTGCACCCTGCTTGAAGTGGTATGAAACTGCACTTGAATTCGTTGGCCTTGCACCCTACTTGAAGTGGTATGAAACTGCACTTGGATTCGGTGGCCTTACACCCTGCTTGAAGTGGTCGGAAACTGCACTTGAATTCGGTGGCCTTGCACCCTGCTTGAAGTAGTAGGAAACTACACTTAAATTCGGTGGCCCTGAACCCTGCTTGAAGTGGCATGAAACTGCACTTGAATTTGGGCCTTGCACCCTGCTTGGTGGCGGCATGAAACTGCACTTGAATTTGGTGGCATTGCACCCTTCTTGAAGTGGCATGAAACTGCACTTGAATTTGGTGGCCTTGCACCCTGCTTTAAGTGGCATGAAGTTGCACTTGAGTTTGATGGCCTTGCATCCTGCTTCAAGTGGTAGGAAACTGCACTTGAGTTTGGTGGACTTGGACCCTGCATAAAGTGGTATGAAACTGCACTTGAATTTGGTGGCCTTGCACCCTGCATGAAGTGGTATGAAACTGCAAGAATTTGGTGGCGTAACACCCTGCTTGAAGTGGTAGGAAACTGCACTTGAATTCGGTGGGCTTGCACCCTGCTTAGTGGTAGGAAACAGCACTTAAATTTGGTGGCCCTGCATCCGGCTTGAAGTGGCATGAAACAGCACGTGTTTGGTGGCCTTGCACCCTGCTTGAAGTGGTCGGAAACTGCACTTGAATTTGGTCGCCTTGCACCCGGCTTGGTGGAATGAAACTGCACTTGAATTTGGTAGCCTTGCACCCTGCTAGAAGTGGCATGAAACTGGACTTGAATTTGGTGATCTTACACCCTGCTTGGTGGCATGAAATAGCATGAGTTTGATGGCCTTGCATCCTGCTTCAAGTGGTAGGAAACTGCATTTGAGTTTGGTGGCCTTGCACCCTGCTTGAAGTGGTAGGAAACTGCACTTGAATTGGGTGGAATTGGACCCTGCATGAAGTGGTATGAAACTGCACTTGCGTTTGGTGGACTTGGAACCTGCTTGAAGTGGTATGAAACAGCACTTGAGTTTTGTGGACTTGGACCCTGCTTGAAGTGGTATGAAACTGCTCTTGAATTTGGTGGACTTGCACTCTGCCTAAAGTGATATGAAACTGCACTTGAATTAGGTGGCCTTGCATCCTGCATGAAGTGGTATGAAACTGCACTTGAATTTGGTGGCCTAACACCCTGCTTGCAGTGGTATGAAACTGCACTTCAATTTGGTGGCCTTGCACTCTGCTTGAAGCGGAATGAAACTGCACGAATTCAGTGGCCTTGCACCCTGCTTGAAGTGGTAGGAAACTGCACTTGAATTGGGTGGAATTGGACCCTGCATGAAGTGGTATGAAACTGCACTTGCGTTTGGTGGACTTGGAACCTGCTTGAAGTGGTATGAAACAGCACTTGAGTTTTGTGGACTTGGACCCTGCTTGAAGTGGTATGAAACTGCTCTTGAATTTGGTGGACTTGCACTCTGCCTAAAGTGATATGAAACTGCACTTGAATTAGGTGGCCTTGCATCCTGCATGAAGTGGTATGAAACTGCACTTGAATTTGGTGGCCTAACACCCTGCTTGCAGTGGTATGAAACTGCACTTCAATTTGGTGGCCTTGCACTCTGCTTGAAGCGGAATGAAACTGCACGAATTCAGTGGCCTTGCACCCTGCTTGAAGTGGTAGGAAACTGCACTTGAATTTGGTGGACTTGCACCCTGCCTGAAGTGGTATGAAACTGCACTTGAATTAGGTGGCCTTGCACCCTGCATGAAGTGGTATGAAACTGCACTTGAATTTGGTGGCCTAACACCCTGCTTCAAGTAGTATGAAATTACACCAGTTTGGTGGACTTAGAACCTGCTTGAAATGGCATGAAACTGCACTTGAATTTAGTGGCCTTCCACCCTGCTTGAAATGGCATGAATCTGCACTTGAATTTGGTGAACTTGCACCCTGCTTGAAATGGCATGAAACTGCACTTGAATTTGGTGGCCTTGCACCCTGCTTGAAGTGGCATGAAACTGCACTTGAGTTTGGTGGCATTGCATCCTGCTTGAAGTGGTAGGAAACTGCACTTGAGTTTAGTGGACTTGGAAAATGCTTGAAGTGGTATGCAACTGCACTTGAGTTTGGTGGACTTGCACCCTGCTTGAAGTGGTAGGAAGCAGCACTCGAATTTGGTGGACTTCGACCCTGCTTGAAGTGGTATGAAACTGCACTTGAATTTGGTGGCCTTGCACCCTGCTTGAAGCGGTATGAAACTGCACTTGAGTTTGGTGGACTTCGACTCTGCTTGAAGTGGTATGGCACTGCACTTGAATTGGGTGGACCCGCACTCTGCATGAAGTGGTATGAAACTGCACTTGAATTCCGTTGCCTTGCACCCTGCTTGAATTGGTCGGGAACTGCACTTGAATTCGGTGGGCTTGCACCCTGCTTGGTGGTAGGAAACAGCACTTAAATTTGGTGGCCCTGCATCCGGCTTGAAGTGGCATGAAACAGCACGTGTTTGGTGGCCTTGCACCCTGCTTGAAGTGGTCGGAAACTGCACTTGAATTTGGTCGCCTTGCACCCGGCTTGGTGGAATGAAACTGCACTTGAATTTGGTAGCCTTGCACCCTGCTAGAAGTGGCATGAAACTGGACTTGAATTTGGTGATCTTACACCCTGCTTGGTGGCATGAAATAGCATGAGTTTGATGGCCTTGCATCCTGCTTCAAGTGGTAGGAAACTGCATTTGAGTTTGGTGGCCTTGCACCCTGCTTGAAGTGGTAGGAAACTGCACTTGAATTGGGTGGAATTGGACCCTGCATGAAGTGGTATGAAACTGCACTTGCGTTTGGTGGACTTGGAACCTGCTTGAAGTGGTATGAAACAGCACTTGAGTTTTGTGGACTTGGACCCTGCTTGAAGTGGTATGAAACTGCTCTTGAATTTGGTGGACTTGCACTCTGCCTAAAGTGATATGAAACTGCACTTGAATTAGGTGGCCTTGCATCCTGCATGAAGTGGTATGAAACTGCACTTGAATTTGGTGGCCTAACACCCTGCTTGCAGTGGTATGAAACTGCACTTCAATTTGGTGGCCTTGCACTCTACTTGAAGTGGAATGAAACTGCACTTGAATTCAGTGGCCTTGCACCCTGCTTGAAGTGGTAGGAAACTGCACTTGAATTTGGTGGACTTGCACCCTGCCCGAAGTGGTATGAAACTGCACTTGAATTAGGTGGCCTTGCACCCTGCATGAAGTGGTATGAAACTGCACTTGAATTTGGTGGCCTAACACCCTGCTTCAAGTAGTATGAAATTACACCAGTTTGGTGGACTTAAAACCTGCTTGAAATGGCATGAAACTGCACTTGAATTTAGTGGCCTTCCACCCTGCTTGAAATGGCATGAATCTGCACTTGAATTTGGTGGCGTTGCACCCTGCTTGAAGTGGCATGAAACTGCACTTGAGTTTGGTGGCGTTGCACCCTGCTTGAAGTGGCATGAAACTGCACTTGAGTTTGATGGCATTGCATCCTGCTTGAAGTGGTAGGAAACTGCACTTGAGTTTAGTGGACTTGGAAAATGCTTGAAGTGGTATGCAACTGCACTTGAGTTTGGTGGACTTGCACCCTGCTTGAAGTGGTAGTAAGCAGCACTCGAATTTGGTTGACTTCGACCCTGCTTGAAGTGGTATGAAACTGCACTTGAATTTGGTGGCCTTGCACCCTGCTTGAAGTGGTATGAAACTGCACTTGAGTTTGGTGGACTTCGACTCTGCTTGAAGTGGTATGGCACTGCACTTGAATTGGGTGGACCTGCACTCTGCATGAAGTGGTATGAAACTGCACTTGAATTCCGTTGCCTTGCACCCTGCTTGAATTGGTCGGGAACTGCACTTGAATTCAGTGGCCTTGCACCCTCCTTGAAGTGGTATGAAGCTGCACTTTAATTTGGTGGCGTTGCACCCTGCTTGATGTGGTATGAAACTGCACTTGAATTTGTTGGCCTTGCACCGTGCTTGAAGTGGTATGAAACTGCACTTGAATTCTGTGGCCTTGCACCCTGCATGCAGTGGCATAAAACTGCACTTGAATTTGGTGGCCTTGCACCCTGCTTGAAGTGGCATGAAACTGCACTTGAATTTGGGCCTTGCACCCTGCTTGGTGGCGGCATGAAACTGCATTTGAATTTGGTGGCATTGCACCCTTCTTGAAGTGGCATGAAACTGCACTTGAATTTGGTGGCCTTGCACCCTGCTTTAAGTGGCATGAAGTTGCACTTGAGTTTGATGGCCTTGCATCCTGCTTCAAGTGGTAGGAAACTGCACTTGAGTTTGGTGGACTTGGACCCTGCATAAAGTGGTATGAAACTGCACTTGAATTTGGTGGCCTTGCACCCTGCATGAAGTGGTATGAAACTGCACGAATTTGGTGGCGTAACACCCTGCTTGAAGTGGTAGGAAACTGCACTTGAATTCGGTGGGCTTGCACCCTGCTTGGTGGTAGGAAACAGCACTTAAATTTGGTGGCCCTGCATCCGGCTTGAAGTGGCATGAAACAGCACGTGTTTGGTGGCCTTGCACCCTGCTTGAAGTGGTCGGAAACTGCACTTGAATTTGGTCGCCTTGCACCCGGCTTGGTGGAATGAAACTGCACTTGAATTTGGTAGCCTTGCACCCTGCTAGAAGTGGCATGAAACTGGACTTGAATTTGGTGATCTTACACCCTGCTTGGTGGCATGAAATAGCATGAGTTTGATGGCCTTGCATCCTGCTTCAAGTGGTAGGAAACTGCATTTGAGTTTGGTGGCCTTGCACCCTGCTTGAAGTGGTAGGAAACTGCACTTGAATTGGGTGGAATTGGACCCTGCATGAAGTGGTATGAAACTGCACTTGCGTTTGGTGGACTTGGAACCTGCTTGAAGTGGTATGGAACAGCACTTGAGTTTTGTGGACTTGGACCCTGCTTGAAGTGGTATGAAACTGCTCTTGAATTTGGTGGACTTGCACTCTGCCTAAAGTGATATGAAACTGCACTTGAATTAGGTGGCCTTGCATCCTGCATGAAGTGGTATGAAACTGCACTTGAATTTGGTGGCCTAACACCCTGCTTGCAGTGGTATGAAACTGCACTTCAATTTGGTGGCCTTGCACTCTGCTTGAAGTGGAATGAAACTGCACTTGAATTCAGTGGCCTTGCACCCTGCTTGAAGTGGTAGGAAACTGCACTTGAATTTGGTGGACTTGCACCCTGCCTGAAGTGGTATGAAACTGCACTTGAATTAGGTGGCCTTGCACCCTGCATGAAGTGGTATGAAACTGCACTTGAATTTGGTGGCCTAACACCCTGCTTCAAGTAGTATGATATTACACCAGTTTGGTGGACTTAGAACTTGCTTGAAATGGCATGAAACTGCACTTGAATTTAGTGGCCTTCCACCCTGCTTGAAATGGCATGAATCTGCACTTGAATTTGGTGAACTTGCACCCTGCTTGAAATGGCATGAAACTGCACTTGAATTTGGTGGCCTTGCACCCTGCTTGAAGTGGCATGAAACTGCACTTGAGTTTGATGGCTTGAAGTGGTAGGAAACTGCACTTGAGTTTAGTGGACTTGGAAAATGCTTGAAGTGGTATGCAACTGCACTTGAGTTTGGTGGACTTGCACCCTGCTTGAAGTGGTAGGAAGCAGCACTCGAATTTGGTGGACTTCGACTCTGCTTGAAGTGGTATGGCACTGCACTTGAATTGGGTGGACCTGCACTCTGCATGAAGTGGTATCAAACTGCACTTGAATTCCGTTGCCTTGCACCCTGCTTGAATTGGTCGGGAACTGCACTTGAATTCGGTGGCCTTGCACCCTCCTTGAAGTGGTATGAAGCTGCACTTTAATTTGGTGGCGTTGCACCCTGCTTGATGTGGTATGAAACTGCACTTGAATTTGTTGGCCTTGCACCGTGCTTGAAGTGGTATGAAACTGCACTTGAATTCTGTGGCCTTGCACCCTGCATGCAGTGGCATGAAACTGCACTTGAATTTGGTGGCCTTGCACCCTCCTTGAAGTGGTATGAAACTGCACTTTAATTTGGTGGCCTTGCACCCTGCTTGATGTGGTATGAAACTGCACTTGAATTTGTTGGCCTTGCACCGTGCTTGAAGTGGTATGAAACTGCACTTGAATTCCGTTGCCTTGCACCCTGCTTGAATTGGTCGGGAACTGCACTTGAATTCGGTGGCCTTGCACTCTGCATGAAGTGGTAGGAAATTTCACTTGAGTTTGGTGGCCTTGCACCCTGCTTGAAGTGGTAGGAAACTGCACTTAAGTTTCG
This sequence comes from Malacoraja senta, assembly GCA_038087875.1. Lineage (NCBI taxonomy): Eukaryota > Metazoa > Chordata > Chondrichthyes > Rajiformes > Rajidae > Malacoraja > Malacoraja senta. The sequence goes on along the minus strand of JAXLNO010002927.1, from coordinate 26,738 downwards.
TGGCGTTGCACCCTGCTTAAAGTGGTTTGAAACTGAACTTGAGTTTGGTGGACTTGGACCCTGCTTGAAGTGGTCTGACTACACTTGAATTTGGTGGATTTGCAGTCTGCATGAAGTGGAACGAAACTGCACTTGAATTTTGTGGCCTTGCACCCTGCATGAAGTGGTATGAAACTGCACTTGAATTTGGTGGCCTTCCACCCTCCTTGAAGTGGTATGAAACTGCACTTGAGTTTGGTGGCCTTGCACCCTGCTTGAAGTGGTGGGAAACTGCACTTGAATTTGGTGGCCTTGCACCCTGCTTGAGTGGCATGAAACTGCACTTGAGTTTGGTGGAATTGGAACCTGCGTGAAATGGCACGAAATTGCACTTGAATTTGGTGGCCTTCCACCCTGCTTGAAATGTTATTCAACTGCACTTGAATTTGGTTGCCTTGCACCCTGCTTGAAGTGGCTTGAACCTGCACTTGAGTTTGATGGCCTTGCATCCTGCTTGAAGTGGTAGGAAACTGCACTTGAGTTTGGTGGCCCTGCACCCTGCTAGAAGTGGTGGAAAACTGCACTTGAGTTTGGTGGCCTTGCACCCTGCTTGAAGTGTTGGGAAACTGCACTTGAATTTGGTGGACTTCCACCCGGCTTGAAGTGGTATGAAATTGCACTTGTATTCGTTGGCCTTGCACCCTGCTTGAAGTGGTATGAAACTGCACTTGGATTCGGTGGCCCTACACCCTGCTTGAAGTGGTCGGAAACTGCACTTGAATTCGGTGGCCTTGCACCCTGCTTGAAGTAGTAGGAAACTGCACTTGAATTCGGTGGCCCTGAACCCTGCTTGAAGTGGCATGAAACTGCACTTGAATTTGGGCCTTGCACCCTGCTTGGTGGCGGCATGAAACTGCACTTGAATTTGGTGGCATTGCACCCTTCTTGAAGTGGCATGAAACTGCACTTGAATTTGGTGGCCTTGCACCCTGCTTTAAGTGGCATGAAGTTGCACTTGAGTTTGATGGCCTTGCATCCTGCTTCAAGTGGTAGGAAACTGCACTTGAGTTTGGTGGACTTGGACCCTGCATAAAGTGGTATGAAACTGCACTTGAATTTGGTGGCCTTGCACCCTGCATGAAGTGGTATGAAACTGCACGAATTTGGTGGCGTAACACCCTGATTGAAGTGGTAGGAAACTGCACTTGAATTCGGTGGCCTTGCACCCTGCTTGGTGGTAGGAAACAGCACTTGAATTTGGTGGCCCTGCATCCGGCTTGAATTGGCATGAAACAGCACGTGTTTGGTCGCCTTGCACCCGGCTTGGTGGAATGAAACTGCACTTGAATTTGGTAGCCTTGCACCCTGCTAGAAGTGGCATGAAACTGGACTTGAATTTGGTGATTTTACACCCTGCTTGGTGGCATGAAATAGCATGAGTTTGATGGCCTTGCATCCTGCTTCAAGTGGTAGGAAACTGCATTTGAGTTTGGTGGCCTTGCACCCTGCTTGAAGTGGTGGGAAACTGCACTTGAATTTGGTGGAATTGGACCCTGCATGAAGTGGTATGAAACTGCACTTGCGTTTGGTGGACTTGGAACCTGCTTGAAGTGGTATGAAACAGCACTTGAGTTTTGTGGACTTGGACCCTGCTTGAAGTGGTATGAAACTGCTCTTGAATTTGGTGGACTTGCACCCTGCCTGAAGTGATATGAAACTGCACTTGAATTAGGTGGCCTTGCATCCTGCATGAAGTGGTATGAAACTGCACTTGAATTTGGTGGCCTAACACCCTGCTTGCAGTGGTATGAAACTGCACTTCAATTTGGTGGCCTTGCACTCTGCTTGAAGTGGAATGAAACTGCACTTGAATTCAGTGGCCTTGCACCCTGCTTGAAGTGGTAGGAAACTGCACTTGAATTTGGTGGACTTGCACCCTGCCTGAAGTGGTATGAAACTGCACTTGAATTAGGTGGCCTTGCACCCTGCATGAAGTGGTATGAAACTGCACTTGAATTTGGTGGCCCAACACCCTGCTTCAAGTAGTATGAAATTACACCAGTTTGGTGGACTTAGAACCTGCTGGAAATGGCATGAAACTGCACTTGAATTTAGTGGCCTTCCACCCTGCTTGAAATGGCATGAATCTGCACTTGAATTTGGTGAACTTGCACCCTGCTTGAAATGGCATGAAACTGCACTTGAATTTGGTGGCCTTGCACCCTGCTTGAAGTGGCATGAAACTGCACTTGAGTTTGATGGCATTGCATCCTGCTTGAAGTGGTAGGAAACTGCACTTGAGTTTAGTGGACTTGGAAAATGCTTGAAGTGGTAGGCAACTGCACTTGAGTTTGGTGGACTTGCACCCTGCTTGAAGTGGTAGGAAGCAGCACTCGAATTTGGTGGACTTCGACCCTGCTTGAAGTGGTATGAAACTGCACTTGAATTTGGTGGCCTTGCACCCTGCTTGAAGCGGTATGAAACTGCACTTGAGTTTGGTGGACTTCGACTCTGCTTGAAGTGGTATGGCACTGGACTTGAATTGGGTGGACCTGCACCCTGCATGAAGTGGTATGAAACTGCACTTGAATTCCGTTGCCTTGCACCCTGCTTGAATTGGTTGGGAACTGCACTTGAATTCGGTGGCCTTGCACCCTCCTTGAAGTGGTATGAAGCTGCACTTTAATTTGGTGGCCTTGCACCCTGCTTGATGTGGTATGAAACTGCACTTGAATTTGTTGGCCTTGCACCGTCCTTGAAGTGGTATGAAACTGCACTTGAATTCTGTGGCCTTGCACCCTGCATGCAGTGGCATGAAACTGCACTTGAATTTGGTGGCCTTGCACCCTCCTTGAAGTGGTATGAAACTGCACTTTAATTTGGTGGCCTGGCACCCTGCTTGATGTGGTATGAAACTGCACTTGAATTTGTTGGCCTTGCACCGTGCTTGAAGTGGTATGAAACTGCACTTGAATTCCGTTGCCTTGCACCCTGGTTGAATTGGTCGGGAACTGCACTTGAATTCGGTGGCCTTGCACTCTGCATGAAGTGGTAGGAAATTTCACTTGAGTTTGGTGGCCTTGCACCCTGCTTGAAGTGGTAGGAAACTGCACTTAAGTTTCGTGGCTTTGCACCCTGCTTAAAGTGGTTTGAAACTGAACTTGAGTTTGGTGGACTTGGACCCTGCTTGAAGTGGTCTGACTACACTTGAATTTGGTGGATTTGCAGTCTGCATGAAGTGGAACGAAACTGCACTTGAATTTTGTGGCCTTGCACCCTGCATGAAGTGGTATGAAACTGCACTTGAATTTGGTGGCCTTCCACCCTCCTTGAAGTGGTATGAAATGCACTTGAATTCGGTGGCATTGCACCCTGCTTGAAGTGGTATGAAACTGCACTTGAGTTTGGTGGCCTTGCACCCTGCTTGAAGTGGTGGGAAACTGCACTTGAATTTGGTGGCCTTGCACCCTGCTTGAAGTGGTAGGAAACAGCACTTGAATTTGGTGGCCCTGCATCCTGCTAGAAGTGGCATGAAACTCCATTTGAATTTGGTGAACTTGCTCCCTGCATGAAGTGGTATGAAACTGCACTTGAATTTGGTGGCCTTGCACTCTGCTTGAAGTGGTATGAAACTGTACTTGAATTCAGTGGCCTTGCACCCTGCTTGAAGTAGTAGGAAACTGCACTTGAATTTGGTGGCCTTGCACCCTGCTTGAAGTGGTCGGTAACTGCATTTGAATTCGGTGGCCTAGCACCCTGCTTGAAGTAGTATGAAATTGCACTTCAGTTTGGTGGACTTGGAACCTGCTTGAAATGGCATGAAACTGCACTTTTATTTATTGGCCTTCCACCCTGCTTGAAATGGCATGAATCTGCACTTGAATTCGGTGGCATTGCACCCTGCTTGAAGTGGTATGAAACTGCACTTGAGTTTGGTGGCCTTGCACCCTGCTTGAAGTGGTGGGAAACTGCACTTGAATTTGGTGGCCTTGCACCCTGCTTGAGTGGCATGAAACTGCACTTGAGTTTGGTGGCCTTGCACCCTGCTTGAAGTGGTGGGAAACTGCACTTGAATGTGGTGGCCTTGCACCCTGCTTGAAGTGGTATGAAACTGCACTTGAGTTTGGTGGAATTGGAACCTGCTTGAAATGGCATGAAATTGCACTTGAATTTGGTGGCCTTCCACCCTGCTTCAAATGGCATTCAACTGCACTTGAATTTGGTTGCCTTGCACCCTGCTTGAAGTGGCTTGAACCTGCACTTGAGTTTGATGGCCTTGCATCCCGCTTGAAGTGGTAGGAAACTGCACTTGAGTTTGGTGGCCCTGCACCATGCTAGAAGTGGTGGAAAACTGCACTTGAGTTTGGTGGCCTTGCACCCTGCTTGAAGTGTTAGGAAACTGCACTTGAATTTGGTGGACTTCCACCCGGCTTGAAGTGGTATGAAACTGCACTTGTGTTTTGTGGACTTGGAACCTGCTTGAAGTGGTATGGAATTGCACTTGCATTTGGTGGACTTGCATGAAAATGTATGAAACTGCGCTTGAATTTGGTGGACTTGCACCCTGCATGAAGTGGTAGGAAACTGCATTTGAATTTGGTGGCCTTGCACCCTGATTGAAGTTGTAGGAAACTGTGCTTGAATATGGTGGCCTTGCTCCCTGCTTGAAGTGGTATGAAACTGCACTTGAGTTTGGTGGACTTGGACCCTGCTTGAAATGGCATGAAACTGCACTTGAATTTGGTGGCCTTGCAACCTGCTTGAAGTGGTAGGAAACTGCACTTGAATTCGGTGGCCTTGCACCCTGCTTGAAGTGGTAGGAAACAGCACTTGAATTTGGTGGCCCTGCATCCTGCTAGAAGTGGCATGAAACTCCATTTGAATTTGGTGAACTTGCTCCCTGCATGAAGTGGTATGAAACTGCACTTGAATTTGGTGGCCTTGCACTCTGCTTGAAGTGGTATGAAACTGTACTTGAATTCAGTGGCCTTGCACCCTGCTTGAAGTAGTAGGAAACTGCACTTGAATTTGGTGGCCTTGCACCCTGCTTGAAGTGGTCGGTAACTGCATTTGAATTCGGTGGCCTAGCACCCTGCTTGAAGTAGTGTGTAATTGCACTTCAGTTTGGTGGACTTGGAACCTGCTTGAAATGGCATGAAACTGCACTTTTATTTATTGGCCTTCCACCCTGCTTGAAATGGCATGAATCTGCACTTGAATTTGGTGGACTTGCACCCTGCTTGAAATGGCATGAACCTGCACTTGAATTTGGTGGCGTTGCACCCTGCTTGAAGAGGCATGAAACTGCACTTGAGTTTGATGGCCTTGCGTCCTGCTTGAAGTGGTAGGAAACTGCACTTGAGTTTGGTGGCCTTGCACCCTGCTTGAAGTGGTAGGAAACAGCACTCGAATTTGGTGGACTACGACCCTGCTTGAAGTGGTATGAAACTGCACTTGCATTTGGTGGACTTGCACCCTGCATGAAGTGGTATGAAATTCCACTTGCATTTGGTGGACTTGCACCCTGCATGAAGTGGTATGAAACTGCACTTGAATTTGGTGGCCTTGCACCCTGCTTGAAGTGGTATGAAACTGCACTTGAATTTGGTGGCCTTGCACCCTGCTTGAAGTGGTAGGAAACTGCACTTGAATTTGGTGGCCTTGCACCCTGGTTGAAGTGGTATGAAACTGCACTTGAGTTTGGTGGAATTGGAACCTGCTTGAAATGGCATGAAATTGCACTTGAATTTGGTGGCCTTGCAACCTGCTTGAAGTGGTAGGAAACTGCACTTGAATTTGGTGGCCTTGCACCCTGCTTGAAGTGGTAGGAAGCAGCACTTGAATTTGGTGGCCTTGCACCCTGGTTGAAGTGGTATGAAACTGCACTTGAGTTTGGTGGAATTGGAACCTGCTTGAAATGGCATGAAATTGCACTTGAATTTGGTGGCCTTGCAACCTGCTTGAAGTGGTAGGAAACTGCACTTGAATTTGGTGGCCTTGCACCCTGCTTGAAGTGGTAGGAAGCAGCACTTGAATTTGGTGGCCCTGCATCCTGCTTGAAGTGGCATGAAACTGCACGAGTTTGGTGGCCTTGCACCCTGCTTCAAGTGGTCGGAAACTGCACTTGAATTCGGTCGCCTTGCACCCTGCTTGGTGGAATGAAACTGCACTTGAATTTGGTGGCCTTGCACCCTGCTTGAAGTGGCATGAAACTGCATTTGAATTTGGTGACCTTGCACCTTGCTGGAAATGGCATCAAACCACTTTAATTTGGTGATCTTACACACTGCTTGGTGGCATGAAATAGCATGAGTTTGATGGCCTTGCATCCTGCTTCAAGTGGTAGGAAACTGCACTGGTGAACTTGCACCCTGCTTGAAATGGCATGAATCTGCACTTGAATTTGGTGGACTTGCACCCTGCTTGAAATGGCATGAAACTGCACTTGAATTTGGTGGCCTTGCACCCTGCTTGAAGTGGCATGAAACTGCACTTGAATTTGGTGGCCTTGCACCCTGCTTGAAGTGGTATGAAACTGCACTTGAATTTGGTGGCCTTGCACCCTGGTGAAGTGGTAGGAAACTGCACCTGAGTTTGGTGGAATTGGAACCTGCTTGGTGGCCTTGCAACATGCTTGAAGTGGTCGGAAACTGCACTTGAATTCGGTGGCCTTGCACCCTGCTTGAAGTGGTAGGAAACAGCACTTGAATTTGGTGACCTTGCACCTTGCTGGAAATGGCATAAAACCACTTTAATTTGGTGATCTTACACACTGCTTGGTGGCATGAAATAGCATGAGTTTGATGGCCTTGCATCCTGCTTCAAGTGGTAGGAAACTGCACTGGTGAACTTGCACCCTGCTTGAAGTGGTAGGAAACTGCAGTTGAATTTGGTGGAATTGGACCCTGCATGAAGTGGTATGAAACTGCACTTGGGTTTGGTGGACTTGGATCCTGCTTGAAGTGGTATGAAACAGCACTTGAATTTGGTGGCCTTGCACTCTGCTTGGTGGTATGAATCTGCACTTGAATTCAGTGGCCTTGCAACCTGCTTGAAGTAGTAGGAAACTGCACTTGAATTTGGTGGCCTTGCACCCTGCTTGAAGTGGTCGTTAACTGCATTTGAATTCGGTGGCCTTGCACCCTGCTTGAAGTAGTATGAAATTGCACTTCAGTTTGGTGGACTTGGAACCTGCTTGAAATGGCATGAAACTGCACTTGAATTTAGTGGCCTTCCACCCTGCTTGAAATGGAATGAATCTGCACTTGAATTTGGTGGACTTGCACCCTGCTTGAAATGGCATGAAACTGCACTTGAATTTGGTGGCCTTGCACCCTGCTTGAAGTGGCATGAAACTGCACTTGAATTTGATGGCCTTGCCTCCTGCTTGAAGTGGTAGGAAACTGCACTTGAGTTTGGTGGCCATGCACCCTGCTAGAAGTGGTAGAACACTGCACTTGAGTTTGGTGGGCTTGCACCCTGCTTGAAGTGGTAGGAAACAGCACTTGAATTTGGTGGCCCTGCGTCATGCTTGAAGTGGCATGAAACTGCACGAGTTTGGTGGCCATGGACCCTGCTTGAAATGGCATGAAACTGCACTTGAATTTGGTGGCCTTGCAACCTGCTTGATGTGGGAGGAAACTGCACTTGAGATTGGTGGCCTTCCACCCTGCTTGAAGTGGTAGGAAACTACACTTGAGTTTGGTGGCCTTGCAGCCTGCTTGAAGTGGCATGAAACTGCACTTGAGTTTGATGGCCTTGCCTCCTGCTTGAAGTGGTAGGAAACTGCACTTGAGTTTGGTGGCCATGCACCCTGCTAGAAGTGGTAGAACACTACACTTGAGTTTGGTGGGCTTGCACCCTGCTTGAAGTGGTAGGAAACAGCACTTGAATTTGGTGGCCCTGCATCCTGCTTGAAGTGGCATGAAACTGCACGAGTTTGGTGGCCATGGACCCTGCTTCAAATGGCATGAAACTGCACTTGAATTAGGTGGCCTTTCAACCTGCTTGGTGGAATGAAACTGCACTTGAATTTGGTGGCCTTGCAACCTGCTTGAAGTGGGAGGAAACTGCACTTGAGATTGGTGGCCTTCCACCCTGCTTGAAGTGGTAGGAAACTGCACTTGAGTTTGGTGGCCTTGAAGCCTGCTTGAAGTGGTATGAAACCACACTTGAATTTGGTGGCCTTGCACCCTGCTTGATGTGGTATGAAACTGCACTTGAATTTGGTGGCTTTGCATCCTGCATGAAGCGGTATGAAACTGCACTTGGATTTGGTGGCCTTGCACCCTGCATGAAATGGTATGAAACTGCACTTGAATTTGATGGCCTTGCACCCTGCTTGAAGTGGTATGAAACTGCACTTGAATTTGGAGACCTTGCACCTTGCTTCAAGTGGTATGAAACTGCATTTGTATTTGGTGGCCTTGCACCCTGCTTGAAGTGGTAGGAAACTGCGCTTGAATTTGGTGGCCTTGCACCCTGCTTGTAGTGGTATGAAACTGCACTTGAGTTTGTTGGCCTTGCACCCTGCTTGAAGTGGTCGGAAACTGCACTTGAATTCGGTGGCCTTGCACCCTGCTTGAAGTGATAGGAAATTGCACTTGAATTTGGTGGCCTTGCACCCCGCATGAGTGGCATGAAACTGCACTTGAGTTTGGTGGCCTTGCACCCTGCTTGAAGTGGTAGGAAACTGCACTTGAATTTGGTGGCCTTGCACCCTGCTTGAAGTGGTATGAAACTGCACTTGACTTTGGTGGAATTGGAACCTGCTTGAAATGGCATGAAACTGCACTTGAATTTTGTGGCCTTCCACCCTTAGGCTCTGGTCCGAGCATCAAAAATGTGTCTAGAAATAGATTTTCGTGACCCAGGTCACCAAACTACATGAAATTTTCCACAGATTTAGATGAAATAGAATTGAGAAGGAAGTCATAACTCGTCATTGCCAAAAGCTGCACATTAATTAATTAAACTAATTAGAAAATAAGATCGGGAAAATAAGCGCCGTCTAGTGGCCAGTGCCCATATTACACCATGGGCAGCCTGTTTCCATGTTGCAGTTCATTTAAACTATATATGATTGTACCTATATATATATATATATATATATATATAATGAGTGAGTGAATGAACGAGTGAATGAGTGAATTGTTGTTGTTGTATTCAATTTATTGTCATTATCTCATTTTAGAGACAACGAAATGGATTTTCCTTACAGTCAAGTAACATAAAAATAAACATTAAATAAATAAACGTTTTTTTTTTAAAGCACAAACACAGAAGTCCACACACAACATAATCCCACAGCGGCACCATAGTTAAGGAAGGTACCATAGTCCAGCCAGCCTCCCTGCTGATCTTCCCAGATGTTCACCCGTAGTCGGGACCTCCCGAGCACCCGCAGTCGCCGCCACGGGCGGCCCGATGCTCAGGCCCTCTTGCCGGGAACGGTGGAACCCCGACGCCGAACCCTGACAGAGAACATCCTCAGCGGCCCGGACCTCCAGATCAGCCATCTCCCACCAGAGTCCACAGGCCGAGCCGGGTGGCGCAGGACTCCGCGATGTTGGTCAGCGCCGCGAACCACAGCTCCGTGCTGTCGGTGCAGCAGGCCCAGCACTCCGGAGCTCCAAACGGCGATCCCCGGTAAGGCATCACCCGCCCCGCGATGTTTCCAACGTTGCGCCGTTGCTGCTGGAGCGGGGGGGGGGGGGGGGCGAGGACGCGACTCGAATAATAGTCGCATCCTCTCAAGGAAGCGACTGAAGGACGGTATCCCCCACTGTACCCTCTTCCCCCACATAAAAACATTAACAAAAACCCACAAAAAACGCTCTTCAAACAACAAAAAAACAAAAAGATACCGGACTGAAGGCGGTGGTAGCTAGCAACAGCGCCACCGAATGAGTGACTGAATGTATGAATGAGTGAATGTACAGCCTCCAAATCTCATTTTTTCACATTATAAAGGTGCAATTAAATAAATTAAAGTGCATACAGATTAATTTTCATAAATTCAGACTTTAGATCTTACCTTTTCAGTTCCATTTGATTCACAAAGTTTGACAGCAGCACCTCAGGCAGGGACATTGCTTTCAAGACTTTCTTCCACTTAGCTGCACATACTTCAGACTTCTTCATGCTTTTCTCACTAAATTCAATTACCCTGCTGCTAGTTTCCACGACATGTATTCCACAGAACTAGAAAAAATCTTCATCAGAATCTCCAGTGAAACAGGCATCGGTGAAGCCCTCTCAGTGCTCCCTGCCTAGCTAGCCTGAAACAAAGCGTGTGATTGGCCAACTGGCATACAACTCAATGTTAAACGTGCTTTGATTGGACTAAAAATACCCCCAAATTTCCGGTTTTTCTCTAATTTAATGAAAATGTGCAAGTCTTGTTCATGACGAGTTTCAGGGGTGATTTATATGATTTCTTTACACAATATGTGAAAATTTCATGTAGTTTGGTGACTTGGGTCACAAAACACTGGAATAAAGTTCCTCGGCCCACAGCCACCTGCTTGAAATGGCATGAAACTGCACTTGAATTTGGTGAACTTGCACCCTGCTTGAAATGGCATGAAACTGCACTTGAATTTGGTGGCCTTGCACCCTGCATGAAGTGGCATGAACATGCACTTGCATTTGATGGCCTTGCATCCTGCTTGAAGTGGTAGGAAATAGCACTTGAGTTTGGTGGCCCTGCACCCTGATAGTAGTGGTAGAAAACTGCACTTGAGTTTGGTGGCCTTGCACCCTGCTTGAAGTGGTAGGAAACAGCACTTGAATTTGGTGGACTTCGACCCCGCTTGAAGTGGTATGAAACTGCATTTGTGTTTGGTGGACTTGGAACCTGCTTGAAGTGGTATGAAACTGCACTTGCATTTGGTGGACTTGCACCCTGCTTGAAATGGCATGAAACTGCACTTGAATTTGGTGGCCTGGCACCCTGCATGAAGTGGTATGAAACTGCACTTGAATTTAGTGGTCTTGCACCCTCCTTGAAATGGAATGAAACTGCACTTGAATTTGTTGGCCTTGCACCCTGCTTGATGTGGTATGAAACTGCACTTGAATTTGGTGGCCTTGCACCCTGCATGAAGCGGTATGAAACTGCACTTGAATTTCATGGCCTTGCATCCTGCATGGAATGGTATGAAACTGCACTTGAATTTGGTGGCCTTGCACACTGCTTGAAGTGTTATGAAACTGCACTTGAATTTGGTGGCCTTGCACTCTGCTGGAATTGGTCAGGAACTGCACTTGAATTCGGTGGCTTTGCACTCTGCTTGAAGTGGTAGGAAACTGCACTTGAATCTGGTGGCCTTGCATCCTGGTTGAAGCGGTATGAACCTGCACTTGAGTTTGGGGGACTTGAACCCTGCTTGAAGTGGTATGGCACTGCACTTGAATTTGGTGGACTTGCACCCTGCATGAAGTGGTATGCAACTGCACTTGTATTTGGTGGCCCTGCAACCTGCATGAAGTGGTATGAAACTGCACTTGAATTTGGTGGCCTTGCACCCTGCATGAATTGGTATGAAACTGCACTTGAATTTGGTGGCCTTGCCCCCTGCTTGAAGTGGTAGGAAATTGCACTTGAATTCGGTTGCCTTGCACCCTGCTTGAAGCGGTATGAAACTGCACTTGAGTTTGGTGGACTTGGACCCTGCTTGAAGTGGTATGGCACTGCACTTGAATTTGATGGACTTGCACCCTGCTTATAGTGGTAAGGAACTGCACTTAAATTTGGTGGCCTTGCACACTGCTTGAAATGGTACGAAACTGCATTTGAATTTGGTGGCCTTGCATCCTGCTTGAAGTGATAGGAAACTGCACTTGAATTCGGTGGTCATGCTCCCTGCTTGAAGTGGTAGGAAACTGCATGGGTTTGGTGGCCTTCCACTCTGCTTGATATGGTAGGAAACTGCACTTGAGTTTGTTGGCATTGCACCCTGCTTGAAGTGGTATGAAACTGCACTTGAGTCTGGTGGACTTGGACCCTGCTTGAAGTGGTATGACACAGCACTTGAATTTGGTGGACTTGCACCTTCATGATGTGGTATGAAACTGCAATTGAATTTGGTGGCCTTGCACCCTGCTTGAATTGGTCAGGAACTGCAGTTGAATTCGGTGGCCTTGCACTCTGCTTGGTAGGAAACTGCACTTGAATTTGGTGGCCTTGCACCCTGCTTGAAGCGGTATGAAACTGCACTTGAATTTGGTGGCCCTGCAACCTGCATGAAGTGATATGGAACTGCACTTGAATTTGGTGGCCTTGCACCCTGCTTGATGTGGTATGAAACTGCACTTGAATTTGGTGGCCTTGCACCCTGCTTGAAGTGGTAGGAAATTGCACTTGAATTCGGTTGCCTTGCACCCTGCTGGAATTGGTCAGAAACTGCACTTGAATTCGATGGCCTTGCACTCTGCTTGAAGTGGTAGGAAACTGCACTTGAATGTGGTGGCCTTGCACCCTGCTTGAAGCGGTATGAAACTGCACGTGTTTGGTGGACTTGGCCCCTGCTTGAAGTGGTATGGCACTGCATTTGAATTTGGTGGACTTGCACCCTGCATGAAGTGGTATGAGACTGCACTTGAATTTGGTGGCCTTGCACCCTCCTTGAAGTGGTATGAAACTGCACTTTAATTTGGTGGCCTTGCACCCTGCTTGATGTGGTTTGAAACTGCACTTGAATTTGTTGGCCTTGCACCCTGCTTGAAGTGGTATGAAACTGCACTTGAATTTGGTGGACTTGCACCCTGCATGAAGTGGTATGAAACTGCACTTGAGTTTGGTGGCCATGCACCCTGCTTGAACCAACCTTCCATGTGGAACCTTGTCAAAGGCCTTACTGAAGATAGACATCATCCACTGCTTTACCCTCATCAATTTCACTAGTAACCTCTTCAAAAAATTCAAGAAGATTAATCAAACATGACCTTCCAGGCACAAATGCATGTTGACTGTTCCTAATCAGACCCTGTTTAACCAGATGATTATATATATTATCTCTAAGTATCCTTTCCATTAATTTGCCCACCACTGACGTCAAACTAGCAGGTCTATAATTGCTAGGTTTACTCTTAGAACCCTTTTTAAACAATGGAACAACATGTGCAGTACGCCAATCCTCTGGCACCATTCCCGTTTCTAATGACATTTGAAATATTTCTGTCATAGCCCCTGCTATTTCTACACTAACTTCCCTCAATGTCCTAGGGAATATCCTGTCAGGACCTGGAGACTTATCCACTTTTATATTTTTCAAAAGTGTCAGTACTTCCTCTTCTTTGATCCTCATAGTTTCCATAGCTACCCTACTTGTTTCCCTTACCTCACATAATTACATATCCTTCTCCTTGGTAAATACTGAAGAAAAGAAATTGTTCAATATCTCCCCCATCTCTTTTGGCTCTCCAGATAGCTGTCCACTCTGACCCTCTGATGGACCAATTTTATCCCTCGTTATCCTTTTGCTATTAATATAGCTGGAGAACTCTTTGGGTTTACTTTCACCTTACTTGCCAAAGCAACCTCATATCTTCTTTTAGCTTTTCTAATTTCTTTCTCAAGATTCTTTTTACATTCTTTATACTCCTCAAGCACCTCATTTACTCCATGCTGCCTATAATTATTGTAGATCTCTCTCTTTTTCCGAACCTAGTGTACAATTTCCCTTAAACCATGGCTCTTTCCATTATTTCCATTATTTCCTTTCAACCGAACAGGGACATAAAGATTCTGTACTCTTAAAATTTCACCTTTAAATGTCCTCCATTTCTCTACTACATTCTTCCCATTAAAAAAATGTCCCAATTCACTCCTTTTAAATCCTTTCGCATCTCCTCAAAGTTAGCATTTGTCCAATAAAAAATCTCAACCCTGGGTCCAGTTCTGACCGTCTCCATAATTATATTGAGACTAATGGTATTGTGGTCACTGGACCCGAAGTGCTCCCCAACACATACCTCCGTCTAAGTGTTAAAGAAGGAACTGCAGAGGCTGGAAAATCTATGGAGCGAAGGAATTAGGCAACGTTTCGGGCCGAAACCCTTCTTCAGACTGATAGGGGGTGGGGAGAAGAAGAGAAAAAGGCGGAGGAGGAGCCCGAGGGATGGGAGGAGACAGCCCGAGGGCTGAGGAAGGGGAGGAGACAGCAAGGCCTAGCAAAATTGGGAGAATTCAATGTTCATGCCCCCAGGATGCAGACTACCCAAGCGGAATATGAGGTGCTGTTCCTCCAATTTCCGGTGTTGCTCGCTCTGGCCATGGAGGAGACCCAGGACAGAGAGGTCGGATACGGAATGGGAGGGGGAGTTGAAGTGCTGAGGCGCCGGGAGGTCAGGCTGGTTATTGCGGACCGAACGGAGGTGTTCGGCGAAACGATCGCCAAGCCTCCGCTTGGTCTCACCGATGTAGATCAGTTGACATCTAGAGCAGTGGATGCAATAGATGAGGTTGGAGGAGATGCAGGTGAACCTCTGTCGTACCTGGAACGACTGCTTGGGTCCTTGAATGGAGTCGAGGGGGGAGGTGAAGGGACAAGTGTTGCATCTCTCCGTCAACTGACCTGTCTCATTTCCTAACAGGAGGTCCAGCACTGCCCCTTCTCTAGTAGGTACCTCTATGTATTGCTGCAAAAAAACTATCCATGCACACATTTTACAAACTCCAAACCATCCAACCCTTTTACAGAATGTGTTTCCCAGTCTATGTGTGGAAAATTGAAATCTTCCACAATCACTACCTTGTGCTAACTACAAATATCTGCTATCTTACATATTTGCTCTTCCAATTCTCGCTCCCCATTTGGCGGTCTATAATACACCCCTATAAGTGTTGCTACACCTTTCCCATTTCTCAGTTCCACCCAAATAACCTCCCTAGACGAGCCCTCTAATCTATCCTGCCAAAGCACTGCTGTAATATCTTCCCTGACAAGCAATTCAACACTTCCACGTCTTGCCCCTCCAATTTCCATCTCACCTGAAGCAAAGACATCCTGGAATATTTAGTTTCCAATCGCAGCCATCCTGCAACCATGTTTCACTAATTGCCACAACATCATACTTCCAGGTGTCAATCCAGGCTCTAAGCTCATCCACCTTTCTTACAATGCTAGCATTAAACCACCTCTTATTCTCTGTTTATTATCTTTTTCTTCTTGCTCCCCTACATGTTGGGTCTGAGTGCTTCCCTTCTCTGCCTCCTGCCTCACACACTGTCTACTAGCTTTCTCTATTTGAGTCCCTCCCCCCAACAGTTCTAGTTTAAAGTCTCCCCAGTAGCCTTTGCAAATCTCCCCGCCAGGAGAGAACCCGAGTTCCCCTCGGGTTCAAGTGCAACCCGTCCTTTTTATACAGGTCACACTTTCCTCAAAAGAGGTCCCAATGATCCAGAAACTTGAATCCCTGCCCTCTGCACCAGTCCCTCAGCCACGCATTTATCCTCCACCTAGCTCCATTCCTACTCTCACTGTCGCGTGGCACAGGCAGTAACACTGATATTGTTACTTTTGCGGTCCTTCTTAACTCTTCCTAACTCCCTAAATTCTCCTTTCAGGGCCTCTTCTCTTTTTCCACCTATGTCATTTGGTACCTATATGTACCACGACCTCTGGCTCCTCTCCCTCCCATTTCAGGATATCTTGGACACGTTCAGACACATCCCAGACCAGGGAGGCAAACTACCATCCGGGTCTCCTGACTGTGTCCACAGAATCGCCTATCTGACCCCCTAACTATAGAGTCCCTTATTACTATTGCCCTCCTCTTTTCCCTACCCTTCTGAACAACAGGGCCGGTCTCTGTGCCGGAGGCCCGGCCACTGTTGCTACCCCCAGGTATGCTGTCCCCCCCAACAGTACTCAAACAGGAGTACTTTTTGCCACCGAGGTACTCTAGTCCCTGCCTCTGCCCCTTGCCCCTCCTAACCGTGACCCACTTGTCTGCCTCCCATGGTCTTGGAGTGACCATGTCTCTATAACTCCTCTCTATGACCTCCTCACTCTCCCTGACAAGACAGAGGTCATCGAGCTGCTGCTCCAGGTTCCTAATACGGTCCCTTAGGAGCCCCATCTCGACGCACCTGGCGCAGATGTGGACGTATGCCTACGCTCATTGTGTATATGAGTCAGGAAGATTTATAAATTTCTGGTTGGACTGTATTTGGAGTATTGTGTGCAGTTCTGATCATCCCCCTTACAGGGAAGATTTTAGACTTTAGAGATACAGCACGGAAACAGGCTCTTCTGCAAGCATGTCTGCGCTGATAAGCGATCACACCGTATATTAACACTATCCTATACACTGGGGAACATTTACCATGTTACCAAAGCCAATTCTAACATACCCTACACATTAGTCAGGATGGGCAGTAGCCGTAGGAAAGTAGCAGTCAGGATCTACTCTGGCGCTGTAAAGCAGCAGTTCTACCCGCTGCACCACTGGATGGGGAGACTTTGTAAAGGATGCAGAAGAGATTTAGCAGAATGAAGCCTGGAAGATGAAGTGACTGTCCCCGGGTCTGGCCCCTGCAACTCCCTGCCTAGTAGCGGCTCGGATTACATCTCCGCTCCAGGCGCTGTGGGCCGAAGGGCCTGTTCCTCTGCTGTACTGGTGTGTGAGTCCAGGCCGGGTATTACACCGGCACTCCGTGACTAACCCTGGGTTTACCTACTGCAAGCCCCTCCCCAGCAGTGTGGCGGCTGTGCCGTGTGGCCGGCGTGGACCCACTCCCTGACTGCACCAATCTCCTGCCCGGCAAGCAGGCACCCAGATTCACCCCGACGAGCAAAGCTGGCAGCCCCGGGGCGGGGGCATGTATGCGGGGTGGAGGCTGGGCAAGGCAAGGCCAGCAAAAGCCCAAACTCACAGTCAATGCTCTGTTGACAGTGGAGGAGGCCGCGGGTCGAGCGGGACGGACACAGGCTCCCAGCGCCGGACAGAAGCCGAGAACAATCTCCAACAAACAATCAGCCTCAATAAATGACTAAATCAACCCCCCTCATGTCTCTGCTCAATCCTCACCTCCCCATCCTGTACACACCTGCTCACTCCAGCACCCTTGCTTGGGGCACTACTCCAGTGGCACTGAATGAACACACATACGCATGCACGCTTCTTCACCACAGTGAACAGTCGACTCTGGAGTGCCAAGACATAGTTCCCTGAAAGTGCCGTCACGGGTAGATACGGTGGTAAAGAGGGTACATTGGTCTTTGTCAGCCTGGGAATGGAGTCTTGCTGTTGGGACGTTATGTTGCAGTTGTACAAGACGTTTGCGAGGCCGCACATGGCGTGTTTTCAGCAGTTCACCTGCTTCTCTGTGCACTCCCTCTCTCTGCCCCTCCACTCTCCCTCTCTCTTTCACCCACTCTCCCTCTCTGCCCCTCCCTCTCTCTGCTCCACATTCCTCTACACACACTCACCGACATTCCCTCCCTTTCTTTGTCGCTCTGTTTCCATTTCTCCCTCACCTCTTTCTGTCTGACCACAAATCAACCCTTATTCTTCCTTCTGCCCACTCTCACTCCCCATCCTGCCTCTCCCACCTCCCTCTCGCTTATGTCCATCCCACTTCACTTCACCTGTCTCTCAATCTTGTCTTACACTTCCATTTCTCTCATCGTCCTCTCTCACAATCTCAATCATCTCTTGCTACCCCCTCTGCACCCCTCTCTCTGCTCCACCTGCTTCCCCTTTCACTCCCACCCCTTCTCCCCTTTGCTCACTCTACCCCTCTCCCTCTTGCTACCTTCTTCTCCCTTCCCTTCTCCCATTCTCTCTCCACTCTTTATTTTGCTCTCCACATCCCTCTCTCCTGCTCCCTCTTGTTCTCTCCCTCTAAGCCCATTTCTTTGTCCCTCTCCCCTCTTACCCACCTTCACTGTCCATCCCTCTCCCCCCCTCTGCTTTTAAGCACCTTTCTCTGTCCCCATCTTGGTACCCCTCTCGCTCCTCATCATTCTCTTTAAAATCCTTTAAAACCGAGATGAGAAGAACTTTTTTCACACAGAGAGTGGTGAATCTCTGGAACTCTCTGCCACAGAGGGTAGTCGAGGCCAGTTCATTGGCTATATTTAAGAGGGAGCTAGATGTGGCCCTTGTGGCTAAAGGGATCAGAGGGTATGGAGAGAAGGCAGGTACGGGATACTGAGTTGGATGATCAGCCATGATCATATTGAATGGCGGTGCAGGCTCGAAGGGCCGAATGGCCTACTCCTGCACCTAATTTCTATGTTTCTTCACTTCCTCTTTTCTTTCTCGCTTTCCTTCCCACTCCCTTGCTTTGTTTCTCCTCCCTTTCACTCGGAATGTTACAAAATTTTGAGATTCTAAAAATCAAGTCTTCAATTTATCCCATCAGATAAAGCATAAAAAGAAGTTTAATTTGACACCTAATTCACTTTCATATCATCAGTATTTAAAAAAGTTATGGCCACTTTCATACTCGGAAATTAGCATCTTGTTACCTATTGCTTTTCCATTGACAACACAAAAGCTGTGATCAAGGACAGTCAAAAGCCTATAACTTTCTTAAAAATTAACAGAACTGAAAGAAAGTTTCAGTTATAGATTGAAGCATTCTGAAACAAATATTAAACAATCTGACTTGGATGACCTGAAATTAAAGCATATAATTAGTTAGTTACCCAATTGTAGCCAATTACAAAATTCAATTACTAGATCTAAACATCTATCCATTTCCTAAGAAAAGATTTTTAAATAGCCTAAGTGTCCAAATAACATTCGCACAAGAATTCACAATATAATATGATTTTTAAATCTCATTGTCATGGATTTATAGGCCAAATGGAAGGAATTTAGCGTTTAATTCCCATAAATTAATGGCCATTTAAATCATCTTGCGAGTGTGTTTTTGAGGAACGCGATCGTTTGGAACGTTGCGGTTGCGGTGAATTTAAACCCCATATCGGCAGAAAAAATACTGCTGGTTCGTATGGGTCCTAAATCACCGTTTCGCAACGTAAAATGTGGATTAAAGGCTTCTTAAGAAGCACTTTTATACATAAAATAAACGGCTTTCCGTTACCTGCCCCGTACGTGAAATCGGTCCCCGTTGTTGGCGGTGACAGCTTTAGAAACTGATTTTTTAATTACTCCAGTGCCGAAATTGTCGGGCGATTAAAAAAATAATTCACAGAACGGCCGTCGGAACAATTCTTCAGCAAAAGCTTGCACTCCGAGAAAATATATCCAGGACAGGTAGGTGAAAACCGCATTTTAATCCCGCCCCCCTCAAAGTCGCGCACTCGGCCAGTGGCAGAACTGCAGCACCGCTGAAGGTAAGTTTTGTAACCTGTTCTCCACTTTTTTCATCTCAACCCCCCCCTCCCTCCCACTGTACCCTCCCTCCCCGCCTCCCCTCTCCTCTTACTCTCCTGTTCCTTTCTCCCCTCCCTAACCCCCCCCCCCCCTTGCCCCCCTATTATCTTCCTGCAATACAAAGTGCTGGAGGAACTCCACGGTTCAGACAGCGTCTGAGGGAATGGAGCAGTCTAGGAGGACCTTGTCCCGAAAAATCACCCGTTCATTCCCTCCACAGATGCTGCCCGGCCCGCTGTTCCTCCAGCACTTTGTGTTACCTGCTCAAGATTCCATCATCAGCAGTTTCATAGAACAGCACAGGAACAGGCCCATCGGTCCACCATGCCCTTGCGGAACATGATGCCAAGACCAACTCTTGCCTGTTGGGGGGACACAAGCGCATGCGTGGGCCCTGTGGACGGTAACATCAGGAGCTGTCCTGGTTTGTGACCGACAACTCCAGCAACAGCAGCCTCGTGGCGCTTCATTCGGCCCGTTTGCGGGGCCTTTCATCGGTCGGCGGGGGCTTCAAACTAACCATATAACCATTACAGGCCATCTCGGCCCTTCAAGTCCGTGCCGAACATTATTATTATCATTATTAAAAAAAAAAAAAAATACTTCCCCCTAGTCCCATCTACCTGCATTCAGACCATAACCCTCCATTCCTTTCCCGTCCATATACCAATCCAATCTATTTTTAAAGGATAAAATCGAACCAGCCTCCACCACTTCCACTGGAAGCTCATTCCACCCAGCTACCACTCTCTGAGTAAAGAAGTTCCCCCTAATGTTACCCCTAAACTTCTGTCCCTTAATTCTCAAGTCATGTCCCCTTGTTTGAATCTTCCCTACTCTCAATGGAAAAAGCTTATCCACATCAACTCCGTCTAACCCGCTCATAATTTTAAAGACCTCTATCAAGTCCCCTCTTAACCTTCTGCGCTCCAAAGAATAAAGACCTAACTTGTTCAACCTTTCTCTGTAACTTAGTTGCTGAAACCCAGGCAACATTCTAGTAAATCTCTGTACTCTCTCTATTTTGTTGACATCCTTCCTATAATTAGGTGACCAAAATTGTACTCCATACTCCAGAATTGGCCTCACCAATGCCTTGTACAATTTTAACATTACATCCCAACTTCTATATTCAATGCTCTGATTTATAAAGGCCAGCACCCCAAAAGCTTTCTTTACCACGCTATCTACATGAGATTCCACCTTCAGGGAACTATGCACAGTTATTCCTAGATCCCTCTGTTCAACTGCATTCCTCAATTCTCTACCATTTACCATGTACGTCCTATTTTGATTTGTCCTGCCGAGATGTAGTACCTCACATTTATCAGCATTAAACTCCATCTGCCATCTTTCAGCCCACTCTTCCAAATGGCCTAAATCTCTCTGTAGACTTTGAAAATCTACTTCATTATCCACCACACCACCTATTTTAGTATCATCTGCATACTTACTAATCCAAATTTCCACACCATCATCCAGATCATTGATGTACATGACAAACAACAATGGATCCAACACAGACCCCTGAGGCACCCCACTACTCACCGGCCTCCAACCTGACAAACAGCCATCCACCATTACTCTCTGGCATCTCCCATTCAGCCACTGTTGAATCCATCTTGCAACTCCACCATTAATACCCAACAATTGAATCTTCTTAACCAACCTTCCATGAGGAACCTTGTCAAAGGCCTTACTGAAGTCCATATAGACAACATCCACTGCTTTACCCTCATCAATTTCCCTAGTAACCTCGTCGAAAAATTCTAGAAGATTAGTCAAACATGACCTTCCAGGCACAAATCATGTCGACTGTTCCTAATCAGACCCTGCTTATCCAGATGCTTATATATATTATCTTTAAGTATCCTTTCCATTAATTTGCCCACCACTGACGTCAAACTAACAGGTCTATAATTGCTAGGTTTACTCTTAGAACCCTTTTTAAACAACGGAACAACATGCGCAGTACGCCAATCCTCCGGCACTATTCCCGTTTCTAATGACATTTGAAATATTTCTGTCATAGCCCCTGCTATTTCTACACTAACTTCCCTCAATGTCCTCGGGAATATCCTGTCAGGACCTGGAGACTTATCCGTTTTCATCTTTTTCAAAAGTGTCCGCACCTCCTCTTCTTTGAATCTCATAGTTTCCGTTGCTACTCTGCTTGTTTCCCTTACCTCACATAATTCCATATCCTTCTCCTTGGTGAATACCGAAGAAAAGAAATTGTTCAGTATCTCCCCCATCTCTTTTGGCTCTGCAGATAGCTGTCCATTCTGACTCTCTAATGGACCAATTTTATTCCTTGTTATCCTTTTGCTATTAATATAGCTGTAGAAACCCTTTGGATTTACTTTCACCTTACTTGCCAAAGCAACCTCATATCTTCTTTTAGCTTTTCTAATTTCTTTCTTAATATTCTTTTTACATTCTTTATACTCCTCAAGCACCTCATTTACTCCATGCTGCCTATAATTATTGTAGATCTCTCTCTTTTTCCGAACCGTGTCCAATTTCCCTTGAAAACCATGGCTCTTTCCAATTTTTACTATTTCCTTTCAACCGAACAGGTACATAAAGATTCTGTACTCTTAAAATTTCACCTTTAAATGTCCTCCATTTCTCTTCTACCTCCTTCCCATAAAACAACATGTCCCAATTCACTCCTTTTAAATCCTTTCGCATCTCCTCAAAGTTAGCCTTTCTCCAATCAAAAATCTCAACCCTAGGTCCAGTTCTGACCCTCTCCATAATTATATTGAAACTAATGGTATTGTGATCACTGGACCCGAAGTGCTCCCCAACGCTTACCTCCGCCACCTGCCCGGTCTCATTTCCTAACAGGAGGTCCAGCACTGCCCCTTCTCTAGTAGGCACCTCTATGTATTGCTGCAAAAAACTATCCTGCACACATTTTACAAACTCCAAACCATCCAGCCCTTTTACAGAATGTGTTTCCCAGTCTATGTGTGGAAAATTGAAATCTCCCACAATCACTACCTTGTGCTAACTACTAATATCGGGAGCCTCGATGCAGCAGTTTGATTTTAATCTACACCGGGTGCGGAAAGGCCCCGCGAACGGGCCGATTCACCCCTTAGAAAATTCTGATCAAGTCCGGATTACAAAACATGGGGGGATGGTCCCCCTCCTCTCAAAGCACGGGGGGGGGACGTGCCCGTGCCCGTGCCCGTGCCCTTGCCCGTCCCCCCCCCAGGATTTCCGCCCATGCTTGCTTGCCTGCACATAATCCACGTCCCTCTGTCTCCACGTATATCTATTGCCGATCTAAAGGCCTTTCGATGCCACAGAAAGGCAGTTGGTGGGTCGGTCTATTTCAGTCTCGGAGCAGCAGCGAGATTTCAAAACATTCCCGTCGGATTGGCTGAGTGATTAAAATTGGCTAACTGAACAGCCAATAAAAAGGGGGTAAAAATGGTAGCGGAACGGCCTATTGGGAGTGAGGCAGCGTGAAGGTGCGGGGATGGGGTGAAGTCATAGGGTGACATAGCGTGGAAACAGGCCCTTCAGCCCAACTTGCCCACACCAGCCAACATGTCCCAGCTACTGTGACAGCGTGGAAACAGGCCCTGCAGCCCAACTTGCCCACATCAGCCAACATGTCCCAGCTACAGTGACAATGTGGAAACAGGCCCTTCAGCCCAACTTGCCCACACCGGCCAACATGTTCCAGCTACACTAGTCCCACTTACCGGCGTTTGGGCCATAAACCTCTAAACCGTAATACTGACTGCTCTCAAGACACTTCCAGTGACTACCCCAATATCCCCCAAGTGTGAGGTTTTGGCTCGAAGATTCAGCCACGAGGCTGAGCGGAGGGTGACGGGTGGTACAGGAACAGTCTGCTGGTTCCTGTGTGTGACTGTCTTTCCATTTGGTTGTGCAGTGGATATGGCAGGTAGAGTGGCGCAATGTTCCTCCTGAGTATGTGGGAAGTCAGGGATACTGCTGGTGTCCCTGGTGACTGTGCCTATGGAAATTGTGTCCAGTTGCAGCTAATCACAGACCACGGTAGGGAACTGGATCTATGGCTGGAGGACCTCAGGACCATGCAGGAGCATGGGTGGACATTGGACAGCTTGAAATGAACCCGGGGAAGTTGTGATGGGGAACAATGAAATGGTGGATGAACAGAATAACTTTTTTGTGTCAGATTTCACAGTAAATACATCAGCAAGAGGCAGAAATTCATCAGTGTTAGCGAGCTGAAGTTAGTGTAGTTGCTGTTACTGAGAAGGTGTTTCGGAAGCTGAAAGGTCTGAAAGTGGATAAGTCACCTGGACCAGGTAGACTACAGGTAGCTGCAGAGATTGTGGAGGTATTAGTAGTGATCGTTCTTCGTGGGTTTTTTCTGGGTGCCCCTGTTTCATCCCACATCCCAAAGACGTACAGGTTTGTTTATAGGATAATTGGCTTCTGTAAATTGTAAATTTAGTGTGTAGGATATAACTAGTGTATGAGAATCGCTGGTCGGCGCGGACTCGGTGGAACGAAGGATCTGTCTCCACGCTGGATATCTTTAATGTCTGAAGAAGACGGGCCAACCAAGACGGGGTTAAGAGCATGATTCGTCAGTTGAGCAGAGCTGGATCAGACCATAGTCTGATCAGATGAAACAGGTTCGTGTAATGAAATCACCGAGAGTGGATAAGGCGATTCACATAAAACACAGTCCATGGCCACACTGCACGAGCGATGGGCTCAGCCCGGACATGGACACCCGCCCCAACGAGAAACGAGGATCAAAAACTACCGGGGAATTTTACTGGAAGAATGTGATAATTCCGTTCTGGAGAGTTGGATTTGAGCATTTAGAAGATCCAGATCTTCATCCGTGAAGGGAGGAAACGATGAACCGCAGATGCTGGTTAATGCCAAAGATAGACATAGAGTGCTGGAATATCTCAGCGAGTCAGGCAACGTCTCTGGAGAAACGGGGTGGGTGACGTTTTAGGTAAGGACCCTTCTTCAGACCTTTCTTTGAAATCTGAAGAAAAGTCCTGACCCAAAACGTCACCTATCTTGTATCTCCGGAGAAGATGCTTGACCCGCTGAGTTGCTCCAGCACTTTGTGTTTATCACATCTCAAGGTTCAATGGTTCAATTGAACTTTATTGTCACCGGTACAGAGGTACAGTGAAATTCATTTTGTATACAGATCAGTACAAGTTTCACTTGCATAAGCACCCAGATTCCCCTTCAGGCCACGAAGCAGAGCCGGATTACAACATGCAGGCGATAAGGTCGAGTGAGATTAGACTGCGCTGGACACTGAGGTCAGACCGTTAGTGAAAGGCGCAGCAGACCATCCAGGAGAAAGTGATCAGACCATGGACATGAGCCATATCAGACCACCGGGAAGAGTGGAATGAGATAACATGGGTGGGCACAGTGCGAGCAGACACATGCACGGGATGAAAGGAGACCGGAGCGTGTCAGTGAGGGGGATGGCAGGCCCGTACGAAGCTTTTCAAAAAGGGGGGTGGCATGACAGGATTACAAAACAATTATGTGAATTAATGTGCGTGCAGAGCATGAAGATCATGAGCGTGAAGCCTCTCGCAGTCGGGGTCCAGGGGCCACTTAAGGGCCCTGGAAGCTCTGGGGTTTTAGATGCTCTCTGGTGCATTCTGAGCCTTAATTTCGAGCATTTGTGCACCACATTTTTTTTTTTTTTTAATATTTCTATTAGAAGCAAACATATTATAAAGTATAGTAACATATTATAGTAAAAAAACTTTTCATATACATCAATCATACATTATTAAAATTGTCAATTGTCGATTAATTCTGCTTCTAGTGTTTTTTTTAATATAGATAGAAAAAGAGAGATAGAAAGAAAAAAGAATTACAAATATTTTAAAAAAGTGGAATGAATTACTTATAATACGTCATTGGAGATGCGTTCGTAGGTTATGAAATGTAATTTTACATCTAATCCTGAGTTCAAGCTTCAGTTGGGTTTTCTTGCTGGGCCAATCTATCCCTTCAGAAAGTGGAGCCCATATTTTAACAAAAAGTTCTTGTTTGTCCATTAAGACAAGTCTAATTCTTTCTAGATGTAGGGTCTCCGACATTTCCACAATCCATATTTTAATTGTGGGGGTTATAGGGCCTTTCCAAAATTTTAATATTAATTTTTTCCCAGTTATTATACTGTAGTCGAGGAAGTTTCTTTGGCTTGTTGTGAGTGTTAAACTTTGTTCTGATATCCCAAGTATTATTAATTTTGAGTCTGGATCCAATTTAGTATTAACAACCAGAAATTATTTCAAAAATATCAGTCTAGAAATTTTGAATTTTTGTACAATTTGCAAAAGTATGTGTTAAATTGGCCTCTAGATGCAGACATTTATCACAGATAGGAGAAATATGTGGGAAGATTCTATTTAGTTTTATTTTGGAGTAATGTAATCTGTGTAGGACTTTAAATTGTATTAAAGCATGTCTGGCATTTAACGAGCATTGATGTATATGTTGTAAACTTTCGTCCCAAATATCTTTCATTATAGGATGACCTAACTCATTTTCCCATGTGTGTCTATATAGTTCCATCGGTGGTACCTCGTTGTTTAAGAGGGTGTTATAAATATAAGCTATTAATTTTTCAGTGTTAGGATGCTTATTCAAACATTCATCAAGAATTTCTGGTTCCCTAGTCCTATAAACGTGTGTATTAGATTTAACATAATCTCTAATTTGTAGATATCTGAAGAAATTATTTGAGTGCAGTTCATGATTCTGTTGTAACTCTTGAAATGAAAGAAAGATGCCTTTCCTATAAAGTTGTCCAATCTTTTTAATTCCATAATTTTTCCATTGTGTGAAACCTTTATCCAATATGGATGGCTTGAATAAAGTATTATTTACAATGGGAAGACAGAGTGGTATATTATTCAGTTTAAAAGCTTTTTAAAAATTGTTTCCAAATTCGTATTTCACTATGTATTATAGGGTTTTCCTTCTAGGTTTTTTAATAGTAAGATTAAACGAGAACTTACCTAAGTTTGAAGTTTGATCTTTATTTTATGAGGAGTTACGTAGGTGATTACGTGAAGAACCCCGCCAGTGCGCCTGCGCGTCAATCTTCAAAGCAGCGGTGTGAAACACAAAAAACAACAACCGAAGTAATATAGTCTCATAATAAAACGAGTAATACAAGAACTTCCATCTGACCTTTATGATAGAGGGTAGGGTCGTGGTGGGCACGTAATCACCTACGTAACTCCTCATAAAATAAAGATCAAACTTCAAACTTAGGTAAGTTCTCGTGTAATCTTACTATTTTACTTCGGAGTCATGTGAGTGACTACGTGAAGATTTTAAAGCTTTGTGATTTCATGCCGTGGATCAATCCTGGCTTCTCACTGCAT
>JAXLNO010002926.1:56739-113237 GCA_038087875.1 Malacoraja senta | reverse complement strand
TTCTTCTTCTTCTTCTTCTTCTTCTTCTTCTTCTTCTTCTTCTTCTTCTTCTTCTTCTTCTCCTCCTCCTTCTTCTTCTTCTTCTTCTCTTCTTCTTCTTCTTCTTCTTCTTCTTCTTCTTCTTCTTCTTCTGTCTCCTGAATATTATCAGCAAGTTTACTGTGTTGTTCATCCTATCCCCTCTCATCTGCTTCTCTTCACACTTGTCCAACAGTTCATCTGTAGTTAAAAACCAATCATCACCTTCTCTTGTTTATCAACATGGTCCCCAATCTTCATCGTCTCCACTCTCCGTCATAGTCCGAACTGGTCATGGTTGTTACTCACCACAGATCATTATGTTTGGCCAGCTTTGGTGAGGTCTATGACTCTCATGGATACATGGGTACAGTGTAAATCTTTGTATTGCATGCTATCCAAACGTTACACATATATCATATGTAGATACAAACAGCTCAAACTTGTACAATGGATGGAGCAAATACGAAGAAACAGAATGCAGACTATAATTCGAGCTACGGAATATCATGCTCAATATCGTTCTTTATTCTCATCAAACCCTGATTTATCCGTAAATGTGTAAGGATGAACAACATCTGCGCAAAGCGCATTGCGGAATTCTGATCAATCTTTGTACTAAGAAACGGATATTCACAGTTGTAGAATTCGAGCTTTTTGTAAAAACATAAAATATTCATTCAAGCAGATGCAGAAACTTTTATTTAACTGTTCTGAAGTGCACAGCTAGAGCGACAGATGATGCAATACTGATCTCACCTTTGAGACCTCCCACTGGTTTGGCGGAGTTGTAAACAATTAAGATGCGAGGCACATTAGGTTTCAGGTACAGGTTTAGGATTAGGATTATTATTGTGAAATATACCGAGATAGAGTGGGAAATAAACTGTGTTTTACATGTTATCCAGGAAAACAGATATTCCGTGCATAGGTACAATCATTTCAAACTTACGTATATCAGATAGAGCAAAGGAGAAGATACAGTGTGCAGAATATAGTTTCAGCAATGTAGCGCATCAGCTCCAGAGTCAGTCCAATGTCATCAAAGGGGACATGTGAATTCAACTGCACCATATGTTATGGAAGGACCATTAAGCATCCCGATAACGGACGGGAAGAAGCTGCTGGTGGTGCGCGCTTTCACGTGTGTGCACTTCCTGCTGACTGGAGCAGGGGGAACAAGGAATGGTCGAGGTGAAACAGGTCTTTGATAATATTGGCTGCTTTTCCGAGGCAGCGTAAAGTGTAGATGGAATCAGTGGTGAGAAGTCTGGTCTGTGTGATGGACTTGGCTACATCTACAAATCTCTGCAATTGCTTGCGTTCTCAGGCAGAGCTTTTCTCAAAAGAAGCAGCCCTACATTATACTGTCCTTGGTGCATCTACAGAAGTTTGGAAGAGTCACTGGAGACATGCCGAGATTTATCTGTCACATCGGGATATAAATGGGTTGGTGCGCCTTCTGGATTGTTGCATCTGTGATCCACGACAGCCCTTTGATAGTATTAACACAAAGGGGAAGCTGTCAACCATTTCCACTTCTGCACCATTGATGCTGATTGGGCATGTCCTGCACCATGCTTCCTGAAGTTAATAACTAGCTTCATCGTCCTGCTGATATTGAGGGGAAGATTATTGTCCTGGCACCATGTATCTTAGTTCTCTATCTACCTCCTGTACTCCATATTGTCATTATTCTCCATGTGACCCAACACAATAGGGTTGTGAGCAAACCTGTAGATGTCATTAAAGCCAAATGTGTCCCTACAGTCGAGAGTGTAAAGGGAGTATAGATGGAGGCCAAGAACACATCCTTGCAGGGCACCGATGTGGAGAGTGATTATGGAGGAGATGCTGTCCCCTATCCTCACTGATTGAGGTCCGGGGGCATTGGGGCCTTGGAAGCAGTTGCAGAGGGAGAGCAGACTCCGAGGTCCCGTGGTTTGGAGATAACAGTCATTCTTCTCCCAGCAGACACAGGTACACACGGTCACACGCACAATGCCAAGCTCAAGTCTGTTTGACAATTCAATATCATAATTACAAACTGTTTTTGATTCCATATTCACTTCCACTCAGGTCTCATCAGCGTTGATTTCCCTATTTGCCACAAATACCTTCGCCCCAACCCTGTTTACATTTCATTAATGGTCATTCTTGTTTTCTGGGGTAGATAATACTGTAGATTCAGATATATCTGCGAGAATATTTTACATCTATCTTCAGTCACTCCAAGGTGAATTCTTATTCTGAACGATGATCCTAATGTGATCATCCATATGCGGGCTGTAATTCTCTCAACATCCATCCTGCAAAGGCTTCGCAGAAGTCCCGATGTCGGGGTCAATACATTCATTTGTTGTTCTTACGAACTGCACAGAATGGATGATCTGATCAATTGTTCACCTTTGAGAGCCACGTGATGCGACGGATACGTCTCGAATTCTGTCTCTGCCCCGAGTCGAATGTAAGTATCACTTTCCTGAAAAACGATAGTGCCAGGGCATAATATTCTGCAGACTAAGTGCTGGTAGATGGGATTTAGTAATTGGACAGCAGACACACACACAGTGTTTCGGCCTATTTCTCTGCTGTGTGACTCAATGGCTATTGGTCCAGTGTGTGCACGTTTCTCCACACGTGGTATCACCGTCAGTATTTATAGCCGGGTTCACCACTATGTCCTTGTGTGGGCAACTCGACAGTGGCAATAGGTATTTAAGAAGGACCTGCAGGTGCTGGAAACTCGAAGGTACCCAAAAATGCTGGAGAAAGTCAGCGGGTGCAGCAGCATCTATGGAGCGAAAGAAACAGGCAACGTTTCGGGCCGAAACCCTTCTTCAGACTGATGGGGGGTGGGGAGAAGAAAGGAAAAAGGCGGAGGAGGAGCCCGAGGGCTGAGGGATGGGAGGAGACAGCCCGAGGGTTGAGGAAGGGGAGGGCTAACAGAGTAGGGAGAATTCAATGTTCATGCCCCCAGGATGCAGGCTCCCCAAGCGGAAAATGAGGTGCTCTTCCTCCAATTTCCGGTGTTGCTCGCTCTGGCCATGGAGGAGACCCAGGACAGAGAGGTCAGATACGGAATAGGAGGGGGAGTTGAAGTGCTGAGCCACCGGGAGGTCAGGTTGGTTATTGCGGACCGACCGGAGGTGTTCGGCGAAACGATCGCCTAGCCTCCGCTTGGTCTCACCGATGTAGATCAGCTGACATCTAGAGCAGCGGATGCAATAGATGAGGTTGGAGGAGATGCAGGTGAACCTCTGTCGCACCTGGAATGACTGCTTAGGTCCTTGAATGGAGTCGAGGGGGGTGGTGAAGCGACAAGTGTTGCATCTCTTGCGGTTGCAAGGGAAAGTACCCGGGGAGGGGGTGGTACGGGAGGGAAGGGAAGAATTGACGAGGGAGTTACGGAGGGAGCGGTCTTTGCGGAAGGCAGACGTGGGGGGTGATGGGAAGATGTGGCGAGTGGTGGGGTCACGTTGGAGGTGGCGAAACTGACGGAGGCCAGGCAAGGCAAGTTTATTTGTATAGCACCTTTCAACCACAAGGTAATTCTTTTTTCTTTTTTTTGAAAATATTTTTTATTGGAGATAAGTACACAACATATTATCATCATTACCAGTCTTGCATTTTTAAATTGATGATATTGTCAATTATTATTACATTGTCTCCAATACCTTTTGCCTTTTTTATTTTTTTAAACTAGTTAGAACTAAAAAGATAGATGAAGTAAAGAAAGAAAAGAGAGAGAAGAAAAGAGAGAGGAGGGGGAAAAAAAAAAAGGAAAACTGAAAAGAAAAAGATAGTTAAAGAAGAATGGAAAAATGTATTAAGATAAAAAACTTCGTTCGAGATATATTCGTACATTTCAGAGTATAACATTTCATCCATTCTTTAGCCCGAGTGTTAGTCAGGTTCTTGTGCTGAACCATTCTGACCCTTTAAATAATCAATAAAGGGAGACCATGTTCCAACGAATAATTCCTGTTTATCCAACAGGGAAAATCTGATTCTTTCCACGTTTAAGGTCTCCGTCATTTCTATAATCCACATTTTGATTGTGGGGGTTATAGGGCCTTTCCAAAATTTTAGAATTAATTTTTCACCCGTTATTATACTATAATCAATAAAGTTTCTTTGTGTTGTTGTAAATGTTTGATTTAATTATAATGTTCCGAGTATTATTAATTTTGGATCCGGGTCCAATTGTGTGCTGGTCACTTTAGATATTATACTGAAAATATTTACCCAGAATTTTTTAATTTTTATACAGTTTGCAAACATATGAGATAAGTTAGCTTCTAAATGTTGACATTTATCACATATAGGTGAGATATGTTGAAAGATTTTATGTAATTTTGTTTTTGAATAATGTAACCTATGTATTACTTTAAATTGTATTAAAGAATGTCTGGCATTTAATGAACATTGATGTATGTGTTGTAAACTTTCTTCCCAAGTATCTTTCGTTATTATTTGATTTAATTATTTTTCCCATGTTTGTCTGTGTAAGTCCGTCGATGGAATGTCACTGTCTAATAAAATATTATATATATAAGATATTAATTTTTCTGTATTAGGATGTTTATTCCAACATTCATCAAAAATCTCTGAATTTCTAATTCGAAAATTTTGAGTATTCGATTTTACATAATCTCTGATTTGAAGATATCTGAAAAAAATCATTTCCTCGAACTCCATAAGTCTGTTGCAACTCCTGAAATGTCAGAAAAGTGCCTTCCTTATAAAGTTGTCCCATATTTTTAATTCCATAATTTTTCCATTGTGTAAAACCTCCTGTCCAACCATGAGGGCTTAAACAAAGGGTTATTCACAATAGGAAGAAAAAGTGATAAATTATCTAATTTTAATGTCTTTTTTAATTGTTTCCAAATTCGTATAGCACTAAATATTATAGGGTATTCCATATAAACTTCCGGTGGCGCTATGGAGGCTTGAGTCCAGTACCAACTAGCTCCGTGCTGAAGAATCTGAAAACGGGAGAAAATCGGGTCTTACCTGCAGCGATTGCGATCTGAACGGCTGCCTGCTGCGTGACGTCATCAGGCGCGCAACTTTGACGGTATTGCGATACAACCCCCCCCCCCCCCCCCCCCGTGGGACAAAAAATAACGTTAAAGGGAAACCACCGATGGAACAGGTAGGCCTAACTGAGGCCTCGGCCTCAGGTACAATGACGGCCCAGGAAGACCCAACGAAGAAATCAAAGCAGAAAAAGTCTGAAATTGAAGATCTTAAAACTTTTCTCGCTGTTGAAATTAAACAAATTCAACTACAGTTGAAAACCTTTGAAGGAAAATTGAATTTTAAAGAGGAACTTAACTCTTTTAAGGTAGATTTTAAAGCAGAAATGCTTTCTACCGTTCAAGAAATACTGGAAGTCTGGAAGAGGTCGAGGGACGATGAGGTCAAGGAACAGATGGAAGTGCTGGAAGCCAGGTTCGTTTCGGTGGAATCGAACGCTAATATGGAAATGGTCCCCATTCATCAAGCACTTGATCAACATAGAACAGCGATAACCGAACTTGAGAAATGTGCGGCGACAAGTGTGGAAACTGTAAATCGACTCCTTATTGAAAACCAACGCGTCTCCGATATCGTGACCAAATTAAGTGATAAGTGTATCGATCTGGAGGGTCATCAAAGACGCAAGAATTTAAGAATTGTAGGGGTGAAAGAAGGAAGTGAGAGGGATATGGGCCCTCGGGATTTTGTGGCAGGCCTACTACAAAAAGCCTTAAAATTGGATCAAAAACCTTCACTCGGTCGAGCACATAGAGCGCAGGGGCGTCGTACACAAGATGATGCCCATCCAAGACAAATTATAGTAAAGGTGCAACTTGATCATGAATTTGACGATATAATGAAGAAAATTGTCCGTAGCGGACAGCTCTATTTTGAAGGTGCGAGGTTCAGTATTTACCGAGATTATCCGGCAGAGGTCTTCAAGAAAAGAGCGCTGTTCACTGAGACAAAAAGAATACTGAAGAAGGTACCTGAATTGAGATACGGCTTGCTTTACCGCGCAAAACTAAGAGTCACCTACAAGCAGAAGGAGCAATTTTTTACAGACCACGAAAAAGCACTGGAATTTGCCAAAGAAATCGAGAACGTGACCACAGACTGAAGAATTTACATTACTCCTCAGGAGTCAAGGATTACCGAGACTTCACCAGATCTAAAAGGACCTTTAAAGTTCTTTTAAGAGCTTTAAGGACATTTGAAAACTGAAATGGACGGTGGACATTGGAGAAAACCGTGTTTTTTATTTTTTTATCTTTTTTTATTTTTAGTATAAATTCTAAGAACAATAATATTATAGTTATGACCAATTGTTATTAATCACTATTACTATTTAGTATATTCAAATCTAACTATATATGTAACTACCAATACTTATTAAATATCTATATTACTACTAAAATTATTAACATTTATATTATTCATAAAAAATTATTACTAGGTACGATTGATAACAATGATTAATAACTAACAGTCTCTGGTTAACGTAGAAATGAGTTACATACTTATATTCTATAGGAATATATGTAAGAGGTAATTCAGCCTACGTCATAATAAGGTTTGACGGTTTTTCTCTTTATTTCCCAATTTAAAATTAAATTTATATATTTAGCGAAGATATTAATACGGTATGTAGAGAATAATAACGGTGTGAATTTATCCTGTTTTTGGACTTTTCTGCAGGGATATGTGCGTATATATGTATGTAGATATGTATATATGTATGTGTGTATGTATGTGTATATATATATATGTTTGCTACTCCCAAAGAAGTTAATTGATTGTCAGAAATATTCATTTTTTTGGGGGGGGCACGGAGCTGGGATTTTTTTTTTACAAAGGCTACGGAAGTCTTTAGAATTCTAGCCACGTTAGTGTGGCTATCACTAACTACACTAATTGTAGATGTAGTTTTTTTTCTTTCACCCTATACTAACCAATTCTATCACTTTTTTCACTTTAAATATTTTTATAACTTAATGTTTGAATGGAACAACAAGATTAATTCAAGGAGATGTGTTCGGAAGAGCGATGTATATTATTTAAAATTCATCTATCTGAGGTTCGGGAGCAGGGTCAGGTTTTATGTGTTGCACCTTCTGCTCGGTTATAGACCACCTTAGAAACAATATGCAAGATGTTAATATGACAAGAGGAGGTGAGGGAATAACATTTTGTAGTTGGAATGTTAAGGGAATCAATGAACCAATTAAGAGAGGTAAAGTTTTGGCACATCTAAATTCAATCAAAACAGATATAATATTCCTTCAAGAAACACACCTTAAAAAGGAATCTCAACATAGACTTAAAGCTATGTGGATCGCTGAATCATATCATTCTTCTTTTTCCCATAAGTCCAGAGGAGTTGCAATGTTAATTCGTAAAGGAATACCTTTTACGTATTCATCAACAATAGCGGATATTGATGGTAGATATATTATATTAGTTGGAGAGTTAAATGGAGAAAAAGTGATTCTTCTTAATGTATATGGGCCTAATTTTTATAATCCTATGTTTTTTAATAAAACATTTAATATAATTCCTGAATTTACACAATATAAATTAATAATTGGAGGAGACTTCAATTGCACATTAGATTCATACTTTGATAGATCATCAAGGCAAAATAAAGTAAAATCTCAATCAAGTGTATTTTTAAATTCATTTATTAATACCACTAATATTAAGGATGTCTGGACAATTGAAAATCCAACTGGACGGGAATATTCATTTTACTCACCAGTACATAAAACATACTCAGGAATAGATTATTTTTTAGTTGACTCCACGTTTATCCCATTTACTTACAACTCAAAATACCATAATATTATAATCTCAGATCACGCACCTGTAACATTCATGATTAAATTAAATGGAATGTCCGAGAAACAAACATATTGGAGATTTAAACCACAAATTTTGAACGAAAGATCATGCCAGGAATATCTTATTAAACAGATTCAAATATTTGTTGAGGTAAATGACAACCCTGACACACCTACTTCTCTTATGTGGGAAACGTTTAAAGCGTTTGTTCGAGGTGCATTAATTTCTGCTCAAGTATTTTATAATAAAGAGAACAGGATTAAACAACAAACATTGGAAAGGGAAATCAAGCAACTAGATATAGAAAATGCGAGAATGCCATCTATTTTAAAACATAATAAAATTGCTGTATTGAAATATAAATTAAACAACATGTATTCAGAACAAGTAATAAAACTTTATCAAAAAACCAAACAATTACATTTCGAGTTTGGAGACAAACCACAAAAACTATTTGCACGTCAGTTACGAAAAATGGAAGGGGAAAAAATAATTCATAAAATTAGAACAGATACAGGAGAATTATTAAAAATGCCCAAGGATATAAACGAGAGATTTCTCCAATACTATCATAATCTTTATTCAACTAAAACTGTAGCACAATCAGAAGGAATAGCAGATTTTTTTACTAAAATGTAATTTAAAAGGTTTAGATTCAAATGATAGAGAATTATTAGAAAGGGAGATTACGATAAAGGATATTGAGGAGTCTATTGGCTCTTTAAAAAATGGTAAAGCAGTAGGACCAGATGGTTTAGGCTCGGAATTTTATTTAAAAATTTATGACTTGCTCTGCCCACGTTTACAAAGGCTGTATGAGCATATCTATACTCAACAGAAACTTCCAGATACTTTAAATGAATCTATAATAACAATTATTCCTAAAGCTGATAAAGATCCGGAAGATCCGGGATCATATAGAGCAATTGCACTTTTAAATACAGATCAGAAAATATTAACT
The DNA here is from genome assembly GCA_038087875.1 of Malacoraja senta. Lineage (NCBI taxonomy): Eukaryota > Metazoa > Chordata > Chondrichthyes > Rajiformes > Rajidae > Malacoraja > Malacoraja senta. The sequence goes on along the minus strand of JAXLNO010002926.1, from coordinate 104,389 downwards.
AAAATACTAGCGCATAGATTAAGTACATTGATGAATAAATTAATACACCCTGACCAAACAGGCTTTATTCAGAAACGGTACTCATATTATAATCTAAGAAGATTATTTAATATTATTTATTCTAAGAGAATTATTAATGAAGATCTAGCAATAATCTCACTTGACGCTGAAAAAGCATTTGATCAGGTTGAATGGTCTTATTTATTTTCGGTGATGGAAAATATGCAGCTAGGGGAGAAATTCTGCACATGGATAAAACTGTTATATACAAATCCTACGGCTAGAATATTAACAAACCAAAGGTTGTCATCTAAATTCAGCCTATCTAGAGGTTGTAGACAAGGATGCCCGTTATCTCCATTATTATTTGCACTTGCTATTGAGTCACTCGCAGAAAGAGTTAGGGGTCATCCGGAAATATATGGGTATATCACAAAGGACACAGTGAATAAAATTTCTCTATATGCAGATGATGTACTAATTTACATTACAAAACCAGAAATTAGTATTCCAAACTTATTAGAGCTAATAACCCAATCTGGTTCACTCTCAGGATACAGAATAAATTGGAATAAAAGTGAAATTATGCCAATAAGGGATCATAACAAACAGATAATACAACAATTTCCATTTAAAATAGTAAATGAAAAATTTAAATACCTAGGTATTTATGTAACTAAGATATATACATCATTATTTAAAGCAAATTTTCCCCCATTACTGAACAAACTACATAAGAATATTCAATACTGGAAAACACTTCCAATCTCAATGGTTGGCAAAATTAATGCCATAAAAATGATTTTTTTACCGCAAATATTATACCTTTTTCAGACAATTCCGATATATCTGGCAAAAATTCCGATATATCTGGCAAAATTTTTTAAATTGAACTCCATTGTTAATGATTTTATCTGGGATTATAAGAATCATAGGATAAACAAAAGACATTTGTGTAAATCAAAAATAAATGGAGGCTTGGTTTTACCCAACTTTCTGTTTTATTTTTGGGCAGTTAATATTAAAAATATGACTTTTTGGTTGGAAGAAATAGATCAACAACCAGATTGGTTAAAAATGGAAAAGGAAGATTGTTTACCTTTTGATATCGGCTCGATATTATTTGCTACGTCTAAATTAAACCACAAGGTAATTCAAAGTGCTTTACATAAAACATTTAAAGCATTTGAAAGAAACACATATAAAATGACATTTAGATATAAATTATTATTAGATTATTCAGATAAAATAATTACAAAATTAAAAGAAATCAAATAAAATGTTTAAAATAGAATAAAACCATGAATAGAAGTTACAGTGCAGTATAGGTAATTAATAAATTGTATTGTTTACTGAAAGGCAGCGGCAAACAGAAAAGTCTTCAGTCTAGATTTAAAAGAGCTGAGAGTTGCAGCAGACCTGCAGTTTTCTGGGAGTTTGTTCCAGATATGTGGTGCATAAAAACTAAATGCTGCCTCTCCATGTTTAGTTCTGACTCTGGGGACACAGAGCAGACCTGTCCCAGATGATCTGAGAGGTCTGGGTGGTTCGTAGCTAAGCAGAAGATCAGAAATTATTTTGGCCCTAAACCATTCAGTGCTTTGTAAACCAACAGTAGTATTTTGAAATCAATTCTTTGACAGACAGGAAGCCAGTGTAAAGACCTCAGAACTGGAGTAATGTGATCTACTTGTTTGGTCTTAGTGAGGACTCGAGCAGCAACGTTCTGAATTAACTGCAGCTGTCTGATCGACTTTTTAGGGAGACCTGTAAAGATACTGTTACAGTAGTCGAGCCTGCTGAAGATAAAATGCATGGACAAGTTTTTCCAAATCCTGCTGAGACATAAGTCCTTTAATCCTTGATATATTCTTTAGGTGATAGTAGGCTGACTTTGTGACTGTTTTTATGTGGCTGTTGAAGTTCAGGTCTGAGTCCATGACTACTCCTAAGTTTCTGGCTTGGTTTGTTGTTTTTAGCATTACCATTTGAAGCTGGGTGCTAACTTTTAATCGTTCTTCCTTGGCTCCAAAAACAATTATTTCCGTTTTTTCTTTAATAATAATAATAATAGATTTTATTTAAACGGCGCCTAATACAAAAGTCTCCAGGACATCTTACAATTTTAAGAAACATATAATCAGAGTAAAATAAGTTATAAAGACATCACCAATACATAAATTAAAAACAGAAATTTGATCCAAAGAAGACAACAACAAAATTCAGAAAACACAACATGATTTGTTTAATTGGAGAAAATTCTGGTTCATCCAATCGATGATTTGCGCAATGCATCTACTCAGTGTTTGTATTGGACTATAGTCTCCTGGTGATATTGTTATGTAGATTGGTGTGTCGTCTGCGTAACTATGGTAACATATTTTGATGTTTTTCATGATCTGAGCCAGTGGAAGCATGTAGATGTTAAACAGAGGAGGCCCCAGAATGGAGCCCTGGGGAACTCCACATGTAATTTTTGCACGGTCAGATGTGTAATTACCTATAGACACAAAGTAGTCCCTGTCCTTCAAATAGGATTCAAACCATTTTAATGCTGTGCCCGAAAGTCCCACCCAGTTTTCCAGACGGTCTAGTAATATGTTGTGATCGACTGTGTCGAATGCAGCACTGAGATCCAGCAATACCAAGACTGAAATTTTGCCATTGTCTGTGTTTAAGTGAATGTCATTGAATACCTTAACTAGAGTCGTCTCGGTGCTGTGGTGTGGTCTAAATCCTGACTGGAAGACATCAAAACAGCTGTTCATTAACATGAAATTGTTCAGCTGCTTAAAAACAACTTTTTGAATGATTTTACTGAGAAATGGGAGGTTTGATATTGGTCTGTAATTGTTCAGTAGTGAAGTGTCTAAGTTCTTCTTTTTTAAGAGAGGCTTGATAACAGCAGTTTTCAGGGCCTGTGGGAAGACACCTGAGAGAAGGGACGTGTTTACAATCTGTAGAAGGTCTGAGGTCATGCAGTTTGATACACCTTTGAAAACGGAGGATCACTTGTTGTATGTGACGGCTGGTGGGGTGAAAGGTGAGGACTAGGGGGACTCTGCCCTTGTTGTGAGTGTGGGGATGGGGAGAGCGAGCAGTGTTGCGGGGTATGGAAGAGACCCTGGTGCGAGCCTCATCTATGATGAAGGAGGGGAACCCCCGTTCCCTGAAGAATGAGGACATTTCGGATGCCCTGGTGTGGAACGCCTCATCCTGGGAGCAGATGCGGCGTAGACGGAGGAATTGGGAGTAGGTGATGGAGTCCTTACTGGAAGCAGTATGGGAAAAAGTGTAGTCCAGATAGCTATGGGAGTCAGTAGGTTTATAATGGATGTTGGTCAGAATATCACCTGCGTTGGAGATAGTGAGGCCAAGTTGCAATAGGCAGGCAGGTTTGGTTAATTCTGTTGAGTAATAAATGTTGGGCAGCAATTAATTCTGCAGCAATGTTGAGTTGCGCTGACGAGCCAGTTTACACTCTCATCTAGAGCGCGGTGCAACGCCAATGTTTACGGCCATATGAATTGCGAAACAGTAAAGGGCCTGTCCCACTTGTATGCGACTGCATGCGTTTGGCTCGACCAAAACGGGAGCGAAGTTTGCGCTGTTAGCGCTAAGTTCATGGTAAGTACGCGCAAAGTACACGGGAAGTACGCGCTAAGTTCGCGCCTGACATAATTCGCGTCATACTTACCAATCAGCTGGGCAGGAGGCGGGCCGACTGAATTTGTGCGTCGCACGGCGTCGGGCGGTGACGACATCGCACAACGGCACGCCGGGCGGTGACCTCATAGCGCAATGCCACACGCTAGGCGTACGCCGCAAAGATGCTGCGGACGACGTCAAGATGCTGCGTACACCGTCAGGACGCTACGTACGCCCTCAATGCGCCTGCGGGCCGACAGGCCGTTGGCGCGCGGAATTTTCGGACAGTGCAGGATTTTCGGGACCAGCCCCGCGCGATGTTGGGACCAGCCCCGCACGACTCCATACGCTTCCGCGTTTCGAAGTGGGACCAGGCCCGCACAACTCCATACGCCTCCGCGCTTCGAAGTGGGACCAGCCCCGCACAACTCCATACGCCTCCGCGCTTCGAAGTGGGACCAGCCCCGCGCGGCCCGTACGCTTCCGCGCTTCGAAGTGCGACTGGCCCCACGCGGCCCATACGCCTCAAGCGACCACGTTTGGTCGCGCCAGACGCATGCAATCGCATGCAAGTGGGACAGGCCCTTAACACAGCGTGCATTTGTTTAGACTAGATCGGAGCTTTGATAAGGTAATTCATTTCAGACATTAGATACGTTGTCCTCTCAAGCGGAAGTCTTAGACAATAGACAATAGGTGCAGGATTAGGCCATTCGGCCCCTCGAGCCAGCACCGCCATTCAATATGATCATGGCTGATCTTCCCCAATCAGTACCCCGTTTCTGCCTTCTCCCCATATCCCCTGACTCCGCTATTTTTAAGAGCCCTATCTCGCTCTCTCTTGAAAGCATCCAGAGAACCGGCCTCCACCGCCCTCTGAGGCAGATAATTCCACAGACTCACCACTGTCTGTGAGAAAAAGTGTTTCCTCGTCTCCGTTCTAAATGGCTTACTCCTTATTCTTGAACTGTGGCCCCTGGTTCTGGACCCCCCCAACATCGGGAACATGTTTCCTGCGTCCATGTTTCCTGCATCTTCTGAATCTTCTGGGTTTATCCTTTTTTCCTACTTTATTTCCGATGCCCAGCAATAACTGCGGTCCGGAATACAGTATCAACATTTTACTCTATTCTGTCTCCCACCCTCACACCTCATTTTCTCACGCATTTGTCGAACTTCATTTGCGGTTAACAAGGATGCATCAACTTCTCTTGTATGTATAAACACCGGTTGTGTCACGTGGGTAATCTTTGACCCCATCATTGTACTTATATTCACGCTCTGATCACAGTTGTTACTTATCTCCAATCATTAGATTTGTTTGGGTTGGGCTCGATGTATTATTGTCGCATGTACGTAGTTACAGTGAAAAGCCTGTTTTTTGCATGCTATCCACTCAGACCAGTCACACCCTACATGGACACAATAGAAAATATCTCTGCAATATCTTGCCGTCTTGGCTAGATCTATTTCCAAACCAGGCTGTGATACATCCTGACCTTATGCTTTCAATGGCACATCTGGAGATGTTTGTAGAGGTATTGTCAGTCTCCTGCGGAAGTCGAGTGGTCCTTCTTGGTTGTCTGAACTGTGCGGTTCATCCCGGACACATCGCTGTTAATATTAACTCCAAACAACTTGAGCCTCAACTATTTCCACTTCCGCGCCACTAATCCTGACTTACGCATGTACTCCACCTTGCTTCCAGGAATTAATAACTAGCCCCTTCGTCTTGACGATGATGATGGAGAGGCTATTGTTCTGACACAATGTGAGTAGGAACACTATCTCTTCCCTGAACTCCACCTCATCATTGTCCCTGATCCGGCCCATCACAGGGTTGTCGTCAGAGAACAATTGAGAGTGTAAAGAGAGAATCGCAGGGGACCGAGAAATCACCCTTGCAGGGCGCCGGTGTTGAGAGTTATTATGGAGGATATATTGTCACCTATCGTCACTGACTCAGGTCCGTGGGCCACAGAGCCGAAAAAGCAGTGGCAGAGGGCGGAGCACATTCCTAGGCCATGGACACAGGTACACACGGCCACACGCACAATGCCAAGCTCAGGCCTGTTCAGACAATTAATTATCAAACTGATCCTGGAATCAAGTTCATTTCCATAGCTGGTCACATTAGTCTTCAGTTCCCTCTTGTCCACAAGGAACTTCGCTTGTATGTATTTAACAAATGGACATTGTCGTTTTCTGGAGGAGAGGGTACTCTCCATGCAGATATATCTGAGAGAGTAAATTACATCTCATCTCAGTCACTCCAAGGTGAATTCATAATCTGATCTTCTGATCCCAACGTAATCATCCTTATACCCGTTGTTTATTGCATTGAAGATCTATCCTGTCAGGACGTCGCAGTCCCACAAATCAATGTCAATAAATTCACTTGTTGGTCTTAGCAACTGTACACAGTAGAGGATCTGATTAATTGGTGATCGTCTCACAGCTACTTTATGCTCTGGATAAATCTCGACTTGGACTCTACACCACTTCAAAGGTAAGTATCACCTTCATTAAAAGAGAGAGACAGGGCATTATATTCTGTGGACCAATTGCTAGTAAATGTGATTCAGTAATTGGGTAGCATGGACACAGAGAGTTGCTGGGTCTGTTTCTCTGCCGTGTGACTATGACTCTAGGTCCAGTCTCTGCATGTTTCTCCACATGTGGTATCACCGTCAGTAGTTATAGCTGGACTGTACTGCCATGTCCTTGTGTGTCCCAGGTGTAGGGAGTGGTGAGGACTTTATTCACTGGGGCGAAGGAAGCTGAGGGGTGATGATATAAAGGTGTGTAAAATCATGAGACGAATAATTAGCATGAATGCAGTCTTTTATCCAGGATGTAGAATCACAAATCAGATATCATAGGGTTAAGGTGAGAGGGGCAAGATTTGCAAGGAACCGGAAGTGAAGACTTGACACAAAGATGGTGCTGGGTATAAGGGAAAAACTTAGGTAAGATAATTTACTTCTGACATTACATTTGAGTTTTCTGAGTCTGCTGAGTATATTATGTTTTATGTTGTATTGCAAATGCCCGGCAATTAATACGGTCCACGATACGGTATCGGGTGTTTTACTGTGTTCTTCCAGCCGCGCCCACTCGTCACCTTGTCTTCACATTTGTCCAACAGTTCATTTTTAGTTAACCGCTATTCAACAACTTCTCTTGTTTAATCAATACTGTTTCCGTTACATGGACATTCTTAGAGCCATCGTAGTACGAACATCCCGCTCTGTTCATGGTTGTTACTTATATCAGATCATTAGATCAGGTAACGTGAGGCTGGTCTATTATTGTCACATGTTCCTAGATGCAGTGGAAAGCGTGGCTTTGCACGCTATCTATTCAGTCCAGATATGCCATACATCGATACATCAATTAAAGTCCTGTAGTCGGAGCGTGGAGGAAGATACATAATGCAGAGTATAGTGTATTATATAGCATATCGTGCTGAATATTGTTGGTTATTCCCGTCAACCCCTGAATTCTCCGTGTATTTATGAGAATCAATAACCTTAGTTCAAGTCACACTGTGTAATTCAGTTCTCCGTCCAACTGGACAAGCGCAGTTGGACAATTCGAGTTCTGTAAAAAAACACAAAACAAAGAATGTGTGTAAAATATTATATAAATGTGCTTATGTATAACTGGAACAATGGAACAATAAGCCATGAAATATCCCCCTGTGATCGCGATGTAGACAATTAAGATGAGAGGCGTTTTAGGTTTGAGCTTCAGGTTTAAGTTTGTAATTGTTACACGAGTACATGTGAAAAGCGATATGTTGCATACTATCCAAACACATCATATATACCACATATAGACAGTATCAGTTCAAATTCGAGGACATCGAGTGGTGGGGTTACTTTCAATATCATCCGAATTGACCTAGGCACTAGTAGTGGCTGCCTCGCCAACAGGCTGTCTGTCCTCTCTTCTTTTTTGTTATTTTTAATGTGTTAAAAAGTATGTTTTAGTCTTCCTTGTTTTGTTTTGATGTGGGGTTGTGTGTGTGGGGGGGGATGAACTTGTATTCAATCTCTTACTTCGACGGAGATGCGATTATTTTCCGTATCGTATCTCCGTCCGCACTGTGTCCTGACACCGTGGAGTTGCCGGCCTTTCCTGGAGACCGATCCGGCGCTCCAAGCCACGGGAGTCTGCGGGACTTTAACATCGCGGAACTTGCGATGCCTTTGCCGGGGATAGAAGCTCCAACCCGCTGCCTCTGGTAAGAAGAGGCCGACTCGGGAGCTCCATGCTGCAGGGGAGTTTCAACCGCCCCGACGCGGGAGTTAGGATCACCCCGACGGGGGCTTCGATCGTAGGCTGCGGGGCTTTGATCGCCCCGACTGCGGATGGTTTGACTGACCCGACCGCGGAGTATGAAGAGGAAGAAGCTTGGACTTCTGTGCCTTCTTTCACAGTGAGGAATGTGGGGAATCCGCTGTGGTGGATGTTTATATTAACCTTTATGTAATTGTGTGTCTTGTTGCTTTTGTTGCGTATAGCTGAATGGTAATTCGCATATCACTGCACCGTAATTGGTACATGTGACAACAACGGTCATTTGAATCATTTGAGCTGCTCGAAGTTCTGATCTTGGCTCCTCAAACATTCAAGCTCTGATCCAATAATTATCTGGTGTTGTGCAATATCCAGATATCGTGCCCAAAGGACAACCGCACTCTGCCCTTGACATCTAGCATCATGAATTGTTTCAGGAGGCTATTAAATCATGTCTACCATGTGGCCTGGACGCACTGCAGTTCGCCTACCGCCAGAACAGGTTCACGGGAGATGCCATCACCCTCATCACTGGAAAACCTGGATAAGAGAGACACGTACGTCAGACCCCGACAGCTACACAGCTCCTTGACTACAGCTCTTCCGTTAACACCGTTATACCATCCAGGTCCATCACCGAAATAGTTATATAGTTATACAGCTAGATAGCTAGGTAGCAACGTAGCTAGATAGCTAGGTAGACAGGTAGAAAAATAGCAGTATACCAGCTAGATAGCTACATATCTGTGTAGATAGCTAGACAGATAGATAGTGAAATAGCGAACTAGCTGGATAGGTAGCTAGACAGTTACATATCTGTGTAGATAGCTAGACAGATAGATAGCTAGAAAGTTAGATAGCTAGAAAGTTAGATAGCTAGATAACTAGCCAACTAGCAAGACAACTGGGCAGCTAGATAGCTAGATAGCTAGATTGCTGGCTAGCTAGGTAGCTAGATAGCTAAGTAACCTGCTTGTTGGATGGATGACGGCGAGCCGGATGGACGGTCAGACGGCAAGAACCCTAGATTGATAGCTAGATGGCTGGAGTACTAGATAGGTGTACAGCACTGTATAGCTATCGAGCTCACTGACTATCATGCTGTCTAGGATAACTACCTAAATAGCTAGCTATTTACCTTTCTAGCTATCTATCTCGATGCTTTGATGGCTAGATGGCTCGATGGGTAGAAGGCTGGATAGCTGACTAGGTACCTAGAGAGCTCGTGGCTATAGTTAGTTAGATTGTTAGATTAGTAAGAGAGCTGGATATCTAGCTAGCGGTAGTAGTTAGATAGTTAGGTAGCTCGCTAGATAACTATATAACTATATATATAGCTAACTGTATATCTGGAGAGCCAGAATGCTATCTAACTATCTCGCTTGCTATCTAACCAGCTACATCAGTCCATGTGAAAATCTCCTCAAAGAGAATAAGATACGAGAGAGAGCATTAAGTCTTTCGGCGAAAATATCAGCAATAATTTGTCTTGGTTGAATCACTGACGCCACTTCCAAGAAAACCCGGAAACGCCACTAGCTCCTCAGAAAACCAAGGACAATCGGCATGTATTCAACGAGTCTTACCAATTCCGACAGATGCGCCGTAGGAAGCAACCTATCGGGAAGCATCACAGTTTGGGTTGCCACCACATTTGTTGAAGACTGTAAGAAATTGTAGGGAGTTGAAAATATAGTCCAGTCCATCACATAAGTCACGTCTGCCTCCTCCCTACCAACCGCCATCTGCTGAATCTACCCTTCAGACTCCCACTGAACAGCAGCGAACATGATCACTGATCACTCCCGCCCTGGCCACTCCTTCCTTGCCCTCTACCGTCGGTCAGAGAGCACAAAGGCTTGAAATCACGTACCACAACATCCAGGAATATATCTTTTCCCGATATTATCAGACCAATGACGGACCTCATAAACTGTAACTGTAAATCCGATCTCCGAATTCATTGACTTGTTTAATCCGCACTTTAGCTACAACACGGCATCTGAATTCTAGTCTGTTCCTCTTTGCACTACATGTTGTATTCTGTGTGGCTTGATTATGTTCAAACATGGTACGATGAAACTTGATAATAGATAGATAGAATAGATAGAATGCTATTTATTGTCATTCAAACCTCGGCTTGAACGAAATATCATTACTACAGTTTTTTACATTACAAAAAAAAACAAGACCCACACTTAACACAGTTTACATAAGCATCCATCACAGTGAGTCTCCAACACCTCCTCACTGTGATGGAAGGCAAAGTCTTATTTCTTCCCTTTATTCTTCACCCGTGGTCCAGCAGTCCAACTGTAGCGTTGAAGCGAACTGGGGCTCCCGATGTTAAAGCCCCTGGCGGGCGATGGTAAGTCCTGTGGCCATTTAGCCACGCCGTGCGATGTTAGGCCCGGTTCCGTGTCGTTTAAACCCCGCGATTCCGGCGGGAGAAGTTGCCGTTGCGGGAGCTCCGAAAAGCGGTCTCCCACCAGGGACCTGGAGCTCCCGATGTTCCTGTCCACCGGGACTGCAGCCGGAGCCTTCGAAACTCCGGAGTCGGGTTGCAGCCGCCAGCAACCACAGTTCTTCCCGTTCCGATGTCAGGTCCGCAGCCGCCAGCTCCGCTATATCAGGTCCGCAGGCACCGCGACTGGAGCCCCCAGGTTGGTCCCGGTCGGAGGCCGCCGCAGGCTCCACGATGTTAAGCCCAACGACTTCGGAGATCTGACAGGGAAAAGGTCAGGTCCCCGAACGGGGAAGAAATTAACGGTTTCCCCAACATCCCCCCCTCCACTCCCCACATATACACAACTAAATAATAATAAAAAAACTAAACTCAATACATACATTTAACAAGACAAAATTTTTTAAAAAGGACGACTGTAGTCGAGCCGCTGCCGTTAGGCGCCGCCACACCCACTCTTGGTTGACGTGACAACGATGAAGGAAGAGCAATAGCGAAATGAATAAATTAATTGTTATTAGTGCCCTAACCCGCAACATTAAATATATATGCAAAAGTCAATCGACGCAGCGATGGACACGCATCGCTCGGGGCGGATATGAACGTGTGGACGGGTGTGAATGGAGACGCGTGTGTGCTCCTGGACAGGGGCAATATATGGCTATGGGCCATATATATAACAGACGGCCATGAGCCGGTGGCCTGGTCCATATTCAGGGATTCTGCGGCTAACCTAGATGAATATGCGATTGATGTCACAGACTTCATCAGCAAGTGTAATGAGGACTGTGTATCAAATTATACAACAGTGTGTTCCATATTGGAGAGCACGGATAAACCAGGATGTCCAGTCTAGGTGAAGTCTAAGTCGGCAACGTTCAAGACAAAAGATCCTGAGCGGTACAAGAAATATATCCACGACCTTAGCAGAGCCATTACCGATGTCAACAGAGAATTGTGGACCAAGCAGCAGTCTCGAGAGAACGATAGAAATATCAGTGGCAAGACTTGCCTGCTCAAAACCGGCTGCAAAGTGAAGACAGGCGGTATTAATGGCAACGATTGGACCCTCCCTGATGATATAAATGGTTTAAATGCATCTTTACCCTTTCGCTACTCAATTATTATGCCCCCACCTGCTTTAAGAAGACTACTTTAATCCCGATGCTGCGGAAAACTATGCTAGATGCATTAGTTGCTGTCGCCCAATAACACTACCGTCGCAGTAGATCCAGAGAAGATGCCATCTCCCTGGCACTATACACATCTTTGTAACATCTCCACAACAAGTATTCCGGCGTCATCGGCTATTGCTCCGCCTTCAATACTGCAGTACCATCCAATCCCATCCCCATCTCCTGGACCTAGTAGGAAGCACAATCCCCTCTCCCACCCCCCGCCCCATCTCCGACACTGTTTCCTCGACGTTCCGACCCACGGACCATGATCAGTGAGCATAGGTGACAACACCTCCTCCACGATAATTATCAATAGAGTCGACCCATAAGTATGCGTTCTCAGTCCCCTGTTATGCTCCCATATACCCACGACTTACGGCCAAATACGGTGATACCTCATTACCTCATTCGTTTATACCCCATCTATAAATATGGATGATATGATGGACAATAGCGAGACGGAGTACAAGAAGGACAGAGAAACGCAAGAACAAGGTATTGAATAGCAACAGTTGTTCTGAAACGAAATCTTTAGTCATAACGTCATCAGTGATATTAGCAGAATTAGGCCATTCGGCCCACCAAGTCTGCTCCGCACGTCAATCATGGCTGATCGATCTCTCTCTAGTAACCTCATTCTCCTGCCTTCTGCCCAGAACCCGTGACACCCGAACTAGTTATTGACCTCAGAAGCGTGCCCCAACCACCATCAATGGTGCCGAAGTGGAATTGATGGAGATCTTCAATGTTATTCGGCCTGAAATGATCAACGGTTTAGTGTGGACCATCCATGTTAAAGCAAAATCCAAAAGACACACTACCGACTCTGGGTCCTGAGGAGACTAAAGGAAAATGGCGTGTTTAGTTTTAGTTTAGTTTAGAGATACAGCGAGGATTCTGACCTACGCCCCACCAAGTCCGCCCCGACCAGCGATCCCCGCACATTAACAATATCCTACATACTAGAGACAATTGACACTTATACCAAGCCCATTAACCCACAAACCACGGTGTGGAAGGAAACCTACGCAGATCAGAATCAGAATCAGAATCGGAATCAGAATCAGAATCAGAATCAGAAACAGAATCAGAATCAGAATCAGAATCAGAAACAGAATCAGAATCAGAATCAGAATCGGAATCGGAATCAGAATCAGAATCAGAATCAGAATCAGAATCAGAATCAGAATCAGAATCAGAATCAGAATCGGAATCAGAATCAGAATCAGAATCAGAATCAGAATCAGAATCAGAATCAGAATCAGAATCAGAATCGGAATCAGAATCAGAATCAGAATCAGAATCAGAATCAGAATCAGAATCAGAATCAATCAGAATCAGAATCAGAATCAGAATCAGAATCAGAAACAGAATCAGAATCAGAATCGGAATCAGAATCAGAATCAGAATCAGAATCAGAATCAGAATCAGAATCAGAATCACACTGTGTTCGCCAAGTATGTTTTGCAACATACGAGAAATTTCATTTGCCAGGCCAGTCATAAAATTAAAAGTAACAGATCACTCACAAAAACACATTTTAACATGAACATCCACCACAGTGACTCCTACACATTCCTCACTATGATGGAAGGCAAAATAAAGTTCAAGTCTCTTCCTTTTGTTCTTCCCCGGTCGTGAGACTCGAGCCCCCGTTGACGGGATGATCTTGACTCCCGTAGCCGGCGGCGTTGGGGCCCTCCGCGTCGGGGCGATCTGCTCCCGCATCGCGGATGGGGGGGGGGGGGGGTGTGAAGCCAGCTCCCCCGTTCCGGGCGATCGAACCTCGCGTCGGGGCTGGTCGAACCTTCCGCGACGTTGGAGCACCCGACTCGGCCTCTCCCGACTGCGAGCTCTTGATGGTAAGTCCGCGGTGGGAGCGATCCCAGGCAAGGGATCAGCTCCGATGTTAAGTCCGCGCCCCGCGGTGGGGCTCACGACAGTCCGAGGAGGCTTCCAGCTCCACCGATGGTAGGCCGCAGAACCCGGAGAATGTGATCCGAAAATTGATCACATCACCGGGGAGGTAAGAGCTTGAAAAAAAAGTTTTCCCCGATCCTCTCCCTCAACATAAAACAAACCGAAGAACATTAAAAAACAAACGTTTAACGCACAAAAAAATAAAAAAAGAAAGAACAAACATACAGACTGCCGGCAGGGCAGCCATCTCCCCGGCGCCCCTGGTGGTATTTGTCGCGGGGAGAAGGTACAAACTCCGTAAAGATCAGCACTCGTAGCCAGGATCGATCTCGGGTCTCTGGCGCTGTAAGCGCTGAATGACAACAACACTATCGCAGCGCCCATAACTATTGTCTCCTAAGACTCTTACAAATGTCTGCTAATACACATGGACAACATACTGGCACGTCCCATCACTGGTTGTTTTGGGAATTTGAAGAATTACAGAGTTGACTATGTATCCCAGTCCACCAGACAAACTGGATATCTCACTAATGATTCCATCTACACCACGCTGCTTCGGATAGGCAACAAATAAAATGAAATGCCTGTCCCATTCAGGTCATTCCATATACTCCAGGGCCTTCCGCCATCGACGTTGATCATTGATCCCTTCACACTGGTGACACGTTATACCAGCTCGCATCCACTCCCTGCACACAATGGGTGTTTTCACTGAATCCAAGTAACCTGCAAAGCCATAGGTCTTCGGGAGGAGGGAAGAAACCGAAGCAATTGGAGGAAACTCACAGGGAGCCAAGAGGTAGGTGCAAACGCAAAACAGATAGCACCTTAGGTCAGGATCGAACCCGGAGTTTTGGCGCTGTGATTCTGTAGCTATACTACCTGCGCCACTGTGCCGACCTTGTTTATCTCGTGTAAGTCTCACATCACTACCCTCAATATGTTTTAATGGGGAAAGGAAGGTGGATTCAGTAACCATCGCTCTCACACTCGGTGCCTTCTTCACAATCTACTGTAATAAAATGAATGAATGAATTAATTAAATCACAAGTATTCGATAAAGTATGGGCGAAACACTTTTTCTAGCATAGAGTATAGAAGTTGGGAGGTTATGTTGCAGTTGTATAAGACGTTGGTGAGACCGCATTTAGAATATTGTGTTCAGTTCTGGGAACCATGCTATAAGGAAGATATTGTCAAGCTTGAAAGGGTTGAGAGAAGATTTACGAGGATATTGCCAGGACTAGAGGATGCGAGCAATAGGGAGAGGTTGAGTACGCTGGATCTCTATTCCTCTGAGAGCAGCAGGATGACGGGTGATCTTATAGAGGTGTACACATTCATGAGAGGATTAGAATGGGTAGATTCACACTCTTTCCCAGATTAGGGGAATCGAGGACGAGCGGACATAGGTTCAAGGTTAAGAGGAAGTTAAGGTGGGACTATACCAACGTTTAAGAAACAGTTAAACAGGTACATAGAATAATATGCCTTGGAGGGATATACACCAAGGGCAGGCAGGTGGGACTAGTATAGCTGGGGCATGTTGGCCGGTGTGGGCAAGTTGGCCAGACGTCTATCACTCTATGACTCTAGGACTACGACTCTAAAAGTGTCAGTAATTGAGGGGTGTTTAGAGAATATACTAAAGGATTGAAAAGGAAATAAATTGACACATCAAGGGGCATCTCATGGAAACTCGATGGCGGAGAAAGCAAGAGAGGAGGGAAGCCTATCACCTGTAAACAACCCTGAGATGTGCACTTGAAGACCTGTCACGCGCAGGGCCACGGGCCAGTGCAAAGATTCACATTTTGGACTATTTGTATACGAGAGAATAAATGACCTCCTTTGTTGCTGAAAACGTTCCTTGACCCAACATTCAGCCAATCGACCCCTATTGCCGAAGGTCAATGACAATGTTGTCCTTGATATGTATCTCACCCTCATTTGTCCCAAACTACCGTGTGTGGGTTAACGTCGTGCTTATATCGTTTTAGTCACACGCTGAATGGTTTGTATATCGACCGACAATTCGGGGTAAGTGGATGGATCCTGACACTCGGCCAGTCACACGGTGAGCAGCGCATGTGAAATTAACCGGATTCAGAGGGAATAGACTGGCGTAAGCTTGCGAGCCCTCTAGTGGACAGGTAGTGGAATAACTTGGCTGTTGAACTCAACCAGTTCCTCACGGGATTCGTACTTAGATTTCCAGAAAATCCCTCCACAAGTCGTGGTTCGATTGTCCAACGCGGCGCCTGTATTGGTGCTCGCAAATTTAGGCGAAGTTATATGCCGCGATTCATATATGAATCGTAGAATCATTTAACCATAGAATGCTACAGCGAAGAAACAGACCATTCAGCCCAACTTGCCCAAACCGGCCAACACATCCCAGCTACACGAGTCCCACCTGCCTGCGTTTGGTCCATATCCTTCAAAACTGTTCTATCAATGTACCTGTCCATATCTTCTATACTATTACTAAAATCTCATCTTGATCACTTCGGCCTACGTTTTAAATACATTAAAAAACGCTACCCTATATCGCTATGATTTTTTCGCCATCTTACAGCTCCAGCCACCCCAAGTTGTTTTCGAATCGGTAAAATAATAATAGACAATAGACAATAGGTGCAGGAGTAGGCCATTCAGTACCCCGTTCCTGCCTTCTCCCCATATCCCCATGACTCCGCTATCTTTAAGAGCCCTATCTAGCTCTCTCTTGAAAGCATCCAGAGAACCGGCCTCCACCGCCCTCTGAGGCAGAGAATTCCACAGACTCACCACTCTCTGTGAGAAAAAGTGTTTCCTCGTCTCTGTTCTAAATGGTTACTCTTTATTCTTAAACCTAGTTGGACATCCTGTGGCGCTGTTGCTAGCTGCCTCCGCCTTCAGTCTGGTACCTTTTTGTTTTTTTGTTATGTTTGAAGAGCGTTTTTGTGTTTTTTAAAATATTTTTATGTGGGTGAAGAGGGTACGATAAGGGGGATACCGTCCTTCAGTCGCTTCCTTGAGAGGACGCGACTATTATTCGAGTCGCGCCCTCGCCCCCCCCCGCTCCGGCAGCAGCGGCGCAACGTTGGAAACATCGCGGGGCGGGCGATGCCTTACCGGGGATCGCCGTTTGGAGCTCCGGAGTGCTGGGCCTGCTGCACCGACAGCGCGGAGCTGTGGTTCGCGGAGCTCCCAACGCGGGCGGCGCTAACCAACATCGCGGAGTCCTGCGACTCCACCCGGCTCGGCCTGTGGACTCCGGTGGGAGGTGACTGATCTGGAGGTCCGGGCCGCTGAGGATGTTCTCCGTCGGGGTTCGGCGTCCGAGAACATCCTTCCCGGCGAGAGGGCCTGAGCATCGGGCCGCCCGTGGCGGCGACTGCGGGTGCTCGGGAGGCCTCGATTACGGGTGAACATCTGGGAAGATCGGCGGGGAGGCTGGCTGGACTATCGTACCTTCCGTAACTTTGGTGCCTCTGTGGGATTATGTTGTGTGTGGACTTCTGTGTTTGTGCTTTAAAAAAAAAAGTTTATTTATTTATTATTTATTTTTATGTTACTTGACTGTAAGGAAAATCCATTTTGTTGTCTATAAAATGAGATAATGACAATAAATTGAATACAACAACAACAATTCACTCATTCAGTCACTCACTCGTTCATTCACTCATTCATTCATGAAGTACATGAACTACATATATATATATATATAGGTATAATCATATATAGTTTAAATGGACTGCAACACGGAAATAGGCTGTCCATGGTGTAATATGGGCATTGGCCACTAGATGGCGCTTACTTTCCCGATCTCATTTTCTAACTAGTTTAAATAATTAATGTGCAGCTTTTGGCAATGACGAGTTATGACATCCTTCTCACTTCTATCTATCTATCTATCTATCTATCCATCCATCCATCCATCCATCCATCTGTCTATCTATCTATCATTTATTAAAACTCTGTGACTGCCATCCGTCCGCCGTCCGTCCGTCCGCCTGCTAGACATGTGCCACCCAGTCCCTTTGATACCGCCCTACGCCCACACCGCACGCAGAAACGCCGATATTTTTTTCCATTTCTAAAGAGATTTCATTTTTCTTTACGAATAGCCACTCCTGATTAAATTTCGTCGTGTTTATGTACACTTTTTAAAATAAAATACTTATCCCCACCCCCCCAACATTTCAAAATGTTTAAAAAAAAACAGCTCACAGCCATAGAATGTTACTGAAGGTTCCGTTGTGTGATGTCACAATGCCCAATGCTCACAGATGTCCAATCGGAATGGAACCATTTACATATGCCTTTGCAGCAGCCCCAGCCCCAGCCCCTCCCCCCACCCCCGCAGCCTGTGTCGAAGGGCGTCGTCACGTGTGTGGGAATAGAGAAAGAGGATTGGGGGTGATAGGGAATGGGGAACAGATGGACTGTCCCTACACCTCCCCCTTCCACTCTCTCCCCCCTTCCTGGCCTCCCCGCTCTCCTCCCACTCCCCACTCTCCTCCACCTCCCACTCCCCCACCCTGCTCTCTTCTCCCTCACCAATCTCTCCCCTTTCCTCATCCCCCGCTCCCCTCCTCCCCCTCTCCTCTTCTCTCCCCACCCGGTCTCCCTCTCCCCTCTTCTCTCCCCAACCCGTCTTCCTCTCCGCCCTCCCCCCGCCTGTGTTTGGGGGGTGGTTAGTGTGAGTGTGATGCCGCAGCCCCCCCCTCCCGCAAACGCGCGTTGGGGAAACAGCCCGCCACAGTTTCTCTGTCTAAGACGGAACTGCAGATGCTGGAAAATCGAAGGTCCAAAAAAAAAAAATACTGTATAATCTCAGAGGATGCAGCAGCATCTATGGATCAAAGGAAATAGGCAACGTTTCATAACAAAACCCGTCTGAGGATGGGGTTGTGCCCAAAGCGTTGCCTATTTCCTTCGCTCCATAGATGCTGCTGCACCCGCTGTGTTTCTCCAGGTTTTTTTTGTGTACCAGTCTCTCTGTCTCTCCTCTCTCTCTCTCTCTCTCTCTCTCTCTCTCTCTCTCTCTCTCTCTCTCTCTCTCTCTCTCTCTCTCTCTCTGTGACCTTCTCTCTTCACAGCCCGCGGCTCAACTCATGCACGCCCGCTCCAACCCCCCCCCCCTTCACCTCTCTCCCACATCCTCTCCTTCCTCTCTCCACACCTCTCCTCTCTCCCCCTCCTCTCTCCCCACCTTCCTCTCCCCCTTCCTCTCCACCCTCCTCCTCCCCCTCCTCACAATTTATTTTTTTATAACATTAAATGTTCTCTCTCTGCCCCCCCCCCTAGAGACGCACACGCGAGGTGAGGGCTATTCGTCAGTGGATAGGGTGGAGATGGGTTAAAGAAGCAAATTAAAATATTAAGATAATATCAAGGGGTGTTATGATTGTGTGTGTTTGTGGGTGCCAGATTCACACCCCGCAACCGTGCTTTGGAGGTACAGAACCAACGGGTGGGTGGTTAGTGTGACGCCGCAGCCCCATCCCCCACCCCGCAAATGCACGTTCGGTGTCCTGACCCAACGTGTCTGCACTTGGTCTAGTAATATGTTAAAACTCAGTGGCTGCCATCCGTCCATCGGGCTGCTTGACTTGTGCCACCCAGCCCCTTAGATACCGCCCTACGCCCACACCGCAAGCGGAAACGCCGATATTTTTTTCCATTTCTAAAGAGATTTCATTTTTCTTTACGAATAGCCACTGCTGATTAAATTTCGTCGTGTTTATGTAAACTTTTTAAAATAAAATACTTCTTCCCCCCCCCTCCCAACATTTCAAAATGTTTAAAAAAACATCTCTCAGCCATAGAATGTTAGTGAAGGTTCATTTGTGTGATGTCACAATTCCCAATGCTCACAGATGTCCAATCAGAATGGATCCATTTACATACGCCTTTGCAGCAGCCCCAGCCCCAGCTCCAGCGCCTCCCCCCCACCCCCGCAGCCTGTGTCGAAGGGCGTCGTCACGTGTGTGGGAATAGAGAAAGAGGATTGGGAGTGATAGGGAATGGGAAACAGATGGACTGTCCCTACCCCCCCTTCCACTCTCCCTCCCCACTATTTCCCCTCTCTTCTCTCCCCTTTCTCCCCTCCCAACCCCTCTCTTCCCCCTCCACAACCCCTCTTCACCCCCATCTTCCCCCCACCCCCTTCCCCTCTCTCTTGCACCACTCCCCGCTACCCCTCTGCCCCTCACTCCCCACTCTTCCCCTCTCCCTCCCCACCTCTCTCCATCCCCCCTCCCTCTCTCCCTCTCTTCCCCTACTCCTCACCCCTTCCCCTCACCCCCTCTCTCCACCTCTAACATCACTTCCGCCCCTCCCCCCATCCTGCCCTCCCCGCTCTCCTCCCACTCCACACTCTCCTCCCCCTCCCTCTCCCCCACCTTGCTCTCTTCTCCCTCACCAATCTCTCCCCTTTCTTCCTCCCCCTCTCCCCTCCCTCCCCCTCTCCTCTTCTCTTCCATCCCCGTCTCCCTCTTCTCTCCCCTGTCTTCCTCTCTCCCCCTCTGTGTTTGGGGGGTGGTTAGTGTGAGTGTGATGCCGCAGCCCCCCCCCCTCCCGCAAACGCGCGTTGGGGAAATGTTAGTGAAGGTTCATTTGTGTGATGTCACAATTCCCAATGCTCACAGATGTCCAATCGGAATGGATCCATTTACATATGCTTTTGCAGCAGCCCCAGCCCCAGCCCCTCCCCCCCACAGCCTGTGTCGAAGCAAGTCGTCACGTGTGTGGGAATAGAGAAAGAGGATTGGGGCTGATAGGGAGTGGGGTACAGATGGACTGTCCCTACCCTCCCCCGTCCATTCTCCATCCCCACTATTTCCCCTCTCTTCCCACCGCTCTCCCCCTCCCTCCACACTCTTCCCCCTCACTCCCCTAACCCATCTTCCTTCCCCCCTCCCGCACACCTCTCTCTCCCTCCCCATCCCTCTCTCCCCCTCCCCATCCCTCTCTCCCCCTCTCCATCACCCTCTCCACCCGCTCTCCCTCTCCTCCCACCCCATCCCTCGCTCCCCAAACCCACTTCCCTCTCCCACCTTCCCTCCCCCACACCCTTCCCTCTCCCCAACCCCCCTTCCCTCCCCCACCTCCTTCCCTCTCTCCCCCACCCCCTCCCCCAACCCCCTTCCCTCACCCACCCCTTCCTCCTCCCCACTCTTCCCCCTCCATCCACACTCTCCCCCCTCTACCCCCTACCCCATATCCCTCCTCGCCTCCCTCTCCATTCCCCCACACCTCTCTCTCCCTCCCCTCTCTTCCCCACCCCTTCCCCTACCCCTCTGTCCCTCTTCCACCACTCCCCCTGTCCCTCTTCCACCACTCCCTCTACCCCTCTCCCCACTCTTCAACTTTATTTCCCCCCGCCCACTCTCCCTCCCCACTCTTTCCACTCTCTCTCCACTCCCTCCACACTCTTCTCCCTCCCTCCAATACCCCATCTCCCTCCTCCCCTCCCTCCCCATCACTCTTCCCCTCCCCCTCACCTCTCTCCCCTCCCCATCCCTCTCTCCTCCTGTCCCCATCCCTCTTTCCTCCCCCTCTCCATCTCCCTCTCCTCAACCCTCTCCCTCTCCTCCCCTCCTCCTCCCCTCCTCCTCCCACCCCCATCCCTCTGGATGGGGGTGGGAGGAGGGAGGAGATTAGGGAGATGGGGTAGGGGAAGGTGTACGAAGAGTGTGGAGGGAGGGGGAAGAGTGTGGAGGGAGAAAGAGGAGAGACCCAAGAAGAAATAACTGAATATGTCGAGGTTCAACGAGAAATAACAAAAAACATGGAGCAAGAGACACAACAAAAATGAACATAACTGAATACATTTTATCTTTACCATTTAAATTGTTGTATTTTAAGTTATTTACATTTTTTTTTAAATTAGTTTTTTATTAGAAGTACATTACATTACAACCACATACATTAGTACTCGTCACTTATGTCTTCTTACAATTAATGTACTCCATTTGTTTTTTACCCTAGTAAAAAAAAGGAAAAGATTGAAAGAAAGAAGAAAGTGAAGGAAAAAGTGAGAGTGTAGAAAATGTGACAACAAAAAAGGACGAAGACCCTATAAGAACAAAAATTAAAAACAAAAGAAAAAGAGTTAAGAAATAGACCCTAGAAAAGAAGGAGAAAGAGAAAGAGGTAAAAGAGAGAAACAAATATTTTTATGAGCATTACGCAAATGGGACATACCAACTCTTCAACTATCATCCCCCCTTACCTGACCTCAATTTTTTTTTTAAGGTATCTTTGCACCCTATATTTGTAATAATTCTATAAATGCAGACCACGTCAGGTGGAAGTGATCTAGTTTACCTGCTAGGAGGAGTCTTATCTCTTCTAGGTGTAATGTTTCAAACATATTTGAAATCCACATGTTCATAGTTGGTATTGGAGCCTTCTTCCAAAATTTTAGAATTAGCTTTTTTCCAGTTATTAACCCATACTCTATTAGTTTCTTTTGAAACACATTTAGTTCTGGACCATCTTCCGTTATTCCGAAGATAATCCATTCTGCTTTGGGTATCAGTCTTATTTTAAATAATTTTGTAAAGATTTCGAAAATTTCATTCCAAAATGTTTGAATTTTTGTACAGAAAACGAATGAGTGCGCTATAGTAGCTTCTTGGGATTGACATTTATCACAAATAGATGATACATTTGGGAAAATTTTATGAATTTTAGTTTTGGAATAATATAATCTATGTAAAACTTTAAATTGTATTAAAGTGTGTCTTACATTAATCGAACATTTATGCACGTTTAATAAGTGTTCATTCCAACTTTCCTTTGAAATTTTAATAGCTAACTCTTGTTCCCAGTCTCTTCTGATACCCTCCGTAGATGGTATTTGTACATTTAAGATAATATTATACAAATATGATATTAAGTTTGCTGATTCAGCTTTTATCTGCATTGCCTCATCCAATACATCTGCTGGGTTATTATAATGATATTTTGTATATTTTTTCAAATAGTCGCATATTTGAAAATATTTTAAATATTGATTATTTCCGAGTTTATATTTTATTTGTAATTGTTGAAATGAAAGTAATTTTCCAGTTTCATACAAGTCACCGAGCGTTTTAATTCCTAGTCTATCCCAATGTGTAAAAGCTTTATCTATAATAGAGGGATTAAACGAAGGGTTAGTAACTATGGGTAATAAAAGTGATAAATTTCTTAATTTTAAATTTTGTTTTATTTGTTTCCAAATTCGGATTGTACTATGAATAATTTTTCTGCTAGCGGTTCAATAATGAGAGCAAACAGCTGTGGTGATAATGAGCATCCTTGTCTATTTCCCCTTGATAGTTGGAATTTCGAGGATAATATGTTATTAGTTAGTATTCTAGCTGTAGGTTTATTATATAGTAACTTGATCCATAGAATAAAATTCTCTCCCAGTTGGAATTTTTGTAATACTTTATCCATATAATTCCATTCTACTTGATCAAATGCTTTTTCAGCATCCAGCGAAATAATTGATAATTCTTGATCTTCAGATTTGTGTGAGTGCATTATGTTGAGTAGACGTCTCATATTGTCAGATGAGTATCTCTTAGGGATAAACCCCGTCTGATCTGGGTTTATTAATTTACTAATGTATTTATTTAATCTTCTAGATAATGTTTTCGCTAATATTTTTTGATCTGTGTTTAACAATGCTATAGCTCTATATGAACCCGGTTCTTCTAAATCTTTGTCTTTCTAAGGTATTAGTGTAATCGTTGATTCCGCTAATGTATCAGGTAGTATTTGTTTTTTAAAAGCATATTGGTACATTTTTTGTAATCTTGGTATTATTTTATCATAAAAGCTTTTATAAAATTCATTAGTAAATCCATCAGGGCCTGGTGTTTTTCCATTCTTTAGTGAGTTTATTGTATCTTCTAATTCCTTAATTGAAATTTGTGCACCCAATTCCTATTGTTCCTTCGGCTCTAACTTTGGAAGATTACAATTATCCAAAAACTTTGTGATATTATTGGAATCAATTGTCGTTTTAGATGTATACAAATTCTCATAAAATTGTGCAAATCTTTTATTAATATCCTTCGGTGTTGTTAATAATTCCCCTTTATCTGATTTAATCTTTGGTATAGTATGTTCCTTTTCTCGTTTTGTTATTTACATTTTAAGATTTAATAAATCACTTTTCCACTTGCAGCGCCTGTCAGTCGCTATCTCTCTGCTCTCTCTCTTTGATCTTTATCTTTTTATCTGCACTATCTCTCTCTCTTCCACTCTGTCTGTGCACACTCTCTCTGCCCCCCCCCCTCTAGACGCACCTGAGAGGTGAGGGCTATTCGTCAATGGATAGGGTGGAGATGGGATAAAAGAAGCCAATTAATAAAATTAAGATAATATCAAGGGGTGTGTTGAGTGTGTGTGTTTGTGGGTGCAAGATTCCCACCCCGCAACTGCTTTGGAGGAAAGGGGGTTGTCAGTGTGACGCCACAGCCCCCCCACCCCGCAAACGCACGTTCGGTGTCCAGACCCAACGGGTCTGCACTTGGTCTAGTTTCATCTAAATCTGTGGAAAATTTAATGTAGTTTGGTGACTTGGGTCACGAAAACTGGATTGTAGACACATTTTTGATGCTCGGCCCACAGCCTAAAGGGAGGAAGGCAAGTTGCCACCTCTGTGTGGTCTGGATTAGATACACACTCTAATTCACACAATGTGCTTCACAGAGAAGTCAATATTCATCAGTTCATAAGTGATAGGTGCAGAATTAGGCCATTCGGACCATCAAGTCTACTCCGCCATTCAACCATGGCTGATCTGTCTCCTCTTCCTAACCCCATTCTCCTTCCTTCTCCCCATAACCCCTGACATCCGTACTAATCAAGAATCTATCTATCTCTGCCTTAAAAATGCCCTATGACTTGGCCTCCACAGCCTTCTGTGGCAAAGCATTCTGCAGATTCACCACCCTCTCTAGTTGTGGTGGGATGATTCAGTTGCCTGATCAACGCTGGATCTGGAGGTGTGCGTTTTCACACTTCTGTACCTCTTGCCTGATGGGAGAGGGGAGAAGAGGGAGCGGCCGGGGTGAGACCAGTCCTCGTTGATGCTGCTGGGCTTGCTGAGGCAGCGCGAGGTGTAGATGGAGTCAATGGAAGGGAGGTCGGTTTGTGTGATGGTCTGGGCTGCGTCACCTCTCTCCACTCTCAGTCCTGATGCAGGCTCCCTGCCCGAAATGTCGTCCATCCCTCTGCCTCCACAGATGCTGCCCGACCCACTGAGTCCCTCCTGCCGTTTGTCCTTCTTACAGATTCCAGCCTCAGCAGAGGCTGTGTCTCCTCTCTCCCAATGTGGAGTCACACAGTGGCGCAGCGGTAGAGTTGCTGCCTCACAGCGCCAGAGATCTGTGTTCCATCCTGACTATGGGTGCTGTCTGTATGGAGTTTGTACGTTCTCCCCGTGACCTGCGTGGGTTTACTCCGGGTGCTCCGGTTTCCTCCCACGCTTCAAAGACGTGCAGGTTTGTAGGTTAATTGGCTTCGGTAAAGATTATTCAATTCATTCAATCCAATTCAATTCCTTTATTGTCATCTTGCAAGCAACAGTTGTGCAGTGCAAAACGAAAAGACGTTTCCCAGGGAATACCGGAGCATCGCACATGACGTTTAAAACATTTCACACATAATAATAATAATAACAACACTAAAACAATCCAGTCCCTGATGGAACAGTATAAGTTAAAATAGATACAAACAACGTTAAAATACAGTAAGACCAATCATAAACATGTCCGGGGTGGCTGACTTGTGTGGCCAGTGCCAGTTATTGAAGTGGCCAGTGCCAGTTATTATAGTGTCCGTGCCAAGCCGCAGAATCAGGTGACTGTGAGTATAGAGTGGCTGTTTAGCAGCCTCACAGCATATGGCAGGAAGCTGTTTAGCAGTCTTGTAGTCCAAGCTTTGATGCTGCGATATCTCTTGCCTGATGGCAGGAGATCCAGGTGTATGTGGAGGGGGTGCATTTTGTCCTTGGCAATTTTTTGAGCTTTTTTCCGACAGCGGCTCAGGAACAGTTCTTGTACCGAGGGTAGGGAGACGCCAATGATCTTCTCTGCTCCCCTCACTATCCTCTGCAGACCCTTCCTGTCCGAGCAGTTGCAGGTTGTCCCTCGTGTGTATAGGATAGTGCTAGTGTACGTGGTGATCGCAGGTCGGCCAAAGGGCTGTTTCCGCGCTGTATCTCCAAATTAAACTAGACATTTGCTCTGCTTGTCATGTTGGTGGTGGAGATGGTGGAAGAAAGACTGGACAGACTCGGATTGTACTCGCTAGAATTTAGAAGAGTGAGGGGGATCTTATAGAAACTTACAAGATACTTAAGGAGTTGGACAGGCTAGATGAAGGAAGATTGTTCCGATGTGGGGAAGTCCAGAACAAGGGGTCACAGTTTAAGGATAAGGGGGAAGTCTTTTAGGACCGAGATGAGAAAATCATTTTTCACACAGAGAGTGGTGAATCTGTGGAATTCTCTGCCACAGAAGGTAGTTGAGGCCAGTTCATTGGCTATATTTAAGAGGGAGTTAGATGTGGCCCTTGCGACTAAAGGGATCAGTGGGTATGGAGAGAAGGCAGGTACAGGATACTGAGTTGGATGATCAGCCATGATCATATTGAATGGTCATGGCTCGAAGGGCGAATGGCCCACTCCTGCACCTATTTTCTATGTTTCTATAACGAAGTCGCTCCACGATAAATTCTAGACACAAGGAACTGCAAAACACAAATGTGATGCTATCACTCTGATTTCCCTCTCCCATTACTCTCAGTCTGAAGAAGGGTCTCGACCCAAAAGTCACCCATTCCTTTCCTCCAGATATGCTGCCTGTCCTGCTTGAGTGTTCCTCCAGCACTGTGTTTTATGCCACATGCCTTTTCATCATGGACCTGCCCAAGTGAAATGTTTGCTATTTCTCTCATATGTTCATAAGTGATAGGAGCAGACTTAGTACATTCAGCCCATCAAGTCTACTCCGCCATTCAATCGCGGCTGATCTATCTTTCTCTCTAAACCCCATTCTCCTGCCTTCTCCCATAACCTTCTGACACCCGTACTAATCAAGAAGTGATCAATCTCCACCTTAAAAATATCCACTGACTTGGCCACAGCTGTCTGTGGCAATGAATTCCACAGATTCACCACCCTCTGACTAAAGACATTCCTCCACAACTCCTTTCTAAAGGTAGGTCCTTTAATTCTGATGCTGTGCCATGTGGCCCGAGACTCTCCCACTAGTGGAAACATCCTCTCCACATCCACTCTATATAGGTCTTTCACTATTCTGTAAGTTTCAATGAGGTCCCCCCCCCTTCATTTTTCTAAACTCCAGCGAGTACAGGCCAGTGCCGTCAAACGCTCATCATAGGTTAATCCACTCATTCCTGGGATCATTCTTGTAAACCTCCTCTGGACCCTCCCCAGAGCCAGCACATCCTTCCTCAGATGTGGGGCCCAAACTGCTCACAGTGCTCTGGCTGTAACGTTTGATGGAATGCCTGCTATTGATTATGTGCTGAGAACTGTAGAGGGCATTGCAGTGCAGGGAAGAACTGTAGATGCTGGTTTAAATCGAAGGTAGATACTAAATGCTGGAGTAACTCAGCGGACAGGCAGTATGTCTGGAGAGAGGGAATGGGTGACGTTTCGGGTCGAGACTAAAGAAAGGAACATGTTTCCTGCCTCCAGCATCAGTGATACTGATTTCCATGATACTGAGTTACAGAAGGTCATTTTAGTTTAGTTTTGTTGTTTAGTAACGGCGTGGTATGGTAGAATAATAATAATATAATAATAATATATTTTATTGTTATTGCACAGAGGTACAACGAGATTTGGTTTGCAGCTTCCATCCGATGTCATAACTTCATCAACTACAAATGTACATACCCAGAGAAACATGATTTATAAACAAAACAGTAAAACAGTATAAAGTGTAAATGTGTCTGTGCCGGGTCGATGTGTGACGTGACCATCCGAGGGAGACAGTTTATGGGGGTGGGGGACACTCAGCAGGGCCGGTTCAGAGCAGCGATAGCTCTGGGGATGAAGCTGTTCCTAAGTCTGGAGGAGCGAGCGTAGAAGGCCTTGTAACGTCTGTCGGAAGGTAGAAGTTCGAACAGTCCATTGCAAGGGTGTGAGGAGTCTTTGTGAATGCTGAAGGCCTTCCTGAGGCACCGTGTATAGCAGATGCCCTCCAAGGCTGGTAAATTTGTCCCAATTATCTTCTGCGCTCTGTGGACGACGCGCTGTATGGTACTTTATGTGTTATATATACATGTACCAGCTTCTTACAGATGTTGTCAGGCAACTGAACCATCCTACCACAATTGGAGATCAGTGCTGAACTACTATCTACCTCATTGCTGACCCTCGGACTATCCTTGACCGGACTTTGCTGGCTTTACCTTGCACTAAACGTTATTCCTTTATCATGTATCTGCACACTGGAAATGTCTCGATTGTAATCATGTGTTGTCTTTCTGCTGACTGGTTAGCATGCAACAAAAGCTTTTCACTGTACCTCGGTACACGTGACAATAAACTAAACGGAACTGAACTGAACCCATCATCAGGATCGAACCTGGGTCTCTGGCGCTGGGAGGCGACAACTCTACCGCTGCGCCACTGTGATGCCCAACCGCGTGTGTTCTCTCAGTCTATCTTATCTAGATTCTAGATTAGACAGTAGACAATAGGTGCAGGAGTAGGCCATTCGTCCCTTTGAGCCAGCACCGCCATTCAATGTGATCATGGCTGATCATCCACAATCAGTACCCAGTTCCTGTCTTCTCCCCATATTCCCTGTCTCCGCAAACTTTAAGAGCCCCATCTCGCTTAGTACACCTGGGTGTCAGAGGTTATAGGGAGAATGCCGGAGAATGGGGTGAGAAAGGAGAGATAGATCAGACATTGAATGGCGGAGTAGACTTGATGGATCGAATGGCCTACTACTCCTATTCCCATCCTATCCATGTACCTGTCCAACTGTCTCTCAAACGATGGGATAGTCCTAACCTCAACTACCTCCTCTGGTAGCTTGTTCCATACACCCACCGCCCTTTGTGTGAAAAAGTTACCCCTCATATTCCTATTCAATCTTTTCCCCTTCACCTTGAAGCTATGTCCTCTGGTGCTCGATTGCCATTCTCTGGGCGTGACACTGTGCATCTACCCGATCTATTCCTCTCATGATTTTGTATACCTCTATAAGATCCCTCCTCATCCTTCTGCGCTCCATGGAATAGGGACCCAGCCTACTCACCCTCTCCCAATAGCTCACACCACTAGTCCTGGCAACATCCTCGGAAATCTCCTCTGAAGCCTTTCCAGCTTGACAACATCTTTCCTATAACATGGTGCCCAGAACTGAACACAATACTCTAAATACGGTCTCACCAACGTCTTATAAAACTGCAACATTACCTCCCAACATCTATATTCAATACTGATGAAGGCCAATGTGCCAAAAGCCATTTTGACCACCCTATCTACCCTTGACCTTCTTGAAGAATCCATATACCTGTACTCCTAGATCCCTCTGCTCTACAACACTCGCCAGAGGCCTACCATTCACTGTGTAGGTCCTGCCCTTGTTGGACGCACCAAAATGAAACACCTCACATATCTCAGTGACCTTTGAAATGTATATGGACAGGAAAGATTCAGAGGGATATGGGCAAAGTCAGGCAACTGTGACTAACTTAGGGTGGTATCTTGCTCAGCATGGACAAGTTGGGCCGAAGGGCCTTGTGTCCATGCTGCATGACTATGTGACCTTGGGTTGCCAACTGTCCTGTATTAGCCAGGACATCCCGTATATTGGGCTAGATTGGTTTGTCCCATACGGGACCGCCTTTGTCCCATATTTGACTGCCTACTACTCGGGTCGAGGGGACTGTCGGGTCGGAGCGCCGCGTCCACCCCATGGAGTGCAGCAGCAGCACCTCCCCCGTGGCCCCCGTCGGTCGGCAGCCCGGCCAGCTGTCAGATCTTCGGACCTTCGCTTACCGCCGACACCACCACCACCACCTCTCCTTCTCATGGCCGATCATCGGTTCATGAGTTGGATGGGGCGCCGGACTTTGGTGCTGGATTTGAGGGGAGGGAAGAAGAGAGCGAGAGGGAGGGGAGAGAGGAGGGGAGCAGTGGAGAGGGGACTAGAGGAGAGGAGAGGGGAATATAGGAGAGGAGAGGGGAAGAGAGGAGAGGAGGGTGGAGAGGAGAGGGTAGGTGAGGAGATGAGGGAGTAGATGAGGGGATTAGATGAGTAGATGAGGAGGGGAGATGGGAGAGGAGGGAAACAGAGTAGGGGAGAGATGGGTTGAGAGGTTAGATGAGGGGGGTGAGGAGCAGAGGGTGGAAGGAAGGGGAAGGGGAGTAAAGGAGAGGAGAGGAGAGGGGAGGAGAGGAGAGGGGAGGAGAGGAAAGGGCAGAGGAGAGGAGAGGAAAGGAGAAGGGACGGGAGAGAGGAGAGGAAAGTAAAGGAGAGGAGAAGGGAGGTGAGAAGAGGAGAGGTGAGATGCGAGGTGAGGCAGACAGGAGAGGGAGAGGGAGCAGAGAGGAGGGGAGACAGTAAGGATGGGGAGGGGAGGAGAGGAGAGGAGAAGATAGGTGAGAAGAGGAGAGGTGAGATGCGAGGTGAGGCAGAGAGGAGAGGGAGAGGGAGCAGAGAGGAGGGGAGAGGAGGAGAGGGGAAGGGAGGAGAGGAGATGGGAGAGGAAAGGGGAGATGAGACAATCTTTGGTGCTGCATTTGAGCGGTGGGGACAGAGAGGGGGAGAGAGGAAGGAAAGGGGAGGAGAGGAAAGCAGTGCAGAGCGGAGGAGAAGAGAAACGAGGAGAGGAAAGGAGGGGAGGGTGGAGAGGAGAGGAGAGGAGGGGAGGAGCGGGAGAAGGGGAGAAGGAAGCGGAGTAGATGAGGGGAGTAGATGAGGGCAGTAGATGAGGGGAGGAGGGGAGAACAGGGGAGAGGAGAGGAGAGCGGAGGGAGGAATGAAGGGGGAGGGGAGTAAAGGAGGAGAGGAAAGGATAGGAGAGAAGACGGGAGGAGAGGAGAGGAGAGGTGAGGAAAGGAGAGAGGAGGAGAGGAGAGGAGAGGAGAGGAGAGGAGAGGAGAGGAGAGGAGAGGTGAGGAAAGGAGAGAGGAGGAGAGGAGAGGAGAGGACAGGAGAGGAGAAGACAGGAGCCTAAACCTTTAAGGAACAATGCTCTTTTCTTCACTTCTGAAGTGATATGGTTTGAAGTGTGTGTTGTGGCGGCGCCTATCGGCAGCGGCTCGACTGCAGTCCGCCTGTCTTTTTTATTGTTGTCTTGTTAAATGTATGTCTTGAGTCTGGTTTTTATTATTATTTTTTAGCTATGTATATGTGGGGTGTGGGGGGTGGGGGGGGGGAAACCGTTAGTCTCTTCCCCGTTCGGGGACCTGATCTTTTCCCTGTCGGGTCTCCGGTGTCGTTGGGCCTAACATCGTGGAGCCTACGGCGGCCTCCAACCGGGACCAACCTGGGGGCTCCAGTCGCGGAGCCTGCGGACTCGCCATCGCGGAGCGGGCCGGCTTCGGAACGGGAAGAGCTGTGGTGGCGCGCGGCTGCGACCCGACTCCGGAGTTTCGGAGGCTCCGGCTGCAGGCCCGATGGACAGGAACATCGGGAGCTCCAGGTCCCTGGTGGGAGACCACTTTTCGTAGCTCCTGCAACGGCAACATCTCCCGCTGGAATCACGGGATTTAAAGGACAAGGAGTTGGGCCTAACATCACCCCACATGGCTTAAATGGCCACAGGACTTACCATCGCCCGCCGGGGCTTTAACATCGGGAGCCCCAGTTTGCCTCGACGCTGCAGTTGGACTGCTGGACCACAGGAGAAGAACAAAGCGAAGAGATAACTTTGCCTTCCATCAGAGGAGGTGTTGGAGATTCACTGTGATGGATGTTTATGTAAACTGTGTTAAGTTTGGGTCTTGGGTTTTTTGTAATGTAAGACTGTAGAAAACGCAATTTCGTTCAAACCAAGCTGTTTGAATGACAATAAAAGGCACTCTATTCTATTCTATTCTATTAAAAAAAAGCGAACCAAGCCTTCAGGACTTTGGTCCATTCCTCAAAAGTATAACCGGATTCTAACTGGGGCACATTCCCAACTATTGTATTAGCCATTTGTTGCTACTCAGGTACACAATGTTCCATCCTCTTACACAATGTTCTCTGCAATGGACTTAATTCCTTTACAATATCACTGAGCAGTTATCCAGTAAATTCACGACCAATAATTCTCTTATACTAATCGATTTATACTAATATACCAATATGATAATGTACTAATATAATAATTGGGAGGAGGACAAACTAATAATAATATACCAATATAATAATATACTATTGTCTTTGGTGCTATGTTTGAGGGGAGTGGAGAAGAGAGGGAGAGGGAAGAGACGGGTGGATGGGACAGAGGAGAGGTGGGGAGAGAAGAGGGAAGGGGAGAGAAGAGCGGAGAGGAGGGGTGAGAGGAGATGTGAGGGAAGAGGAGAGACGGATGGAGCAGAGAGGTGGGGGTAGAGGAGAGGGGAAGGGAGGAGAGGGGAAGGGAAGGGAGGAGAAGAGGGGAGGATTGGAGAGGAGGGGAGACAATTTCTCTCCTACACAATATTTCAGTTATTTTTGCTGCTGGATTTGAGGGGTGGGGAGAGAGAGGTTGTGGGAGGGGGGGAGAGGAGGGGATTGGAGAGGGGAGGAGAGGAGAGGAGAGGAGAGCAGTGTACAGGGGAGGAGAGGAGAGGAGAGAGCAGGGGAGAGGAGAGGAGCGGAGTGGAGGGGAGGAGAGGAGATAAGAGGAGAGTGCAGTATAAGAGGATGGGTTGGAGAGGAGGTGTGGTGAGGAGAGTGCAGTATAAGAGGATGGGTTGGAGAGGAGGTGTGGTGAGGAGAGTGGAGGGGAGGAGGGGAGAGGGGAGGAGGGGAGGGGGACGAGAGAGAGGAGAGGAAAGTAAAGGAGTGAGAAAAGCGGGGGGAGGGGGCGAGAGGAGAGAAGGAAGGGGAAGGAGGCTGAGGATGGGAGAGAGTGGAGGAGGGGAGACGGGAGGAGAAAGGGGGGGAGAGGAGATGAGAGGTGAGGAGAGGAGAGTGGAGGAGAGAGGAGGAGAGGAGAGGGTATTGTAGTGTTTGATGGGTAGTAACTCAATACAGATTCATGTTGTCCCATGTCAGTTAAGGGGCTGTCCCACTGCGGCGACCTAATTGGCGAGTTTAGAAGAGTTTAGGATAGTTTGAAAAAGTGTCATGTTGAAGACCTCCTTCAACTATGTAGAAGACCTCCTTCGACCTCTTCGACTATGTTGAAGACCAGCTTCGATTGGCTCCGGGAAAATTGGACACCGAATAGTGGAGAGTGACGACGACCTCCTTCGACCTCTTCGACTGTGTTGAAGACTATCTACGACTACCTTCGACTACTTTCGATTACCTTCGACTACCCTCAATTACCTACGAATAACATGCCGACCTACTACGACCTATGTCGACTAAACCTACGAGTAAAAAAATATTGATTTTTTCCATGGAGACCTTTTTTTACTCGCGGGCATTTTTCAGCATGTTGAAAAATACGCCGCAACCTAGCTGAGGCCTCGAGTATGAAGGAGAGTTACAAAGACCTCCTAGGACCTCGTGTCGACCATGCTGCGAGTATGAGTTGAGGGCAAACTCTTCTAAACTCGCCAATTAGGTCGCCGCATATGGACAGCCCCTTAAGTTGGATTTTAGTCCAGCCAAGATTTCACCGGATTGATTCCCAGAAAATATACAAATAGGGGCGGAGCCCTCTTGTGATGACTGTAAGGACAGTCTTACACAGAAACAACAGGATGGAGGGAGAGGAGTGGAGAGGAGAGAAGTGGGGGGGGGGGCGAAGATGGGAGGGAGGAGGGGAGGAGGGGAGGAGAATAGAGGGGGGGAGAGGGAGGAAAGGAAAGGAGAGGAGAGGAGGGGTGAGGAGAGGGGAGGGAAGGAGGGGAGGGGAGAGGAGAGGTGGGCAGGAAAGGAGAGGACAGGGGGTATATTAGGAGAGGAGGTGTGGAGAGGAGAGGGAAGGAAAGGAGAAGGGGGACGGGAGAGAGGATAGGAAAGTAAAGGAGAGGAGAAGTAAGGATTGGGAGAAGAGGAGAGGAGAAGAGAGGTGAGAAGAGGAGAGGTGAGAGGCGAGGTGAGGCAGAGAGGAGAGGGAGAGGGAGCAGAGAGGAGGAGAGAGGAGGAGAGGGGAAGGGAGGAGAGGAGATGGGAGAGGAAAGGGGGGAGGGGAGGAGACAATCTTTGTTGCCGGATTTGAGCGGTGGGGCAGAGGGGGGAGAGAGGAAAGAAAGCGGAGGAGAGGAGAGCAGTGGAGAACGGAGGAGAAGAGAAAGAGAAGAAGAGGAGGGGAAAGGAGTAGGGTGGAGAGGAGAGGGGAGGAGGGGAGAGGAGGGAGGAGGGGAGCAGAGGAGGGTACAGACGGGTGGAGAGGAGAAATGTGGGGGAGAGAAGGGCGGAGGGAGAAATGAAGGGGAAGGGGAGTAAAGGAGAGGAGAGCAAAGGGGAGAAGACGGGAGAAGAAGACGGGAGGACAGGAGTGGAGATGAAAGGTGAGAGGAGTAGAGGAGAGGGCAGAGGAGAGGAGGGGAGGGGAGAGGGGAGGAAATGGGAGGAGTGGAGCAGAGGGAGGAGAGGATAGTAGAGAGTAGTGGAGCGGGCACAGTTGAGGTAAGTATAGCAGGAGAGGAGAGGAGCAGAGTGGTGGGGAGAGGTGAGATGACAGGAGAGGTGAGGGGAGGAGATGAGAGGGTAGGAGAGGAGATGAGGGAGTAGATGAGGGGGTTAGATAAGTAGATGAGGAGGGGAGATGGGTGAGGAGGGGAACAGAGTAGGGGAGAGAAGGGCTGAGAGGGTAGATGAGGGGGGAGTGAAGAGCAGAGGTTGGAAGGAAGGGGAAGGGGAGTAAAGGTGAGGAGAGGCGAGGAGAGCGGAGGATGTGCAAATGTGCCTGTACCTCGTGACCTTCTAGAAGTTTCCGTTGGTTGTTCAGATTAAATTTTACTTACACGATGGCGGACGTGTATTCATTGTGCTAGTCACAACAGGGCCTTACAGAGAACATTACATGAAAGACTGGTCTTGCCTTACTGAACACGAACGTGCCACTGAGGTCATACTCTGGACATACAATGAAGCCTGTGGGGCAGCTAAAGGGGAACGTCAAAGTAGGTAAGAACATAGGGTTGTCTTTCAAATAGTGGAGGGGAATGTGAAACCCATATTTGGGAAACTAACGTGTGAAAAGTTAGGGCTTCTTGTGCGAAAGGAGGCGGTTGATGGCGTGAGTGCGAGCCCATCATACACTGCGAGGATTATTGAGGAAAACCGCGAGATTTTCCAAGGGCTGGGAAGGCTAAAAAGACATGAATACACCATAGTGCTCCAAGGGAACGTGCAACTTAAGCAAAACCCACCCCGCACTATCCCCTATAAGATCATGGATAAGGTCAAAGCCGAATTAGAGCGCATGGAAAGCTTGGGAGTCATAAAGCCGGTGAGCGAACCGACAAATTGGGTGACATTCTCGTTTGGGGTGTCAACGCAGCACAACATGTCGCAAGGGTGAAAGCCCTACTCGAACGGGTGAAAGAATCAGGCCTAAAGCTCAATCCCAGAAAGTCTTTAATGCGCTCGAACGAGATTGAATATGTGGGACACGTCATCTGGCAAGCAGGCGTGTCACCAAGCCCATCTCGTGTCAGCAGCATGCTACAAATGCCATACCCGACAAACAAGGCTGAAGTGCAAACGTTCTTGGGGATGGTGACATACATGGCCAAGTTTATTCCAAACCTTTCGGAGATTCGGAGGTCACCGCCCCACTTAGACAGCTAACAGAAAAGGGAGGAGCGCGGCATTTGGTGCAGAAACACAGACAGGAAGTAGACCAGCTGAAGTCTGTACTCACATCGCCACCCGTACTCAAACTGTGTGATGTGAACGCGCCCGTTTCAATTGCCACAGACACTTCCAACAGCGGATTTGGAGCGGTCCTAATGCAAGACAAGAGACCTATTGCCTACGCATCACGACGTGTGAACGCGGCCGAGCGCAACTATGCGACTAGAGAGAAGGAGTTGTGCTCCATATTGTACGCATGCAGAAGGTTTCATGACTTCATTGTCGGTCAGCGCACAGTAATCTTTACTGACCACAAACCGTTAGTTGGCTTGCTCGCCAAGCCGCTACACAAACTAAGCTCCAGACTCCAGCGCATGTGAATGCACCTGCTACAGTACGACCTGGAGATACGGTGGAACCCGGGACGTGAAATGTTTGCCCCCGATGCCCTGATCTGGCTGCCCAGTGCAAACATACCTGCGGAAGACCACATCACATTGCCGAACTTGATACATGCTGTAGATGCCATCCTACACATGACAGACGAGCGCCTTGTGCAGTTCAAAGCTGAAACAGAAAAAGATCGAACCCTAACACTGTTGTGCGAGTGCATAACAAAGGGTTGGCCTAGTAACAGGCATGATCTGCCCTCAGACCTGATTACGTTTCATACATACCATGATGAGCTGGTTGAAGTCGATGGATTAAGGGCCTGTCCCATCAGCATGTGACTGCATGCGGCAAGCCCGACCAAACAGGAAGCGGGGGCCGCGCGGAGGTCGAGTGATTGACATGAAGTTCGACGAAGTCGGCGGGAAGTTCGCGCGTGACGTACGGCGTAATGACGCTACGTACGGCGTCGGGACGGTGCGTACAGCGTCGAGGCGGTGCGTGCGGCGTCGAGGCGGTGCGTGCGGCCTCCACGAGGCAGCGGGCCGGCAGCCCTTCGCCGCACGGAATTTTTGAAGAATGACAGTTTTTTGGAACCCCGCGCGATGTCGGGACCAACTCCGCACAACTCCATGCGGCTCCCGCGATCGAAGTGGGATCGGCCCCGCAAGGCCGCACGGCTACCGCGACCACATGCAGTCGCACGTTCGTGGGACAGACCCTTTAGTCTTGAGGGAAAACCGAATTGTAGTCCCCCAAAGCATGCGAAGGCAGATGCTGAACGCGCTACATGAATCACACCTGGGAGTAGTGAAACTGAAACAACGAGCCCGCAATTTATTTATGTGGCCTGGAATGAATGCACAGATTGAGGACACAGTGGGAAATTGCTCGATATGCCAGGCGACCAGGAAAGCACAAGCAAGCGAGCCGCTCCAACCACACTTCATCCCCAGCAGACCTTGGTCTAAGGTCGGAGCAGACATCGTCCATCTGGATGGAGTTGACCATTTGCTTGTAGTGGACTATTACTCCAAGTACCCAGAAATAGCGCAACTGACAGACATGACATCACATTCGGTGATACGTGAGATGACGGGCATGTTTGCCCGGAATGGCATTCCTGACTTGGTGATGACAGACAACGCCAGACAATTTGACTGTGCTTCTTCTTCTGTTGTACGTCTTTTAGACCTGCAGCTCCGTTGAGGCGAGCCAGGCCAACATGTGTGTCATCGTCCAGGTCAATCAGACCTCGTTCACCATTCGGTGGCCGGTGTTTAGGGCAACTGGTGACTATGTGCTCCACTGTCTTGACTGTGCAGAGTTTCGTAGGTTCCAGGATGACTGGGAATTTGCCCATGTCACCTCAAGTCCCAAATGTCCACAGAGCAACGGGCAGATAGAGCGCTGTGTGCAAACTATAAAAGGTATCATGAGGAAAGCCAAACGTAGTGGCCACGACCCGATGTACGCCATCCTCGAATACCGCAACACCCCCCTTGACGGGACAGGCAGCTATGCCCCCTTACTGTTACTGAACAGTAGAATGTTAAGAAGCATATTGCCATCGCCTCTATCGCTCTTACTGCCTCGTCATGTCCCTCCCATGGGACCACAACTGGCCGTCCGGCAAGAAAAACAGGCAGCATACTTCAATGAGAAGGCAAGCGCCGAGCCGCTGCCCCGCCTGGAACAACAACAGCAGGTGTGGTTTCATGCCAAACCAACCGAGTGGCAACGTGGCCGGATTGAAAGAGAAAACCTGTCCCCTCCTGTCATCTCCACACCGAGTGGTACTGGGTTCCGCAGAAACAGGAAGGACATACGACCTGAGCATGAAACAGCTGAGCCATGCCCTGGCAACACGCAGCAGACGAGCGCGAACACCCCCACAAGGAGGAACCCCTCTCCCAGACGGAGGAAGTCTCCCAGACTCAAGATAACAATCACAGGCCGCATTACAAGGTTCTGTGGTGGGAGAATCGGCTCAAAGTGTGCCATGCCACACTCGCACACTACAGAAATACAACACAGAACGAGTTGGAAATACGACTTGCACGAGAAGTGGGCGATGTCAAAACCCCAACTCGACTGGTTATGTAATATTGTTGGGCAATGATTTTATAGTTTTAAAGTATGAAGAGCACTGTGTTATTTGTGGTACTTTATCCACATTAAATTGATTAAAGATTCAAGTTATGAGTTTTGATCCCAACGTTAAAGGGGGAGATGTGATGTAATTAAAGGGAAGGGGGAAATGTGATGTAATTAAAGGGAAGGGGGAGATGTTATGTAATTAAAGTGAAGGGGGAGATGTGATGTATATGTAATATTAATGCCAGTGCCCCTTGAGGCCAAAAGCTGATGCTGGCAAATGCGCCTGTGCCTCGTGACTAAAGTCAGGTGACCTTCCAGAAGTTTCCGTTGGTTGTTCAGATTAAATCTTACTTATAAGATGGCGGACGTGTCTACATTGTGCTAGTCACAACAGGGCCTTACAGAGAACATTACAACTCCGTCAGTACTACCCCACACTGTGTCACTCCATCAGTGCTACCACACATTGTGCCAATCCATCAGTACATCCCCAGTGGGTTACTCCATCGCTACTACCCCACAATATATTAGTACACCAGTATTGTAGCAGCCATTTAGCTTAACTCAGTATGTTATAACTATAACCAGTTACCTTTAAATTGTAACTGCCTGTAATTATAAGGGTGGGATT
Source organism: Malacoraja senta (assembly GCA_038087875.1). Lineage (NCBI taxonomy): Eukaryota > Metazoa > Chordata > Chondrichthyes > Rajiformes > Rajidae > Malacoraja > Malacoraja senta. The sequence goes on along the minus strand of JAXLNO010002926.1, from coordinate 65,818 downwards.
GATACGTAGTCAGGCGTTTTTGCGACTGGGATTATCGTGCAGACTTGCTAGTAGTTTTAGTTTAGTTTGAAGAAGCATGCGGGGAGGTCACAGCTTTCAACCATCCCCGAGTTTAACCACGAGTAAGATCAAAATGTATTTATACAAGAAGAGGTTTGGATGAATATCTTACTGTTTTTACTACTACAATAAAGAAACTATTAATCAAGAGACTGTGTTTGGAAGATTTATATTTCAAGTCAAGTCAAGTGAGTTTATTGTCATGTGTCCCTGATAGGACAATGAAATTCTTGCTTTGCTTCAGCACAACAGAACATAGTAGGCATTGACTACAAGGCATTCTATAAATATATACACACATGAATCAATATACTGATAAAGTGCAAATAACAGTTAATTGGCTAATAAAGTTCAGTGTTTTGTTCGAGCCAGGTTTAATAGCCTGATGGCTGTGAGGAAGTAGCTATTCCTGAACCTGGTCGTTGCAGTCTTCAGGCTCCTGTACCTTCTACCTGAAGGTAGTAGGGAGATGAGTGTGTGGCCAGGATGGTGTGGGTCCTTGATGATACTGCCAGCCTTTTTGAGGCAGCGACTGTGGTAGATCCCCTCGATGGAAGGGAGGTCAGAGCCGATGATGGACTGGGCAGTGTTTACTACTTTTTGTAGTCTTTTCCTCTCCAGGGCGCTCAAGTTGCCGAACCAAGCTATGATGCAACCGGTCAGCATGCTCTATACTGTGCGCCTGTAGAAGTTAGAGAGAGTCCTCCTTGACAAACCGACTCTCCGTAATCTTCTCAGGAAGTAGAGGCGTTGATGTGCTTTCTTAATAATGGCATCAGTGTTCTCGGACCAGGAAAGATCTTCAGAGATGTGCACGCCCAGGAATTTGAAGCTCTTGACCCTTTCAACCATCGCCCCATTGATATAAACGGGACCCATCCTACTCCTTCCAAAGTCCACAATCAGTTCCTTGGTTTTGCTGGTGTTGCGGGCCAGGTTATTGTGCTGGCACCATATGGACAGTTGCTCGATCTCTCTTCTATACTCTGACTCATCCCCATCAGTGATACGTCCCACAACAGTGGTGTCGTCAGCGAACTTGATGATGGAGTTCGCACTATGTCCGGCTACGCAGTCATGAGTATAGAGTGAGTACAGCAGGGGGATGAGCACGCAGCCTTGAGGTGCTCCCGTGCTAATTGTTATCGAGTCTGACACATTTCCACCAATACGAACAGACTGTGGTCTGAGAGTGAGGAAGTCGAGGAGCCAATTTCAGAGGGATGCGCAGAGACCCAGTTCTGCGAGTTTGGTAACCAGCTTGGAGGGGATGATTGTGTAAAATGCCGAGCTGTAATCGATGAATAACAGCCTGACATATGAGTTTTTGTTGTCCAAGTGGTCCAGAGCAGAGTGGAGGACCAGCGAGATCGCATCCACCGTTGATCTGTTGTGGCGGTAAGCGAACTGCCGTGGGTCCAGGTTTTCGTCGAGCATTGAATGTCGAGGTTTCGACGGCATTGAATGTCTCGTGTAGAGCTCGTGAATGTTTTTCGATTATCTCCTGAACCCCTGTCTTCAATCATAGTGACAAAAGGAAAGAATCCTGGAAACGATATGAAAATCTGTCATCATTAGTACTAGCCCAGATTATGTCACTCCATCAGTACTACCCCACAGTGTGTCACTCTATCATAGAGACATAGAAAATAAGTGCAGGAGGAGGCCATTCGGCCCTTCGAGCCAGCACCGCCATTCATTGTGATCATGGCTGATCGTCCGCTATCAATAACCCGTGCCTGCCTTTTCCCCATATCCCTTGACTCCACTAGCCCCTAGAGTATCTAACTCTCTCTTAAATCCATCCAGTGACTTGGCCTCCACGGCCCTCTGTGGCAGGGAATTCCATAAATATGACTCCATCAGTGCTGCCATGCATTTGATCAGTTCATCAGAAATACCTCACAAGTTATCACTACACCAGTACTGCCCCACAGTGTGTCTCTCCATCAGTACCACGGCAAAGTATCTCACCCCTTCATGACAACCGTAATGTGTGTCACTCCACTAGTGCTACCATACATTTGATCACTTCATTAGTACTGCTGCACACTAGTGATACTACATGAGTACCGCCCCACAATGTGTCACTCCATCAGACATTAACCCTAGCGTGTCACTCCATCTGTACTACCCTACAGTGTGTCCCTCCATAAATTTTCCCACTCAGTGTGTCACTCCACCAGTACTGCCCTACAGTGTGTCATTCCATCTGTACTACCCTACAGTATATTACTCCATCAGTACTACCCCACCCCATGTGTCGTTCCAAAAATACTACCTTTGGGTGTCTCTCCATCAGTACTTCACCAAAGTATGTCACTCCATCAGCGCTACCCCACCGTTTGTGTGACTTCTTCAGTACTGCCCCTCAGTGACAGTCCATCAGTACTATGCCACAATGTCACCCTGTCAGTACTATCCCACAGTACGCCACTACATCAGTACGTACACAGTGCATCACTCTATCAGTACTACCCTACAGTGTATCACTCCATCTGTACTACTCCACAGTGTCACTCCAATGGTACTACCCCACAATGTGTTAGTACATCAGTGCTTGCCCACAGTGTGTCAATCCTTCCTTACCACCTCACAGTGTGTCCCTCCATCAGTAGTAGCACAGTGTGTCACTCCATCACTAGTACCACAGTGTCACTCCATCAGTGCCTCCACAGTGCGTCCCTCCATCAGTACCACAACAGTGTGTCCCTGCGTCAGTACCACCAGTTTCACTCCATCAGTATCCCCACAGTGTGTCACTCCATCAGTACCACCAGTGCCCATCCATCAGTACCACCACAGTGTCACACCATCAATACCACCATCGGGAGCCTCGTGGCTCCAACTCGGCGCGGCCCTGTCGGCTTCAGGTGCCATGGACTCCGCTGGGAAACCGGCCGTTCCAGCCGCTGCGAGGACTCTCCCGACGGCCAGGAACATCGGGCCTCCGTAGAGGCAACTGTGGTGTCCTTGATGGGCCTGACTCTGGGGAGAACTGGGGCTGGGGACTGGACATTGTGCCTTCCCCCACAGTGGTGGTCATTGTGGGGGGATGATTTTCTGTGCTGTACCTGTTAGTCTGTGTGCAAGATGGCGGTCGGAGGGGAGAGTGGACGTTGGCGCGAATTGGTCGCCGCTGCTCTCTCCTCAAATTGTGTTTCTTATTTTCTTTTAGTGCGCTTGTAATTGAATTCTGTTCTTGATTTGTGTACTGTGGTGTTTTTATATTTAATTTATTCCGATTATGTTTTGTATTTTTGTGATTCTATGCCTTGTAAGGTGTCTTTGGGTGTTAGAAAGGTGCCAGCAAATAAAATGAATTATTATTATTATTATAGTGTGTCACTCCATCAGTACCGCTACACAATGTGTCATTCCATCAGTACCACCACAGTGTGATACTCCATCAGCACTATCCAACTAATTTTTGTGACCTCATCAGTACAATCCCTCAGTGTCACTCCATCAGATCTACTTCACATGTTATCACTCCATCAGTGCTACCCCACAGTGTGTTACTCGATCAGTACCACTCCGACATCTGTCACTCCATCAGGACTACCATACAAGTGTCACTCCATCAGTGCTGCCTTACATTTGATCACTTTATCAGTACTACTCCGCAGAGTGTCAGCCCATCAGTACTTCCCCACAGTTTAACACCCTACTCTGTGTCTGTCCCAGTAAAACCCCATAGTGTGTCACATCATCATAACTAGGCCGACGTTTGTTACTCCCCCGACGATTGTTACTCCACCAGGACTACTCCACAGTGTGTTATTCCATAAAGACGACAACAAAGTGTGTTACTCCATCAGTTCTACCACAGTGTGTCACTCCATCTGTACCACCACAGCGTGACCTCCATCAGTACCACCACAGTAGAACCTTCCTTCAGTATCACCACAGTTCACCCCTCCTTCAGTACCACCAGTGTGTCACTTCATTAGTACCACCACAGTGTGCCACTCCATCAGGTCCACCACAGTGTGTCACTCCATCAGTACCACCACAGCGTGATCCTCCATCAGTAACACCTCACATAATGTCAGCCCATCTGTACTACCGACAGTCCATTAGTACAACACACAATGTCACATCATTAGTACTACACAAAATTGTATCACTTTATCTGTACTACCCCACAGTGTTCACTCTATCAGTACTGCTCCACAGTGTGTCCCTCCATCTGTACCACCACAGTGTCCTTCCATCAGTACACAACAGTGTTTCACTCCATCAGTACCACACGAGTGCGCCCCTCCATCAGTACCACCACATATTGCGTCACTCGATCAGTACCACCACAGTGTCGCTCCATCAGTACCACACAGTTAGTCACTCCATCAGTACCACCACAGTGTGTCACTCCATATGTACCACCATAGTGTCACTCCACCGGTATCACCGCAGTGTGTTCCTCCATCAGTACCACCACAGTGTGTCACCCCATCAGTGGACGGAGAGAGGGCAGCCAGAGAGGGGAATAGTGAGCGTAGTAGAGAGAGTAACAGTTCAGAGAGAGTGACATCAGCAAGGATGGAGGGAGAGAGAAAGAGAGGAGGGAGAGGTGCTGCATCATTCGCTGTTTTATTTAGGTTTAGGACAAATCTGAGGCGGCAATGTTTCTGTTCTCTGAGTGTCGTGAGTCTTTGGGTTGTTCCTCCACAGAGGTGATGAAGGAAGGCAGAGAATGTTATTGTCCCATGGTATAGTCAGATCTATTCCAGGCAAGCAGGGAGTGAATGGTTCACGGGGTCAGTCAGCGGGAGTGTGGGGTTGAGGTCACAGTCAGTGATGCCGCGATCATATTTAGTGGTGAAGCAGAGTGGAGGGGGGGAGGATTTATTTCGAGGTGATATGTTGAACTAATTCCTCAACCTGTGGACAAAGGTCGCCCAGTCCAGTCCACCTTCAAACTGGGCACCAGAAGCCCTGAGAGGGTCCCTGGAATTTGGCATTGCCTTGCTGAGTGAAACGGATTGAAGGAAATCAGACAAACAACATGAGGTGGAGAGTTGGATCTGATGGAGTTTGAAACAATATCCCCTTTGCTGGAACAATGCCGCCGCTCCCAATTTCCATCCCTCAGTATCTATCGCCACAATTCCCAGTCTTTGGAGTTTCTCAATCAATTCCCTGATTAAATCACAACCTGTCTCAGCAGGGACTTCACTGGGCTGATGCCATCTGTTTGCGAATAATTTCTAAATCTCTATTTTTAAACTCTGTTGAAACTTCACTGTCCCGGTGGAGACGGAAAATGGTATAAAATCTCCAAGAATGTTCTGTCCCAGCATTTCATTCCGAGACATTACCAGTAGCTCGCGGGGACACGTCGCTGGGCAGAGAAAATGTGGGAAAAGGTCTATGCATATTTCGCCGTCGAGAAATCCTGTACGTGATCATTGCTGCCGTTGGTGTCCCTGGTAAGTGAGCAGAACAATTCAAGTTTTATAACTCCATCCGCGTGTTAACTGGTGTTGACCTGATGCTCATCGTGTTACAAGTTCCCAACTGGTGATCGTTGTACAAGAATATGTGAAGAATATCAATCCTCTCAGTGAAATATTTGTGAACTAACGCTGCTGTGATTTGTCTGATTTTCAGACAGCTGAAACTAAGCCTCTTTTTCTCTCACTGCTGCCGGCCGGGAGCCACTAGAATGTTGTTCTTGCCTTCAGTTGGACCTTGCTCAGAGTTGTCCCAGTGCTCGGGACAGGCAGGCAGGCAGGCAGCTCTTCGGGACGGTGTGACTTGGAGAGAGGAGTTCACAATGTGAAGTTCACTGTGTCTGAGTTATTGATCAGATTGAACAGCCGCTCCTGTGGACACTGTGTCTCACTGTGGAGTCTGTCTGTCACAGTCGGATTCCACCCACAGCCTGTTGGTCAATAATTGGATCGATCTCCTGAACCAGTGGCCGCGGATCTACTGGCGTGTGTGTATGTGTTGTTACTGAACTGAACTCACTGTGGAATGAATCCATTAACGGAGCCACTCTGTTGCCGGATTCCATGTTGTCCCTGCCTTCCCTCTGGAAGCCTCCCTCCTCGTCCCCATCAGATGCCGAGTTCCCAGAGCCCTGGTTAAACGGGGCCGGCCACTCACGGTTAAGTCTGTGAAAGCGGCCCCATCACAGACTGTGAGCAGCAACAGGGTTCACTATAGAAAGGACCATTACGCCTATTGCAGCGGGTGGGTGGCTACTCGTTCCCTCACCGCCCTTTACCTCGTCTGCCCGTCACCTTATCTCTTCTCCCCTGAAGCAGGCAGGCAGGTCGGGCACAGTCGGAGCCGGCTCTGTCATTGTTAAATTTGCAGCAGCCGAGCACCGACTCCAACACTCCTGATCTTGAGCTGAAAGTCGAGCGGGTGTTCAGCCCCGGAGACCGTGTTGAGTAAATGCCAGTGTCCGTTCCCTTGTCTTTCCGCAGTGAATTTAGTGGCGATTGTGATCCTGTCCCGGGGAAAGTGTGGCCTCTCCACCTGCACCACTCGCTACCTGGTGGCCATGGCAGCGGCCGATCTACTGGTCCTCATCACCGAGGTCATTTTGTATTGGATCCGATATCATTACTTTTATGGGAGTTTCCTGTCCATCACCCCTGTGTGCAGTGTTAACCTTGTATTGATGACTTCAGCTACAGACTGTTCTGTCTGGTTCACCGTCACTTTCACCTTTGATCGCTTTGTCGCCATTTGTTGCCAGAAGCTGAAAACTAAATATTGCACCGGGAAAATTGCGGCTGTGGTTCTGGCAACTGCCGGCGTTCTGTTCTGTTGTGAAAAACATACCCGCTACTTCACACAGGAACCCTATACAATCATCGACAATGTCCCGTGGTTCTGTTTCACGGTGGCCAGTTATTACACTGACCCCGGGTGGGTGGCATTTGACTGGATCGACACGGTTTTAACTCCGTTCCTCCCTTTCGCTGTAATCCTGCTGCTCAACGCTCTGACAGTCCGCCACATTTTAGTGGCCAATCGGGTCCGTAAGGGGCTGAGGGGTGAGAGCAAGGGGGAGAACCGCAGTGACCCGGAGATGGAGAGCAGGAGGAGGTCTATGGTTTTACTCTTCACCATCTCCGGCAGCTTCATCCTCCTGTGGCTGACGCTGGTTGTAAATTTCGTCTATTACCAGATCACAGGAACTGGAAAGGATGGGAATGAATCTCAATTCATCTTTCACTACGTCGGGAGGTTGCTGAGGAATCTCAGCTGCTGCACCAACACATTTATTTACGCGGTGACCCAGTCCAAGTTCAGGGAGCAGGTGAAGAGCGCGGTGAAACATATGCTCACCTCAGTGCTTCGGCTCATTGATAAATCCCCGCCCTGACCGCATCCATCCCAGAGGCGGGCGTGCGGCCGCAGTCTCTCCGCTCCGGGCTCCGGCTCCTGACATTCACCGGCGGAGCCATGAGGGAGGGAGGGAGGGAGAGAGGGAGGAGCTGGCCAATGTTGACTGGAAAGATGCCATAGCAGCCATGAGAGTGGAACAACAATGGCAGGTATTTCTGGGAATAATACAGAAGGTACAGGATCAGTTCATGAGTGGGTGGGAGAGGGAGAGGGGGATAGAGAGGTGGAGAGAGAAAGCTGGAAAGAGAGAGAGAGAGAGAGAGAGAGAGAGAGAGAGAGAGAGAGAGAGAGAGAGGAGAGAGGTAGAGAGAGAGGGGAGAGAGATAAAGGAGAGAGATGGAGAGAGAGAGAGGACAGAGAGAGAGAGAGAGAGAGAGAGAGAGAGAGAGCAGAGAGTGGAGAGAGTGATAGCGAATAGGTGGAGAGTGGGGAGAGAGAGGGGAGAGAGAGAGAGTGAGGGAGGGAGAGAGAGAGGGGGAGAGAGAGGGAGAGAGGGGAAAAGGGGAGAGAATGAACAGAGAGTGGAGAGAGTGAGAGATAGATAGAGACAGAGAGAGAGAGGGTAGAGAGGGAGGGAGAGAGAGGGGATAGAGAGAGGGGAGAGGGGGAGACATAGCAGCGAGAGGGAGAGGGGGGGGGGTGGGAGAGGGGGAGAAAGAAAGGGGGAGGGAGAGGGGTGAGAGAGAGGGGGAGAGAGAGGGTAGTGAGGGGGAAGAGAGATATGTGTAGATAAAGAGGGGGGAGAGAGAGGGGGGAGAGAGAGACAGAGAGAGAGACAGTGGATGAAGAGAGAGATGGGGAGAGCGACAGAGGGGGTAAGATAGAGGGGAGAGAGAGAGAGTGGGAGAGAGAGATAGAGGGGAGAGAGAGAGAGAGAGAGAGAGAGAGAGGTAGAGAGAGAGAGAGAGAGAGGGAGAGAGAGAGAGAGAGAGAGAGAGAAGGGGAGAGATAGAAGGGAGAGAGAGAGGGAAAGAGAGAGAGAGGGGAGAGAGAGGAGTAGAGAGAGAGGGGAAGAGAGAGGGAGGAGAGGGAGACGAGGAGAGAGGGAGGGGTGGTGGTAGTAAGAGCGGGGGAGAGAGTGAGTGAGGAGAGAGAGAGGGAGAGAGAAGGAGTGAGAGAGAGGGGAGAGAGAGAAGTGGAGAGAGGGGATAGAGAGAGAGAGAGAGGGAGAGAGGGAGAGAGAGAGAGGGAGAGAGAGAGGTGGAGAGAGTGGGTAGAGCGAGAGAGAGAGAGAGAGGGGATGGGGAGAGAGGGCGAGAAAGAGGGGTGAGTGAGGGGGAGAGAGAGAGGGTGGGAGAGAGGGAGAGGGAGGGGAAAGAAAACGAGGAGAGAGAGGGGGAGAGAGAGAGGGAGAGAGAGAGAGAGAGAGAGAGAGATATATATATAGAGAGAGAGAGAGAGAGAGAGGGAGAGAGAGAGAGGGAGAGAGCTAGCGAGAGATGGAAAGAGGGTGAGAGAGAGAATGGGAGAGGGCGAGAGAGAGAGACGCAGAGAGAGAAAGAGTCCGAGAGAGACAGAGAAAGGCGGGGAGAGATAGGGAGAGACAGAGAGAGGGAGAGACTGGAAGACACAGAGAGAGGGGGGAGAGAAGACGGGGAGAGGCATAAAGGGGGGAGAGAAAGAGAGGGGGAGAGGGAGAGAGGGCGAG